>LDEF01000005.1:0-402663 GCA_001455505.1 Leptographium lundbergii
TCGCTTATCAACCACGTTACTACGGATTCCATTATTACATAGGTTTCAAAGCAGAGAGAAAGATAGATCTGGTGTACAAAAAGAAGCCACTGACAAAACCTTTCATGTACAAAAACGCCTTCGAACGAGCACAGAAGCTCCCAGACTGTCCTGATTTTGCCCTGTCCTCGAAATACAACGCACTGGTGATTCAGGATCCCACCTCCAGCCATCCTTCGAGCCATCCGCCAAGGGCTGAGCGCCGAAACCCGCATGGAGCGGGGGTGACCGCTTGAGGCATTTCCTTGATACTACACAGTAATCCGTACAGTCCGCGCCTCCACTTATCGGAACCCGTCATCACGGAGGTGTGGCCGATCGAGGCTGGATCTGCCAGCACATCGGTATTTTAACCCACAGTTCTCCGCAGGACACAACTGTATAACCTTACGTATGCAAGGGGAGTATTGGATCTGGGAGTACCTGCTCATATTCTGAGCATCTGGCCCAGGGATAGCGGCCGATAAAAAGCCAAAGTAACATACAGCCAGCACTAACACAAGAAGTATAGCAAACCAATATCTTACATTTGGCGTGGTACGACATCAGAAGCAGCTCCACCGATCGAGTAAGTGCTTGCGGCAGGTGAAAAAATAGTGTATCACATGTGAATAGAGGGATTACGAAGGCGACCCAAGTCTCGTTTTGAGATCGTTGGACTGCCAACGAGAAGTGCCGCACAAAAGGACACCAAGAGACGGCGGCTATATCATGCAAAGCGACTAAGAGACCGATTTTGAGCCTTTTTCTCTTTCTCGTTACTCAATCCACCTTTTTCCCTTTCCTCTCCTTTGAGCAAAGTACGTGAGACAATGTAAATCACGGTAACAGACCCGACGGTCCGGCCGTGAGTCAGACAGAACAGTGTTCCGGTAAGGTTTGCGGTGCACCGGCGAGTCCACTTGGTTTCTTTCTTCTTCGGGTGGATTTTCTACTTCCTGGACTAGAGGGGGTCGCGGATCGAGGGGAATCGTAGCAGGCAACCGGCATAGCACAAGGGTTTCGCCGGCAGCCGTGCCAGTGATCAGAGTGGCTGCATCGCAAGGGCACTTGGGCCAGAACAGTTGCAGCCATCGGCACAAAGCAAGGCAAGCGACTGTACCATGCATAACTACCTCGTCGGGCATCCGAAAATCGACGAGAGAGGTGGCAAGGACATCCGGATTACGTCGTACACGGCACGGCATCATGACCAAGAAGATAATAGGCCGAGTTAGTTCCATCGATTTGCCGGAAGGTGGTCTTGCCATTCACACAATTCGATCCAGCAAAGATAGCTGCCGGCTTTAACTTGAATAAGGTACCGGGAAGGTGGCTTGGAAGATACTTGCATCTTGGTGCTCTTGGCAAGCGGTGGCCAAGTACTTTGTCATGACTGGCCCAAATAGGAAAATAGAGAAAAGCCTCTTTTTCCGAACCGCCTTTTCCGAGCCACTTTAGTTTTTTACAGAGTTTTTTTCTGCCAAGCGCAGGCGCAAGCGCACCCATTAGGCACCGACTAGGAAGGAGAGAACAAAGAGAAAAGACATGCCCAGGCGACTATGACCGCCTGATCCCGCACTCGGCCACGTGTATGAACGGTTTTCGGCCATGCTGCGAGAGCATGTGCTCCTGTGCTCGGACGAGCTTTTGGGCCGTGGACCTGCATGAGTCAGCAGACCGGACCGAGCTGTGCAGCTGGGCAGCTCTGCGCTGTCCAGCCGTGGATGGGGCATGCGCGGGATTTCAGCCATCCCGCAAGGGCATCTTGTCGTGGTCGACGCTCAGTCGTCCGGACCTTGCAGCTGGGCGAAGGAGCGCATGGATGGAAGGGAACGGACTGCACTCGCGCTCGCAGATACCCGTAAAGGTGGCCAGTCTGCCTTGTCGCTGACACGGCCCAGGCGCACAATTTTTGCCGTCTGGCGCTATGCCGTCTCGCCTTATCGCTCGCTGAACGACAAAGTTCCTCGCCTGCGAGTACATATCACACCGATGGCGACTGCAAGCCAACGAGAACTGGGCATTGGTGATAGTGCGCCACAAGAAGGTCGGAAGCCACAGAAGACCCCACTACACTGCATAAGTCGGGTTAAAAAAAAGAAAAAAAAGAAAAAAAAGGAAACAGGAAAGAAAAGAGAAAAAGCGTCGGGCCACGCGCAGTCGCATTATCGCATCTTTTTCGTGCGAATCCAGTGAAAGTGCGCCACTGTTGACTGGGAGAAAATTGGCCGCTAGGCCGTAGGATTCATGCACGCTCTGCATAATATTTCCAGTAGTGGCGTACAACGCTGGCCTCTAGCGATTAAGGACGACTTTATTGGCGAATAGCGGTTGGATACACTGGAGGATGGTGCTTTGCCCTCCATGTGATCCGCTAACAGAGCGCTACGATTTGCTAGTCACAGGCACTGGACAGAGGGGTGGGGACTGGGTTTTCTGGCTGTCGCCATTCGGCGTAACTCGCTGCGGCCTATTGCTGATAGTGGAGACTGCGTCGTACTGGTCTCTCTGGGAGGTGACCTTGTTGTGCAATTGGTCACCGCCATGATATGGGAGTGGGGCTAATGCGACCTTTTTTCTCTTCTTCTTTCTTTCTTTTTTACCCCCCTCTTTTTGGCTTCGTTCGTGCCTGGCACCAGGAACTGGTCTTACGAGTCCCTGGCCAGCCCTCCAGACCCCCCCTCCCCCCATGCCGGCTACTTCGTCAGCCAATGAATGACTGAAGTGCGCTGGCACGGCACACATGGGAGCAGTACGGAGTCGGAGTACGGAGTACGGAGTACCAGTACTGCCTATCTTACATCAACAACTCTATATGGGCACTCAGAGAAGGCCTTGCGATCGGCCCATCCACCCCACCTCCTCCCGATGGTACATGAGAAAATATGCCTATCTTTCCCTGGTTGGAGGGGGGCCAGACAATTCCGACCGCTCTTGCGAAAAGGCCAGAGCGCTCTTGGATATGCTGTCTCGTGTGTTTTCCTCTGGCAATGTCGTCTTGCCCGCCTCTTTGACCGTTTCTTTGTCACGGCGTCGTCTCGCAGGTCGCCATCGGCGTGGCTGTCTGTCAGGCGCCCACCCGTGCGGTCAGGTTGGCCCGCTTCCGGATGGCTTTTCTCGTCCTCTGTAAGCGGATTAGCCTGGGCTCTGCGAACAGCAAAAGCCCGAAGAAGGGCGGCTTCGGCCCAGTGAGCAGACTCTCTCCTCCCCTTCACCCACTGTGTACTTGCTTGTACACAGTGACCGGGGCCCTTGCCGGAAATGCTTTTGCCGCAGTCTTTGCATGTACTCGCAACCGCCCAAAGTGCGCGATTGCCAGCCCCAGATCCAAGGTAAGGTACCTCGGCCTGTTGTGTTCTGGAACGTGTAGGGTCGCACTCGGACCAAAAAAACTCACCGTAGGCGGAACGGTACTTGCGAGCACAGACTGGCGAAAATCCTGCTTTGTCGGGCGAGGATTTGCGCTGTCCGGCGGGTCAGCAAACAGGGGTGGCAGGCCCTCGTGGTATTCAATTCGTGTTCAATACGGGGGCTGCCCACGGGATACGAGTGCTCGGACGACGTACTCATACTCGTATTCTACATGTGCGTAGCAGCCGAAGGGGACAGACACCAGGCAGGCCAACGGTCTTCGGACAGAGGGTGTGATGCTTGTTGCCGTTTGCATTGGGGCCCCAACAAGGGTTCTTTCAACCACCCCCTCGGCCTCATCGAGGCCTCTTTGGGCCTCTTTGGGGCCTCTTTGTCGTTTCGTTTCGATTCTCCTCTGTGCCAGCCCTGGGTAGGTTTCAGATCGATAGACGAGATCAAAGGGAGAGGCAGGCCTTGTTCACCCAACTGAGGGTCAGCACAGATGGAGAACGACTAATCTGTACTCGTTCTCCGTACTATGTACGTCTTTGAGGGCTTACAATACGGGGCATTTTAGCCCTCACGTTATAGGGCACTGTGGGCTCCACAAAGCCGCGCTACAGTTGACCGGTGGCGACTGGCAGCCAACGGGACAGCGGCACTGTGGGTTAAATAGCCCACTCTCCTGTGCCGGGAGGACCATCCGTGGGTGGATTAGCGCCAGGGGTACTCATCCCAAGGATGCAGGAACCGACGTGGTTGTGCCCCACTAATCGTGTGCCAATACAATTGTGCCCGCCTCGAGTACTGCCTCTCTCGCAGACCAGACGGCCTCGCACGGCGTACCGCCCCTCTGCTGCTTTGTCCCTCAGGTTCTTTTCAGATGTAGAAAATATACAACGGCGGAGGGGCGGGTACATGCCAAATGTGCGGTCCGCCTCTCTCGTCCTCCTGCTGGGACTGCGTTCATGGTGCACATCCGCATTCCAGTTGAAATATATAAAGAGGGCATCTGTCCCCCGGCTATTCTCGCCCTTCTTTCCCGTCTCCCTCAGCAACAACCAACATCGTTCCTTTTTGCTTTGGCATTTGATTTCCCCATACTCACCACTCCTTCAAAGGGCCCGCAACTGTTCTCCGTATATATCACTCCTTCAGAAGCAAGCTTCTCAACCCAGGTGGTCTTCCCGTCAAACACCCTTACCACAAACCCAAAACCCAAAACACCGCAAACATGCACGCCTTTACGCTCGCTGCGGCTCTATTTGCCGCTGTCTCGGCTGCCACGAACGTTGTCACTTTCAAGTCGCTTGACAACGTTGACCGCATCGTCTACATCACTGCCAACGCCGGCATCCAGGGCCACGACCCCGTCACCGTTGCTGCCGGCACCTCTGTGGATGTTGAGCTCGTCGACGGCTTCGTCGGCAACGCCTTTGCCATCCACAGCGGATCCAACGTCGCCGCCGGCATGCTCGCCGAGTTCAACTTCCAGGGCTGGAACGGCCTGACCTACTATGATGTCTCGGCCATTGTCAACTCGGCCGACATCGACAACATTGCCGAGATGTATCCCTACTCCGAGCCCAGCACGCCCGTGTCCGGCTGCAGCAGCTGGCCCTGCAACAACGCCTACTACCTCCCAGACGACATCCAGACCAAGTCCACCGACCAAACTCACCTGGTCGTCACGCTCAGCAAGAACAACTACGCGGCTTCCTACAAGCGCGAGACCGAGAGCGTTGGCCGTCGCTTCCTGGAGCGCATCTAAACACACCACAGACCTCTTTTGCTATTATGCTTTTCTGATACTCGCTTCAAGCTGATGACAAGCTGAAACCATCGCCGTGCGAGGGTATGATAACGAGGTTCATGACCACCGAAAAAACTGGTTCACACTCTTTGTATATGAACTGCTTCTCTTATGCCTCTTGTTCGAAACAAGCTCGGCTGGGCTCTTTCTTTTTTGCCCATTTTTTCTTATATAGACCTGTTTGCCCCGCTTGGCCATGAGTCTCACTACTGTTCACTCGCTCAACTCCTGGGAAAAGGTCGGGGCGTTTTTACACACTTCTAAACCTTCGTTGGTTGATACCATATCTGTTTACCCTTTTTCATGTACATAGTTTGTCTTTTATGATACCGGCCGTCGTTGTGGCCTTCTTGTGGCATGACAAGAAACAAAGAAATTGAGTTATTCTACTCCATCCTTGTAGCACTCAACCTGTCTTACATAACACGAGCTCTACGTTAATTTGACGCGTTTCATTTACGGAGTACATGGATTGAGCCTCGTGAGCAGGCACTTACGCCAGAAAGGATAGGCGCCTCAAGCCACTGACTATCAATCGGAAGCCAGTCGGAATAGGAGGCAGGCACAAAGCGGGCAAGTGCGATCGTGAATCTCCTGTACTAGGCCCTTCTGTCAACGATCTGCATAATGGGAAATGATGCATGTAAGACCAAACACTACGGATTACAACAAGAGGCAATGGTGCGGACTAAACGTGCGTTCTCAGCAACACTCCGAATTGAAGCGTGAGATGCCATCGATACCCGATTGGAAAGTTTTCCGTTGCGCCGTCTCATCGTTTCGGAAATCAGTAACACGGAATACTCTTCTGTTAGACCCTCGGCATTCTGCTATCTCCGGTTGAACTTTACTGACCTGCCTTTCCATCCGCTTCCATTTCGCCGCTCCGCAAGATACTTCTGGTCTCTCCTTGGTACCTCTGATGCCACGTATGTCACACCCGGATGCGGCGCAACCAAAGATGAATGCCTAAATCACATGTGTGAGCTAAGCTCGTAGCAACTGAAGCTTTTTCATTCCCCGAGTGCTTAAGTACAACACTGTGTACCCGTATATCACCGTGCCGGGGATTTCTGCTCACCAACAGAACAAAGTACGACAAAATACACCCGTGCGTTCAGTGCGCCTCCTCGAGGTTCGAGATCGCGGGGGAAACATGACATCACGCGAAAGCCGCCATACCGTTGCAGCGATCTTATGTGGCAGCTTACCGCTCTGCTATCACGACATCGAGATGAACTCCGCCGCAACGTGCGAGCGACACCATCATGCTGCCGAGGTACTGGGCGACGCTGGGCGACTGAAGAAGCAGGTCACGTGAGCGCACAAACCTCCACGGCAGCGGCAATCAGCAATAAAACAATCAGCACCATATTCGTTGGCCGTGCGCCTCACTCTTTGGACTATTGACAGGAAGGCCCGCAAACGTACGGGGATAAGGGGAGATCTGGTCCTTGCACGTAAATTAAGAACACGCGATGTGTCAAAGAGGACAGTTTCAGATTGCTGGCCACAACTTCGCTACGGCGTGAGAAAGGGTAATCCGTCACTGTTGTCTGGACTCTTTACGAGGGCCTTTGTCTATGCTAATATTAATAATCATGCTTCGCTCTTGGACAAATCACAACGAGTGAACTGAAAAATAACGACCGCAACAAAAAAAGACGGCAACAAAGAGACAAAAGCCAGATAAAAACTGTCCAAAACACCAACAAAACGGACGCTGCTCTAATGTATGACCGTACGAATACAACTTTGCACAAGGGAGTCGCAAAAGGGCAGAATGCAAGGAGAGCCTCCCCTTCCCTTGCTTCTGGCTCCAGATTCTCCACCCGCATTTTGTCCTCACTCTTCTCTTTGTCCCTCCGACATGCTCTCGCTTGATTGGCGGTCCTCGTCCCCGTTTTTATTGTCGTCGGCCTCGCCGTTCTTATAGGCAGTTGTATTGTCTGCAGACGGCCCTTCCGGTTTCGCTTCCGCTGCTTTGCCTGTGTCCGCCTTGCCAACGGCCGTCTTTTCATCCTTCGGCGGAGCTGGCGGAGGCGGCGGACTTCCGTTCCGTATCAAAGATGCCTTCGCTTGGCCGTCGTCTTCCTTCTTCTCCTCCTTGGGCTCCTCCTTCTTCCCCTCTTTCACCTCGCTCGCTGCGACTGGCTTTGTCTCCGGCTCCTTTGCTGGTGGTTTTGGCGGTGGACTGGGGGCCTTGATCTTCTTGCTTTCAATAATCTCTCTGAGGAAGCTGCCGGCATCGCCAAACCCGTCAAGCTTACCCAGACGTGTCTGTAAGCTTTCCACATCATGTAGCATGCTGAGTTCGCAGGTTAGCTCTCTAAAAGTACTCTGCTGGGCTGTTCCTAGGCATATCTCACCTGTCGCGACCTGCTACCGTCTTGACGTCTGACCCCCGGAGCACACCGCCCAGCTGTTCCTTGTACTCGGCAAACACAGACGTCATGATGAATCGCACCGTTCCCTCTGGAAGCGTCTTGGCCAGGTTGCGGTGCAGAGTGGTCGTCTCCTTGACCAGCGTGTCCATGTATGCATGCACCGTTGTGCTGTTCGGATCCGATGCGTCCCAGTCAATGCTGCGCATCGTCCTGGCATGCGCCTGGGCGCGTCCGCCCATGATCTCCACTAGCTTGTCGTATATGCTGTTCTGGTGCTCCTGGTAGAGCCGCCGCACTTTGTCGAACTCACCCATGACGTTTTGTGCAGTACTGCCGTTGCTGCTGCTGCTTGAGCCGGCGCGGCGCCGCACAAACTCGCGGACGTAGGGGATGACTGTGGCAATAAACGCCAGCGACTGTGATGCGACCGCCAGGTGTCGTGTGGTGATGTTCTTCAGGCCCGCCGACCGTGTGGCCCCGGCGCCCAGTATCAGCTGCGTGCATCGCGAGTTGAACAACTGCAAGTATTGCACCAGTGACAGGGCTACGTCGAGTGTCATGAAAGGAATGGCCACCGTGAGATGCATATAGTGCGCCATCCCCTCCAGGCAGAGCACGGCTGAGTTGGGCAGCAGGAATGTCTCCTCATCGATCACCGCGCTGTGCGTCTTTGCCTTGCCTCCTGCTGCCGTGGATGTCCCGTTGCTTGAGGCCGCCTCGTTTCCGTCGTTCTCGTCGTCGGTCGAGTACGGCGTCCAGATCATGACGTCCTCTGTCCACTCCTCGACATCGTTGGTACTGGCATCTAGGATCTGCTGCAGCAGCTTCGTGTCCTTGTCCGCAAAGTCGCGTGCTGCCCACTGGTCCTGGTCCATTCCCTGCGCCAGTTTCTGCATCTGCGAGTCGCCGTGATACTGCACAAAGTCCTTGACGTGGCCATTCACTTCGGTCTTGAGCGCAAGCCCGCTGCGTCCAGAGATGCCCTCGCACTCGTTGGCAAAGTGCAGGTTGAGCGAGAAGTAGCGGAGGAACCATTGGAACGACAGGTGCGAGCTCTGCTCTGCACGGACGCGCAGAACCCGGATCACCTTGTCCTGTGCCACGTCGATGGACTGGCCGAGAAGATTGCCCATGTCCAGCGTGCGGTGGAGCTCTGCCTGTGCCTCCATGCCAGCATCCGACATGGGTGGCGGCAACTGGCGGCCCGACGGGCTGAATGGTGGCGACTTGAGCGGTGCGCCGGGCTCCAAGGCGTCATCGCCAACAGAGCTGGCGACGTCAAGCAGCACTTTCAGCTGCGTCGTCAGCCGTCTCAGTGTCTCTGCCACGCCGATGTATATCTTCACCAGCAGCTCTTCGGCATCTTCGGGACCGAGTGCCCGAAGATTGCGAGCAAGAATCGAAGACTTCTCCGCGTGAGATAAATGCTTGCTGCTCAGCGTTGACGACGACATCATCGACTCGTTGTCGTCGTCGTTTGAGCTCGGCAGTGGCTTTCGGACCAGGCTCTTGATCTCCCGCAAAACCGCCTCCCGGAAGACTAGCGAAGCAGCGGCAATATGTTTGGCCCTGTACAGGCCTGCGAGGATGGGGAGGAGCTCTGTCTTGAGATCGTCGGTCGCGGCAAGATATGCAGGGAATGCAGACGGGTCACGTCTGTGTGCTCCCCGGGCGCGCATAGAAGCACTGCTCCACCGCATAAGCACTTCCGGGCGTGACACTGTCTCTGTGTGGTGCCGAAGATCCTTGAGCAAGACGGACACGAACTTGATCTCGTATGCCTTGCCGATCCGGACTCGCAGAGCTGCGATATCGTCATTGACGCCCTGCAAGGCTGTTGCACCCCGCAGGTCTCGAAGCGGATATGGCCGTTGTTGCGGCCTCTTTGGGTCCTGCTCACCAGCAATGAGCATTTCCAAGGCATCGATACTGTCCAGCGCTTTGTCCACCTCGTTTTCGTCAACAAGTGCTTCGCATGCCGCCACGTCGCCCACAATATCTTTCAGCTGCATCACGGCCGCGTGGAACTGTTGTATGTTCTGGCGCCGATGCTGCTGCTGGACGATTTCCAGGCCACGGGTCGCAATGTCGTGGTCTAGGGCACTAAGCTCAGTCCGCAGCGCTTGTATTCTATCCACAGAGCCTGCAGCCTCGGTGTGCAGCTCTTTGAGAGCGCCGAGGGCCGTAAAGAAGGCAGTCGATGCTGTGGAGATGGACGTGATCAGGTGCATTTCGACCGTGTCCATGTACCATGACAGCTTCTCCTGCAATATTGCGTTCGTGGCCAGAGCCTTTCGAGGTACTGGTGCCACAATCGATGTGCTGTTGTTGAGACCACTTCTCTCGTTGCCCGTCGTCGGAGCAGACGGCACAACCTCAGATCGTTCGCTAACGATATCAAACGTCCGGGGATTCTCTAGGTGGAAGTCGTCGTCGAAGTAGACATTGGGAATGGTCGACAGGGGTGGCGGGCCCTGGACTCCTCTTCTGCCGTTGCTCGAGCTCCTTTTAGAAGGGCTGGGCGCTTCGGTCAACGTGACGGACGACACGGAGGAAACAGAGAGTCTTCTAGACGGCCGCTTCCCGCCCGGGCGCAGATACCCATCGTTCGGAGAGTCGCGAAGGTCATCTTTGCTGTTGTTCCTCCTCGGGGTTCCAGTAGAATTTGCTGCCTGTTCTTCTTCGCTCTCCTTCACTCTTCGTAGCTGCTCGTGCAGGGCGCCAACCTGGGTGAGATACTCGGCAAACTCGGACGAGTCGACATGGGCAATGTTTGTGAGAGTGACAGGGGGTATGTCTCTGGCTGTCGGGGGCTTGTGAGTGCTATGCGCCGGGGCGGATGTGTGCGGCTGGAGGCCGGTCCGAACGATGGGCGGCTGGAGGAGTGTCGAGATGGCTAGGGCTTGTCAGACAACCGATGCACCGTACAGGAAGCAGAAAAGGATAGGGCACGAGGCAGCAAACCATTTTGACCTAGCTCCGTCAACGGCTCCGGCCAGCTGCCAATGGCCGTGTCCAAGGTGCCTCCGACAGAGTGGATGGAGCTTGAAACGGACTCCCGCCTTTGTTTCACATACGCGCTCGAGGAGTATGGCCTTGTACACATGTGTTAGCAAGACGGAAGGCAGACCGTGAGGTCCGAGGATGGCCGCAGGATGAGTGGAGGCGCAAAGTACCTGTGGAAAGGGAAGTCTGCTTTGTGTGTTATGCTCGACAGCGACGACAGACTGTCGACAGACTTCCGTCCCTCAGAACCCGAGAACATGGCTCGCGGCCACTGGACCCGTATTCAGAAAGAGGGCTATGGCGGCAAATCGACGATGGCATATAGGCAATTTCGTATCGAGGGGAAGCTCGGAGGGGAATCCGCAAATGGCTCTATTGATCCGCAGCTGCGAGGTCGTAAAGCATTGCTCAGCGCACGGCAGAGGCAGGCCGGAAAACCGGGGATGCGGCCCGAAAAGGGGGGAATCAGAGAAAATAGAAGCGTCGGCTTGTCGATTTGGGAATGGAAATGGCCGTAGAGGCGTTGACGAAGTTCCGTGTTGAAAGCAACGATGGCCGGATCTGTCGCCTAAGCCGGATCGGCGAACAATTGACAACGTGCACTAAAGTCCGAGCAACAGCTGCACGTGACTGTACTATTTCACAACTGACTCGAGACTAGCGCGCGTGTGCCACAAGGGGACGTTTCCATGCGACCACTTTAGTTGAGACGCGTGAGAGGCGCGACGCGTTTTTCTCGAGTGTCCCAAGTCTACCGCCCCTCTCTTGGTCAACTTTGCCCATCTCATACATTGATTGCCACCACCACACTCTGTTCAAGCCCGCCAAAGACTACGCAAGCCTGTTCTTCTGCATCTGCTTTTCCCAATCAGTCGGCAATTACGCGCTTCAAGATGGATCGTCAGTCGGTCTATTCCACCCATGTCTACGACTACAACGAGACCGGGGAAGAGACTCGAGTGAAGACCCGGAAGGACCTGGAGGACTTCATCCTCAAGTTCCGGCTCGACAATGACTTCGTTTACAGGCACGTGCACTCGAGTAGATGTCATAGTGCGAACATGGTTGCTGACTGGGCCTTTTTGCAGAGAACAATTGAAGGAGAATGCCCTGCTGAAGAAATACTACTGCGACATCGATATTGGTGACCTGATCAAGTACAACGAGGAGCTGGCTCACCGACTAGTTACTGAGCCTGCCGAGATTATTCCCTTGGTATGCTGGCTGCGTTCAGGACAGAGGAGAACGGCAGAAATGCTGACAATGCCGTCGAATAGTTTGAAAATGCCCTCAAGCGATGCACTCACCGGATCGTGTTCCCACACCAGAAAACGGTGGACCTGCCAGAACACCAGCTTCTGTTGCACTCGAGTGCGGAGGAGGTGGCAATCCGCAACTTGGATTCGCTGACGATTTCGCGGTTGGTGCGGGTGCCGGGCATTGTGATCGGGGCGTCGGTGATGGCGTCAAAGGCGACAGACCTGGTAGTACAATGCCGCGGTTGCGGGTTTGAGCAGCGAATCCCGGTGACGGGAGGGTTCACGAGCGTGACGCTGCCGCGACAGTGCGGTCGGCAACCGACGCAGGGCGAGGGCGAGAAGTGCCCGATGGACCCATACTACGTGCTGCACGAGAAGTGCGGGTTTGTGGACCAGCAGGTGATCAAGCTTCAGGAGGCGCCAGAGCAGGTGCCGGTGGGCGAGCTGCCGCGGCACGTGCTGATCTCGGCGGACCGGTATCTGACGAACCGGGTGGTGCCAGGGTCCCGGTGCACGGTGACGGGCATCTTCTCGATCTACCAGAGCAAGAACTCGTCACGGAGCGGAGGCAGCGGCTCGGCAGGCGGGGCGGTGGCGATCCGGACGCCGTATCTGCGGGCGGTGGGGATCCAGACGGACCTGGACCAGACGGCCAAGGGCCAGGCGATGTATACGGAGGAGGAAGAGCAGGAGTTCCTGGAGCTGAGCCGGCGGCCAGACCTGTACAACATCATGACGGACTGCATCGCGCCGTCGATCTACGGCAACCGAGACATCAAGAAGGCGATCCTGTGTCTGCTGATGGGCGGGTCGAAGAAGATCCTGCCCGACGGGATGAAGCTGCGTGGCGACATCAACGTGCTGCTGCTGGGCGACCCGGGAACAGCCAAGTCGCAGCTGCTCAAGTTTGTGGAGCGGGTGGCGCCGATTGCGATCTACACGTCAGGCAAGGGATCGTCGGCGGCAGGTCTGACGGCGTCGGTGCAGCGGGAGCAGTCGACGCGGGAGTTCTACCTAGAGGGCGGCGCGATGGTGCTGGCGGACGGCGGGGTGGTGTGCATTGACGAGTTTGACAAGATGCGGGACGAGGACCGGGTGGCGATTCACGAGGCGATGGAGCAGCAGACGATCTCGATTGCCAAGGCAGGCATCACGACGATCCTCAACGCGCGGACGTCTGTGCTGGCGGCGGCGAACCCGATCTTTGGGCGGTACGACGACATGAAGACGCCGGGCGAGAACATTGACTTCCAGACGACCATCCTGTCGCGGTTCGACATGATCTTCATCGTCAAGGACGAACACGAGCGCGGCAAGGACGAGCGGATGGCGAGGCACGTCATGGGCATCCACATGGGGGGACGGGGCGTGGAGGACCAGGTCGAGTCGGAGATTCCGGTGGAGAAGCTCAAGCGGTACATTAACTACTGCAAGACGTGAGTGATCTGGGGTTTTTTTTTTCTTTTTTTGGGGGGTCTTTTGGGCGGCAACTAACAGTACAGACGTTGTGCTCCCCGGCTGAGCGCAGAGGCGGCCGAGAAGCTGTCGTCGCACTTTGTGTCGATTCGACGGCAGGTACACGCAGCCGAGTTGGAGGCCAACGCGCGGTCGAGCATTCCGATCACGGTGCGGCAGCTGGAGGCGATTGTGCGGATCACCGAGGCGCTGGCCAAGCTGACGCTGTCGCCGGTGGCGATGGAGCAGCACGTGGACGAGGCCATCCGGCTGTTCCTCTGCTCGACCATGGACGCCGTCAACCAGGGCAGCCAGATGGGCGCCGGCGCAGGAGCAGGTGCTGGTGGCGGTGCGGCGCGCGAGCTGTACCAGGAGGCGGCGCGCGTGGAGTCGGAGCTGAAGCGGCGGCTGCCAATCGGCTGGAGCACGAGCCTGGCAACGCTGCGGCGAGAAATGGTGGAGGTGCGAGGATTCAGCGAGCAGGCGCTGAACCGGGCGCTGATGCTGCTGCAGCGACGAGACACCATCATCTTCCGGAACGGAGGTGCCCAGGTGTATCGGAACGGAGCATGAGGAGAAGAGGTGGACGGGGAGAGGCGAGAAAGAAGGCTACAGGAGAGAGACCAGGCTATGCATTTGTATTGGTTGACCATGATGCAGGATTTCGAGACACGATTTGCGACTACGTTATGAATATGGACGAAGAGGGACGGGAAGCACTCTGAATAGAACAATGTCAGGCAACGAGTGGATCTTGGATGGTGAAAAGGAAATGAGAGTGTCCGAATCGTAACAAGAGCTGAACAAGACAGCTATCCAATGATGCCCGGCTGACAAATGAGAAAAGAGACTGCCGACTCATCCCAGCCAGAACGACCTCTGCGACCATTCCTTGACGCATTCAATGGAGCAAGACATTCGCACACGTACATCTTCCTGGCCAGAGACTGTCTAGGCATAGGCCAGGGTGTTGTCGTCCCGGATGACGCCGATGACGCCGAGGCCGGCCTCGTTGTTGGCGACCGAGGGGCCGCGGATGACGATCTGGATTAGTCAGCATATAACGACTTGCCCTCATCTGGTCCTGTGGGGGCGCGCTCACCTCGCCCTGGAGCCTGTGGTCGGCGACCTTGCAGGCGTCAGTGTCGCGCACGAGGTACTCTGTGCTGGTGAGAGGAGGGCCAAAGGGGGCGCAGGGCCCGGACGCGACGACGCGGTAGTCGTAAAAGGCGGTCTGGGCGGCAACGCCGGCGACCTTGGCGGCGGCGAGGCCGTAGAGGATGCGGGCGCCGGTGAAGACGCGGAGGTCGGAGAGGACGGCGGACGCGAGGGGGGGCGTGCCGGCGGCGGCGCGCTCGGCGACGTAGACGAGGCGAAGCGAGCCGGGGGCGGTGCCAATGGCCGGGCGCACGCGATCGAGCAGGCGGCTGGCGAGCGAGGCGACGACGGGAAAGACGCCGCCGTCGGCGAGCGCGCGGGTTTCCCAGCGGAGCAGCAGGGCAGCGAGCGGGACGGCGGCGAGGCGGGCGATGGTGTCGGCATGCGTACGCAGCAGGGCGGCCGGGGCGGCGACGACGACGGTGGGCGCGATGCCGCGCGTGGCCGCCGCCAGGTCCGGGGCGGCCGGGGCGGCGCTGCTGAGCGCCAAGGACGCGCCGGAATACAGGGCGGCCAGCGCCAGGACGAGTGCGTGGGTGTGCGTCAGCGAGTCGGCCACCAGCAGCAGGTCCGACGGGCCCAGGCGCTGCGTGCCCGGCAGGGCCGACAGCTGCGCGGCCACGGCCGCGCAGAGGTTGGCGCTGGTGAAGCGGACCATCTCCGGAGAGGCGGTGGCGGTGGTCGTGGTGGTCGTGGTGGTGGTCGTGGCCGTGGTCGTGGCCGTGGTCGTGGTGCTTTCTCTGTCCCAGAAAATGGAAATGTCACGTGCTGCTGACTGTCCCTCGAGAGGCGGCAGGTTGAGGCCGGCCGACGGGGCGGCATCGCCGACGACGTCCTGCCAGGTGGACACGTTGACGCGGCCGCCGACGCCCTCGGGCACCTCGTTCCAGTCCAGGTGCTTGCTGCCCTCGTCGACGACCCAGATCAGCTGGCGCAGGGCCGGGTAGCTCTTGGCCACGGTGGCAAAGGGAAAGCAGCCGGGGGCGGTGATGACGGTGTCGGCGGCCGAGCGGCGCAGCATGGAGACGAGCGCGTCGTCGGTCTGGTCAAACGGCAGCAGGATGGCGGTCATGTTGTAGAAGCTGCAGGCGAAGAGGCCGGCCAGGAGCTCGACCGAGTTGGGCAGGTAGATGGCCACGCGGTTGCCGCCGTGGTCGAGCATGTGCTGGCCGATGAGGCTGATCTGGCGGGTCATGTCATCTGGGAAGTTAGTGGTTGTAGGGACGAGGAGGGATGAAGAGGTCGGCATCGGTTGAGCGCATCACAGCTGGGACTGGCTGCCGGCAACCACGGACAGCAGACACACCTAGGCTGGTCTCCTCGACGCTCTCGGTGCCGTAGACGGCTAGGACACGTCCACGGCCGTTCTTGCCTGGGCTCGCACTCCCGCTCGGACTCGGGCCCGCGACGGCCTGGCGCCAAATGTCCCGCAGGTCGCCGTCGCGGCCGCGCGCCCACTTGGACACGCCCGGATCGCGCACGTCCAGGCCCGACTGGAGCGGGACCGAGTGCGGCGAGCTGCGCGATCGGTACACGGCCGACTCGCCGTCCTGGCGCACCGGCGACCCCTGGGCCTGGCGTGCCAGCAGCAGCGGATGGGTGTCGGGATCGCTGCGCGTGTACAGATAGACGCTGACGATGCCGATCAGCAGCGTCGCCAGCACGGTCGAGTAGCCATTCCACTGGCCAAACAGGTTGGTGACGCCCTCGTCGAGGTGCCACATCAGGTTATCGAAGCCCATGGGGTTGTGCCGGAGGACGTGGACAAGAGACAAGTGACGTTGCAAGACAAAAGAAGCGATAAAACGGCCAAAACCCGACGAAAAAAAGGCCAAAATTCGTGCAGTGCCGGCACTGTGCTGTCGAAGCGGGCGTTCTGACGCTGGGTGGATCCGACGTGGTGCGGTTGCGCGATGCGAAGGGGCAGCCCGGTAGGTCTCAATGGACAAGGATGGAGAGAGGGCAGAGGAAGCTTCGTCCTCCCGGCTGCCTCTCACGTCGAGCAGCCCCGCCTCTTCTGGTGGCCGGCGGCCGCTAGCAACTGCCAGCAGGCACCAGGTGGAACCTGGCTGGTGCGGCCGGCTGTCGGGCCAATCACCGTCTAGCGCTGGTGAGAGAAATTCATAACAAATAGCAGACGCACGAGCGCCGACTCTGCCACAGTCAACAACGGACGACGACAGCGACAGGTACGGCGACCAGCAGCATCGAGCATCGACAGCGACGGCGGCCAACCGAGCCGACACAGCAAACACGAACCAGGACAGAGACTTCCGACTGTCTGCTTCTTTGGTCTCGCTCGCAGCCAGACCCTCGACCCTCACCTCCTGTCAGCTGTGAGAAGCTGTCCGGCGAGGACAAGCTCCGCCGCCAGGCGACGCACGCCACCATGGCGTCCAGATCCATGCACACGCCGCCGCGGCAGACGCTTGCCGGCCTGGCTGCCGGAAAGCGAGCGTCGTCGGCCAGGAAGCCGGCGGCCGCAGACAGCCCGGGCAACTGGCGGCATCCACGCATGGACGAGATCACGCGGCGGCGCTCGGCCAACGTGTTTACCGAGTCCAACCTGAAGACGGCCATCTACAATGGTCTGGCCCTGGGAGCCGTGTACGTGGCGCGGACGGCCAACGGGGCTGTGTACCAGCAGATTTGTCGATTGTAGGTTTTGTCTTTTTTTTTTTCCTTTTTTTTTTCCACTTTGTTCTTCCTCTCCTTCTGTCCTTTCCTCTCCTCCTCTTCGCCCGCTCACCGGCCAGAGCACACAGCCTGATCCCCGCCCGATACGCGCCCACGCTCTGGCTCCTCGTCCAGCTCACCCTCGCCCTCAACATCGCCCGGGCCCTCATGCCTCTCTTCCGCCAGCCCGACACCATGGCCGACATACCGCTGACGCCCGGCCAGCGCAAGCTGCTCGGCCTGGTGCCCGTCCGCCTGCCAGCCTCGGCCGTCCCGGGCGGCGTCGCCGCCTTCACCACGCCACCGCGTTACGCCCGCACGCCGCCCATGTCGGGCTCGCCAGCGGCCGCCGCTAGCGGCCTCGCCAGCGGCCTCACCGTCGCCAGCAACGTGGCCACCGGGTCGCGCAGCAGCTACGGCAGCTACGCGAGCTCGCCCATCGCCGGCAGCCCGCTCTTCAACAAGACCCGCGCCGTCTCGGGCTCGCCCTTCTCGACCGCCGGCAGCCCCTTTCCCAAGGTGCGGAGGTCGTCGTTTGGCTCGTTTGGGTCGCCTGGCGCGGCCTCGTCTGGAGCCGGGGCTCTCGGCAGCACCAGCTCCGGCACCCTGGCCGCTCCGTCGCCGTCGCTCTTCTCCGAATCGACCCTCTCTGCCTTTCCGGGCACGCCAAGCCCCAGCTCCGGGAAGCGCCTCAGCATGGGACTCAACAACAAGTGGCTCTACGAGAAGGGCCGGCGAGGCTCCGGCAGCGCCGCGCGGATCTACTAATGACAACGGGCAACCAAGGCGCATGTCATCTCTTCAGGGCGAAATAGCAGACGGGCTGTGTAGAATAAAGAGTAGATATGGAGTGCGAAGCATTACAGATATCAAACAGACCTGTCTAACAGTGATGCTCCCTTTTCTTAGCGCCCTCGGCAGTGGCTGTGCGCGCTAGCAGCCACTGGATGGCCCGTGCTCGTAACGTAGCATCCGCCAAAGGCGGTGTCGGGAAGGAGGAATAAGCCACAGAGGACGATTAAACGGGGGCCCCCAACGGAATGCCTGCAATTGCCTTCTGCCGGCCGCTGACCAGACCGCACTCTCCACCAAGACAACGACCCCCGAACGGATCTCCAGATTGACCGCGTGGGAGAGGAATCCTGTCTTGTGCAGCCGGCAACGCGTCTCGCTTGCGCATCGGCCACGAAAATGGGTGCCAGCGACTCGAAGCTCGTCTTCAAAAAGGGCATCTTCCGGCTGTCGGAGGAGCGAAACATCCCTGCCGACGACCCATACTGGACATCGGTATGCGGGCGAGGAGGGGGGGGGGAGGAGGCGAAGAGTGGGGGGCGTCTGGGGGCGTCTAGGGGCGTCTGGGCGTGTTCCCGAAGCTGAAAGCTGACTCGTTGCTGTAGTTCTGGGACCTGCCCGAATCGCCAGAGGACATCTTCAGCCTCTTCTCGCCGGCCGACATCCGACGGACGCGCGACACGGCGCTCGAGAACGTGGAGACGCTGCTGCTGGCGGTGACATCGCGGCTCTTTCGGCTGCGCCACCACGCCGCCTTTCCGGACCCGGACGTGGCCCCAGAGCGCGATGCGCTCAACTGCATCCGCGTGCTGACGCGCGTGCTGCCGTACATTTACGAGCGGGCGTCGCTGGCCGGCTGGGAGGAGCGTTTCTTCTGGGCGGGCCGCCGACGACGGACACACCGGCCGGAGGAGGATGTGGGTGCCGACAGCGAGGTGCTCTTTGACCAGACCAGCGCGGACGACGGCGATGGCCCGAAACAGACGGCCTTTGAAGACGTCAAGCCGCTGGCCGAGGAGCTCATCGACACGCTGACGGACCTGCTCTTCTTCAGCGACTTCACCGTGGCCCGGCCGGCCGCCGCCGTCGACGCCGGCAAGGTCACGTATGCCATCTGGCAGAGCGGCGTCGGCTGCAACGCGGCCATGCCGACGACGCGCGAGTTTGAGAGCAACCGCTGCGAGATCCTGCGCCTGCTGCTGACCCTCGCCAGCCCCAGCATGTACTCGGCTCCGGGCGCGCTGCCGCGCCAGGGCATCCGCGCCCTGACGTACATGTGCACCTGTCCGGACAAGCAGGTCGTGCTGTCGGTGCTCTGCTCGCTGCTCAACACGGTGCGTGTCTTTGTTGGCTGTTGGCTGCCCTTGCCCCTTATTTCTCGCCTGTCTGTCTGGCTGACCTCCAGACCCTCAAGTACAATCCCGCCAGCTGGCGCATGCCCTACAACAGCCTCGTGCTCAAGGACCAGAAACAGATCCTCGTCACCTACACGCTGCAGCTCCTGCTCGTGCTCATCCTCTACCCCGTGCCCGAGCACAACGGCGTCGCGCCCAAGAACTACTACCGCCACTTCCTCGGCCGCCTGCACCGGCCGGCCGACTTCCAGTTCATCGTCGACGGCATGACCCGCATCCTCAACCAGCCGCTCCAGGCCAACGCCTCCTACATCCCCGGCACCCAGTCGTCCGTCCGGTTCGCGCCCGAGATCATCATGCTCTTCTGGGAGATCACCCAGTGCAACCGCCGCTTCCGCTCCTTCCTCATCGACACCGAGAGGGTCCACGACTTTGTCATCCTCATCCTCTTCTACGCCCTCGAGTCCAAGAACGACGGCAGCAAGCAGGGCATCGTCCGCATGTGTGTCTTTCTGCTGCAGACGCTGAGCGTCGAGAAGAACTTTGGCATCAACCTGAACAGACCCTTTGCCGCCCAGGAAACCCTGCCGCCGGCCATCCGCATCCAGGGCTTCCGCGGAACCTACGCCGACTTTCTCATCCAGTCCATCTACAGCCTCATCACCAGCAGCCAGAGCCGGCTGACGGCCATCTACCCCGCCCTGCTGGCCGTCATCAACAATGTCGCCCCACACATCACCGGTCTCAGCCTGCGCACGTGCTCGCGCCTGATGCAGCTCTTCAGCTCCATGTCGTCTCCCTCTTTCCTTCTCGCCAACGAGACGAACCACGACCTCCTCTCATCCCTGCTCGAGGCCTTCAACGCCACGATCGAGCACCAATACAAGAGTGAGCAGAGACGTGCATCTTTTGCAGCAGAACGACTAGCTAACGGCTCGCAGAGAATGCACAACTAGTATATGCCATTGTCAAGAACAAGAGACGGTTCGAAGCGCTGCGCAACTTCACGCTAGAAAGCGGCCGCGAAGAGATTGAGCGCCGCATGCAGCTCCGCAAGGACTCGGGCGTGTCAGCCGAGGACCCGATGGAGATGGCTTCGATCCGGAGCTCGGTCGAGAGCCTGCGCAGTCCCAGCACGCCGCAACACCACGCCCAGCCGCCGGCGCTGAGCAACGTGCCGGAGAACGAGACGTTTGCGATTGGAGGCGACGAGAGCGATAGCGACGCGGAAGCCGACAGCAACTCGGAGACGCGCACGGCTGGTGCCGGTGCCGCCGACGACGACGACAAGGAGGAGGGCGAAGACGGAGACGAGGACGAGGACGAAGAGGACGAGCCGCGGCCGACGCCATCGCAGTCCAGCCTGAGCGAGAATCCGAGCGGCGCGTCGTCGGTGATCTCGGTCGAGGACGCCGTGCCGATACAGCTCCGGGGCATGTCGGAGAAGGCCCGGGGCAAGATGCCGGCCGGCACGCCCAGCTTCTCGCGGCAGAACAGCACGCTGAGCATCGGGAGCACGTCGACGGGCGTCGTTGCGGGTGGAGGCAACGGCGGCCATCGCTACAGCCTCAGCCACGGCCACGGTCACGGCCACGGCCACAGCCAGAGCGTCGGCAGCATCGGCAGCGCGGGCGGCGGTGGTGGGGGCTACTTTGAGCCGACGACGCAGTGGATCGACAGCTGGCTGCCGGAGCTGCCGCTGCACACGACGCTGACGGTGATGCAGCAGCTGGCGGCGCTGCTGCCGCGCGAGGCGCTGGCGGCCGACATGCCAGCGGCCGAGACGCTGCGGCAGATCCAGGACGTGCAGCTGGTGGGCATCGAGCCGTCGCCGGTGCGGGTGCACTCGTTTGAGTGGTCGCCGCTGTCGCTGGGCTGGTACGAGTCGCTCATCTGGAGCTTCATCTTTAGCAGCGAGATGCAGGTGGCCCGCGGCACCGTCGGCGTCTGGAACGGCACCGCCATCCGGCTGTTCCGCGTCCAGGAGACTGCGCCACAGGGCCCGTCGCTGACGTCGCCGCGCGGTGCCGTCGACGCCGTCGGTAGCAACATTGTGTCGCGCATCGGGGCCATCAACCTGCGTGGGAGCGGCAGCGGGATCACGGGCGCGGCGGCAGCCGGCCCAACGGGCGAGAACCACGGATCCTGAGGGAGTAGAACTGGGCGTGTGTTGATTTACTTTTAGCGAGAGCGTGTTACAGAACGATGGCGGTTGCATTCTTGAACAGAGACTTGGAGATGTCCTTGGATGTTGATGTCATTACGTAAGCTGCATGACCTGTCAGCAAGGACAGAAAAGTGGGTCTGGACCTGTAATAGATCTGGCCGCTTCAGGAACGAGACTTGCAGAGAAGCAAGAACCGAGTAGACAGCCTCGACGACGCGGCCACGATCCGAGACGCAACAGTCCTTCCCTCTGTGTGTTTCATTGCACCCCGCCGCTCTCGCCCGCAATGTACTCCTCATTTGTGCGCGTGCAGAATGTGTTTGGCTTCTTCACCACCGTCATGACAATCCTCGGCGGCCTCATCGCAGCGAGCGACCTGCTGCATGCGCGCACGCCCAGCGCCACGGTGCGGCCGGCGGGCCTGCAAGTGTACGTGGGAGACGATGGTGAGGCGATGGTGACCGGACGTGCGCTTGTTGCTAATTTTCTGCTTTTGTTTTTCGTCTCACAGAGTCCGCGGCCGCCCACACTACTACAGCCGGAAGAACGAAGAGTACGCCGTGGTGCGCTTCCACCTGGACGCAGACCTGTCGTCGCTCTTCACGTGGAACACCAAGGAGGTGTTTGTGTACGTGACGGCCGAGTGGGAGGGCGCCAACAGCAGCGACACCAACACGGCCGTCATCTGGGACAGCATCATCACGAGCCCCAGCTCCGACTACCTGGCCAACATTGGGCCCGTGGCCATGCGGAAGCTGCGCAAGAGCGCTGCGGGCAAGGCGATCGACCCGAGCCGGTGCGTGTCTCTTTTTTTCACGTCCTTCTCTCCTTGCTGACATTGCCCAGCGGCATCATCCGCCTCAAGAACCAGAAGCCAAAGTACCAAATCACCCACCCGAGCGGCAAGATCGCCGAGACGGAAAAGATCCGCCTGCGCCTGCACTACAACGTGCAGCCGTGGGTCGGCATGCTGTCGTGGAACCAGGAGGTGTCGGGCCCAGATAGCAGCAGCAGCGGGATCTGGTCATGGGTACCCCGTCGTGGCGCGATCCAGTCGCCGCTGTGGACACGGATAGATGGCGGCGAGAGCGAGCTGTTTGCGCTGCCCGCCCTTGCAGGCAAGAAGAAGACAACCTCGGACAAGTCCTAGGGCTTCGTGTTTTACACGTTCAGGATTCCGTACAGTTTATATTTCTCGTCCGTAACGGTTCAAGCAGGTCACTAGCTATGGAATGTAGAAATCAAGGGTATCTTATGTCTCTTCCAAAGGACTTGTTGTAATCAACCTGTGCTGTAAGCCTGCTGTAAGCCTGCTGTAAGCCTGCTGTAAGCCTGCTGTAAGCCTGCTGTAAGCCTGCTGTAAGAACTCGGACACAATAGCTTGACCAGTCAGCTGGACCAGTCAGGTCTTGCGGTCGAGTATAACGGCCCATTGTTGTTCCGGTCCGGCAACGCCACGCGACTGCGCAGCAACGGCCGTGGGCGACCAATGGTGGGGCGATTTGGGCACCTCGCAGCCTCTTGCTGTCCTGTCTGTCGCATTTCTCTTGCTTCTCGAACAACATTGCTACTGTTCTGGTGCATCATCCGACGGTGAACCCTGTGCTCACTGACCTCTCTCCCCCTTTCCGCCCATATACTCGCCGTCGTGACTGCTGTCCGACGCCGAGGCCGGCCTTTTTTTCTCTTCTTCTCCCCTCTCTGGTCCAGAGCCAGACGACAGCATGGGTGTGCCGAAATTCTTCAGATGGCTCTCGGAGCGGTATCCGGCCATCTCGCAGCTGATTGCGGAGAACCGGATCCCGGAGTTTGACTGCCTGTATCTCGACATGAACGGGATCATCCACAACTGCACACACAGCGACTCGGACGACGCCTTTACCCGCTTAAGCGAGGAGGAAATGTTTTTACGTATATTCAACTATATAGAGCACCTGTTTGGCAAGATCAAACCAAAACAGCTCTTTTTCATGGCGATCGACGGCGTGGCGCCGCGGGCCAAGATGAACCAGCAACGGTCGCGGCGTTTCCGCACGGCCCTGGACGCCGAGGTGGCGCGCAAAAAGGCCATCGCCGAGGGCGCGCAGCTGCCGACGGACGATCCGTTTGACAGCAACTGCATCACGCCGGGCACGGAGTTCATGGCGAAGCTGTCGAAACAGCTGCAGTATTTTGTCAACAAAAAGGTCAGCGAGGATAAGGAGTGGCAGCAGTGCACGGTGGTGCTGTCGGGCCACGACGTACCGGGCGAGGGCGAGCACAAGATCATGGAGTACATCCGGAACGCGAAAGCGCAAAAGGACTACAACGCGAACGTGCGGCACTGCCTCTACGGGCTGGACGCCGACCTGATCATGCTGGGCCTGCTGAGCCACGACCCGCACTTTTGCCTCCTGCGCGAGGAGGTGACGTTTGGGCGGCAGTCCAAGACCAAGACCAAGGACCTGGAGCACCAGAACTTTTACCTGATGCACCTCTGCATCGTGCGCGAGTACCTGGAGCTGGAATTCCAGGAGCTCAAGACGGACAAGACCATGCCGTTTGCGTTCAACATGGAGCGGATCATTGACGACTTCATCCTCATGGCCTTTTTCGTCGGCAACGACTTCTTGCCCAACCTGCCACGGCTGCACATCAACGAGGGCGCGCTGGCGACCATGTTCTCCATCTACAAGCGGGTGCTGCCCAAGTGCGAGGGCTACATCAACGAAGGCGGCACGGTCAACCTGAAACGGCTGGGCCTGCTGCTGGAGGAGCTCTCCAAGGAGGAGTTCCGCTTCTTCGAGCACGAGATCGAGGGCGAGAAGTGGTTCCAGGCGAAGAAGATGAGCCACATTCCGGAAACCGAGGGCCTCACGATCAAGGTGGAGAAGAAGTACGGCAAGGGCAGCCGGAACCGGAACGCGGCCGGCAAGCCGACCGGCAACGGGGCCAATGGCAGCAGCAGCAGCAGCAGCAGCAGCAGCAACAACAACAACAGCGGCAGCCAGCAACAAAAAAACAAGCTGGTGCTGACGACATTCCAGAAGGAGCTCTGGAAGTCCAAGATGCGCAAGTTTGTGAGCAAGCCGACGAGCGAGCCACTCGACCTGGGGGCGGACCTGAAGGCGGAAGATCGCAAGTTTGTGCAGGGTGTGGCGGACAGTCTGAAAATCGACTGGCGCACAAACGAGGACAAGGAGGGCAACCGCCATCTGGTGCTGGCGTTCCCGGCCGAGCGGCTGCGCGCAGGCGAGAACAAGGGCGAGGACGAGGACGAGGACGAGGAGGAAGAAGAGGGACAGCTGGCGCTGTTCCGGGTGATGAAAAAGTACGACACGGCCGAGGTGGCGGACGTGTCGGCAGCGGAGAGCCAGGCGGCACTGGACCAGCTGTACATGCTCAAGTTCCAGCAGTGGAAGGACGTGTACTACAAGGACAAGTTCGCCTGGACGGACGGGCAGCTGGGCGAGGAGGTGCGGCAGCTGTGCGAAAACTACGTGCAGGGCCTGCAGTGGGTGCTGTACTACTACTACCGGGGCATCGCATCGTGGCCGTGGTTCTACCACTACCACTACTCGCCGCTGATCTCGGACGTGATCAAGGGGCTGGGGGCGGACCTGAACTTCAAGCTGGGCCAGCCGTTCAAGCCGTTTGAGCAGCTGATGGGCGTGCTGCCGGACCGGAGCAAGAAGATTGTGCCGACGGTGTACTGGGGCCTGATGACGGAGGAGGACTCGCCGATTGTGGACTTTTACCCGCGCGACTTTGAGCTGGACATGAACGGAAAGAAGATGGAGTGGGAGGCGGTGGTGAAGATCCCGTTCATCGACGAGCAGCGGCTGCTGACGGCGATGAAGCCGAAGAACGCGCTGCTGTCGGCAGACGAGCAGGGCCGCAACGAGTTTGGGGCGCCGATTGAGTTCGCGTTCCACCCGGGAGCCGACTTTGTGTACCCGTCGTCGCTGACGGGGGTGTTCCCGGACATCCCGCACTGCCGGTGTGTGATGAACATGTTTGAGCTGCCGGCGACGGAGGGGCTGGAGTTTCTGCACGACCTGACGGGCGGAGCACTGCTGAACGCGTCGGCGCTGGCGGGATTCCCGAGCCTGGCGACGCTGCCGTACCAGGCCGTGCTGACGCACCACGGGGTGAACGTGTTCCAGCAGGAGAGCCGGAACGCGAGTATGATCGTGACGCTGTCGAAGTCGTCGACACGGACAAAGGTGGAGGCAGCACGGCAGAAGCTGGGACAGCGCTGCCATGTGGGCTACCCGTTCCTGCAGGAGGCCAAGGTGGTGCGGGTGTCGGACGAGCTGTTTGACTACACGCTGGACGAGCAGGGCGGCGTGGTGCAGCACCACCACGGCGGCAAGGAGATGGAGCGGTGGCAGTCCAAGGCACGCAGCATCGAGGAGAACTACAGCCGGCGGCTGGGGATCATCATCGGGACGGTGGAGTCGCTGGTGCACGTGCACATGCTCAAGGGCCTGGTCAAGACGGATGCCGGGGCGACGATCAAGGAGTACGGCGAGGTGGCGGCGATGGAGACGGACTTTGCGTCGCAGGCGGTGGTGGACTCGGTGGTGAACGAGGACGCGCGGTTCATTGAGCGGGAGGCGGTGGCGATCGAGGACGAGTTCCCGGTCGGCTCGCACGCGTTCTACGTGGGCGACTCGGCGTACGGCCGGCCGGTGAGGATCGCAGAGCACCGCGGCAACAAGATGGACGTGCGGGTGTCGATGCTGAAGCAGAAGGAGCCCGAGTTTGCGCATCGGGTGGTGGTGCAGGCAGAGCGGGAGAACCGGTACCAGCCGTCGTTTGCGGTGGCCAAGTTGCTGGAGCTGCATCCGCTGTCGCTCAGCAAGATCACGTCGTCGTTTTACGTCTTCTCGGTGGGCGGGCTGAAGGTGAACCTGGGGCTGAACCTCAAGTTCGAGGGCAAGAAGCAAAAGGTGCTGGGAATGTCGCGCAAGTCGGCGACGGGATGGGAGTTCAGCGTGGCGGCGATCGGGATGATTGCCGGGTACATGGTGGCGTTTCCCGACTTCTTTGCCGGGCTGAAGCACCTGCCACACAACCGGGACATCAAGGACACGGACATCTGGCCGAGCCAGGAGGCGGCCTCGCGGCGGGTCAAGGAGATCGGGGCATGGCTGAAGAAGCAGGAGACGGGACAGCTGGAACGGGTGCCGCTGGACGCGGAGCAGCTGGACTCGGACGTGGTCGGCCGGCTGGCCCAGGAGGCAGACACGGCGCAGCTGGCGGCAGCGGCGACGGAGCCGAAGCTGATGCGCAACGTGCCGCGCAACGCGGTGCTGAAGCCGGCGGACGCGGAGCAGCGGCTGGGCAACCAGCGGTTCGGGCTGGGCGACCGCGTGGTGTACGTGCAGGACTCGGGCAAGGTGCCGATTGCGCTGCGCGGCACCGTGGTGGGCATCGGCCGCACGGCCACGACGAAGCTGCTGGACGTCGTCTTTGACACGACCTTTATGAGCGGCACCACGCTGGGCGACCGGTGTCCGGCGTTTCGCGGCCAGACCGTGCCGGCCGCCTCGGTGCTGAACCTGACGGACCGGCAGGTGTTCCGGCGGCCGACGGCGGCCACGGCGGCGATCCCGCTGCAGGTCGGCTGGGGTGGCCACGGTGGCCACGGACACGGCCGCGGCGGCGGGCTGCGGCAGCTCCACGACGCGCCCGCACCACCGCCGAACGCGTGGCGAGGAGCAGCAGGCGGCGGGCAGCCGGGACCGAGAGCGGGATCGCAGCTGCAGCACAGCAGCCTGGTGTACAGACCTCGTGGTGGCGGTGGTGGCGGTGGTGGCGGTGCTCGAGGAAACGCACAGGCGCCGAGACAACAGCAGGCGGCGCAGTCGTTTAACGCGGTCCCGCCGCCGGCCAACCTGGAGAGCCAGCGAGGAGGACGTGGACGTGGCGGGCGAGGGCGTGGACGGGGTCGTGGACGGGGAGGTGGAGGGGGTGGAGGTGGAGGAGGTGGAGGAGGTGGAGGAGGTGGAGGAGGTGGAGGAGTTGGGGCTGGAGGAGTCGGAGGAGTTGGGGCTGGAGGAGTTGGGGCTGGAACTGCCACTGGAACTGCTGGAACCACAGCTGGAACTGCCTCTGGAACTGCTGCTACTGGGGCCACTGGATCTGCCGCTGGACCCCCTGCAACTGCACCCACAAAGGTCATGACGGCTGCCTGAGATGTGAGAGGATCTGAACTGATTACAGAGTAGGTCCTGCTTGTATCCAAGTAGATACTTTAAGGTGTGAATGTTGGAGGTCATAACGTATGTGCACGTGCAACTGAACGAGAAGCCTAGAGCTTCCAAGAGGTGATAACGCACGTGCAACCGTAGTGGGCCTCAGTTCCAAGTGGCCCGTTCTGCCGCCCTTGTCCGCCAACTTAAACGGCGCGGTTTCGCGTCGTGAAAACAGGCCCTGCCTCTGCACGCCATCGACTGACTGACGACTCAAGCCTGCGCTGCATCTCTCTCTGCCAACTGATTCCGCTGCAGCTGCACTCTCTCACGATGGGGCCACCCCAGGTTGTCGACGACGTGGACGGTAAGGCGAGACGGCAGCGATACGGGCACCGGGCCGATTTGCTAACGAGCACGCAGTGGACATGGAGCACGACGAGGACACGGAGCAGGAGCAGCGGCTGATCAATGAGGGTGAGTGAGGAGGTGGCGAGCATGGGCAGTTTGAGCGCGAGCTGAATTGGTTAGAATACAAGACGTGGAAGAAGAACAGTCCGTTTCTCTACGACATGATTCTAAGGTGAGTTGGTTTTGGCTATCTCTTTGGCCGTGTCTTTTGGCTCTCTCCCTCTTTCACCCCCTAACAGCCACAGCAACGCGCTCCCGTGGCCGACGCTCACGACGCAGTGGTTCCCCGACGTCAAGGAGCTGCCCGACAAGAAGTGCCGGGTGTACCGGCTGCTGCTGGGCACGCACACGTCCGAGGGCCAGCCCAACTACGTGCAGATCGCCGAGGTGTCGATCCCGATGGCGGGCGAGCCGAGCGCGCACGACTACGACGACGAGCGCGGTGACGTCGGCGGCTACACCGGCAAGGCGGGCGCGGGCGGCAACGGCAGCACGGCGACGCCGGCCATCAGCTTCAGCATCGTGCAAAAGATTGACCACCCGCAAGAGGTCAACAAGGCGCGCTACCAGCCGCAGAACCCCGACATCATCGCCACCTTTGCCGTCGACGGCCGCGTGCTCATCTTTGACCGCACCAAGCACAGCCTGACGCCGACCGGCCAGGTGAGCCCGCAGTTTGAGCTCGCCGGCCACCGCCAGGAGGGCTTCGGCCTCGCCTGGAACCCCCACGAGCCCGGCTGCCTCGCCTCCGGCAGCGAGGACGCCACCGTCTGCCTCTGGGACCTCCGCGCCGCCGCCGCCGCCGGCAGCCGCGTCGTCAAGCAGCCCGCCCGCCGCCTCACCCACCACAGTCAGATCGTCAACGACGTCCAGTATCACCCCGTCTCGCGCAGCTTTGTCGGCAGCGTCTCGGACGACCTCACGCTCCAGATCGTCGACGTGCGCCAGCCCGCCAGCGACCGCGCTGCCCTCGTCGCCCGCGACGGCCACAGCGACGCCGTCAACGCCCTCGCCTTCAACCCCGCCAGCGAGTACATTGTGGCCACCGCGTCGGCCGACAAGACCATTGGCCTCTGGGACCTCCGCAACGTCCGCGAAAAGGTCCACACCCTCGAGGGCCACAGCGACGCCGTCACGTCTCTGGCTTGGCACCCCCACGAGCCCGCCATCCTCGGCAGCGGCAGCTACGACCGCCGCATCATCTTCTGGGACCTCAGCCGCGTGGGCGAGGAGCAGCTGCCAGACGACCAGGAGGACGGGCCTCCAGAACTGTACGTGTGTGTGTTGTGTGCGTTGTGTTGTGTGTGTGTGTGTGTTGTGTGTGTGTTGTGTGTGTGTGTTGTGTGTGTGTGTTGTGTCTGCTTGTTGTGTCTGTTGTGTCTGTTTTGTCTTTTTGTCTTTTTTTTTGTCTTTTGTCTTTTGTCTATTGCTACTACGGTCTACCATCTACCCCCGCTTACTAATATCACAGCCTCTTCATGCACGGTGGCCACACAAACCATCTGGCCGACTTCAGCTGGAACCCGAATCCCGCCGACTCCTGGCTCGTATGCAGCGCCGCCGAGGACAACCTGCTGCAGATCTGGAAGGTGGCCGACTCCATCGTCGGCCGCGACGACGCCGACCTGCCCGTGGACGAGATGGACCGGTAGTGATGGAGCGGACCGTTTGAGCTTGCATTTCTTTTTCTTCTTACTTATTTCCTGCCTCATTCTGTAGGTCTACGGCGTCGTCTCGGTCTGCGTCGCTCCTCTCCAGCAAGGCTCGGGGAGGAGCAGGCGTATAAAAGGAATGTATCTCTTATTATGGATATGCGGATAATATAACGAGAGCCTGAAGAGAGCGTGAAGACGCTTGACCGTCCTCAAGGTCCCGTGACAGGCAACTACAACCTGTGCGTCACTGCCCTCCGGAGTCGTTTCTACAGCCAGACGCGTCGGTCAGTCTTGACGCGCTGGCCGGTTGCTATTGTCCTATTGAGGCCCATTCAGCCTATTGACAACCGGCCCTTCTCCGGCCGTCTCGCCAAACAGACAAAAAAGGAAGGTACTCGACAATTCAATACAAGTCCAGGTCATTCGGCCTTTTTCTGCTTTTTGTCCCTTCCTTTTTGTCCCCTTCTTTTTGTCCCCTTTTCTTGTCTCCTACCACTCTCATCAGCACTTTAGCTTCACCCAGCTTCACCTCCAGCCATGACGCTGCCTGCCGATACTTCCGGCTTCAAGCGGCCACGGCCGTCGTATCTCGAGGATGCAGTCAATGCACTCCAACATCTCCCGCCTCCCGACACCGACGCCAATCCGGACTTGCTCTCGTCGCTCTACGACCGTGCCGTCCGCCTCGCCGAGGCCACCCAGCAGCAGGCGTCCATCCCGGCTCTCGACGCCGCCCACGTCGCTCGCAATGCGCGTCCCGCCAACGTCGTCGATGCTGTCGGCATCGCCATCGATGCTGCCTCTGTTGCTGTGCTTGTGCAGAGTATCACAGGTGGCAGCAGCCTTGTCAATGGCCAGTTTCGCCAGCCGCCCCTGACGGCCTGTCCGCCAGGCACCTTTTGGCTGTGGACAAAGTACTTCAAGCAGGTCGCCGTGGCCGGCGTGGCCAAAAAGGACCGATCCAGCAAGACCAGTCCGTTTGCCCACACGGTGAAGAGGCAGAAGGTGCTCCCTTTCGTCTTGCCAACGCCGTCCGTCGCTGCTTCCACGTCCACGACTGCCTCCACGACCACCCTCTTCGACCTGCTCAGCTCCGTGGCCTCGTGTCCTGACCTCGTCTTCCACGTGTGCTCGTACCTGCAGCCGGCCGACGTCTTCATGCTCTACAGCGTCAGCCGTGTCTTCAAGGCCACCGTCGACGCCGACCTGTCGTCCAACAATGCCCGTCTGGGCCGTCTCTTTGCGCCCGAGTCGACCGCCGTCTTTCCGTGGAACCTGTACCACCGCAAGGGAGAGCCCTCGCTCCGCCACCTCTCCATGCTTCTCAGTCGTGAACGCAAGGTACGCGACATTATCGCCTATCTCGCCCGTTCCGGTCAGCGTCTGCCGCAGCCCGGTGCCTCTGTCGCCCTCAAAAAGGTCTGGCTGCTCATGGACGTGGCCACGAACCGCGGCCGTCACGCCCTGATCCAGCGCCTGTTCTCCGACAACGACCTGCTGGCCGTGCAGATCTTCTGCACCAAGCTGGCCATGCACATGCACGAGCCGCTTTATGCCGTGCCCGGACGAGCTCTCGGCGGCGGCGGTGGCGGCGGCATCACCACGGCCACGCCCTACTCGCGGTCCCTCGCCGAAGTCCTGCTGGGCCAACGAGGCGGTCTCCATTCGCTGTGGCTGATGCTGCGCGGAAAGGCCTTTGGCACGCCACGCGAGGCCATTGAGCTCAAGGTCCGGTACGACTACCTTCCGCCGGTCCTGCCCGAGTTGATGGTCGTCGAGGCTTTCGAAGAACAGGACAACATCATGATCGACAGCAACGACGCCATCGCTGCAGAGTACAGTGCCTCCCAGGGCCTGACCCTCGTCAATATCGACGACAACCGTACCGACTTCCCCCACGCAGACATATCGCCCTTTGCCGCCCTCATGGCCACCATCCATTCCGTCCCGCTCTGGGAGATGGGCGTCGGCCATCTCGAGGGCTGGGGCCTGGGAACACAGCACCTGCTGCGGCCCGATGAGCTCATCCCGCTCGAAGCAGCGCGGCGTGGCCTCGATATGCGCGCCCATCTGCCTTTCCTGACCATCTGGGGCAGCCGTGACTTTGAGACGGGCGCGAACCTGGCGCCGACGCTCGATGAGATCTACATGTCAGACGAGGAGCAGGGCCCCCCTGCCGTCAAGGACAAGGAAAAAACAGAGGAGCCCGTCAAGACGAAGCAATCAGGCGATGTGCTGATGGTGACAGTGGACAGCCGCCCTCATGATCTCAAAAGCGCGCAGGATCGCCTGCGTCGTCTCGGCGGCAACGTTCCCTGTATCAAGGGCGAGTGGCAGCCGTGGCAGGTGCTCAAGGCGCGCTGGGGTGAGCTCTCGTCCCGCCAGAAGCTGGATATTTGGTGGGTGTGTCAGCAGGAGCGACTCAAATCGCAGGCATGGCAGCACGATGCATTACAGGGAAGAAATGAGGACGACGAAGCAGACGAGACACCACGGCCAGAAGACGCGATATCTGTCGATTCTGACACAAACGATGCCGAGGTTAATCCTGAGAGTGACGGCGAGGAGGACAAGGGTAAAGATGTACAGGAACAGGGAGCGGACGAGGAAGAAACGGCGGTTGCAGCGCCCAACGATGACGACGAGCACCAAATGAAGTATATGGGCGACAGTGAGAGCGAAGTCGACAGCGACAGCGACGACGAGAGCGACATGTTTGTCCTAGACGACCAAGACCACGACCTCGACAGCCCCGATGAGTCTGGCGGCATCCACTTTCGCCGTCGTCGTCGCCACGGCCGTCGTCGCCGATCCTATCCGCCGAGCGGTGCCAAGGGCTCGCTGCGTGTCCCCAGCGGCGGGTCATCCCGGTCCTTTTCTCAGCACCACCGCCGCCTCATGGCGGCCTGTGTTGAGACCGCCCTGCAGCAGCAGGCCGCTGCCGATGCCGAGCTCGTCGCCCAGGCCAACGAGGCTTATGTGGAAGATGAGCTCGAATGGTGGGAGCAGGCGCTGGAGACGATGCTGGCTGCAGAGGATGGCGTGAATGCCGAGGATGGAGCTCAGGCCGAAGGCATGAATGCGAATGCAGGCGACAATGAGAACGGGGGCGAGGACGATAATATAACCATTGAGAACAACGCCACCGAGAGCGTGGCTGTGGTGGAACAGGATATGCCGACTGGGCTCTCGACTCAGCCAGCAGCCAACGACGACGATGAAGATGCCGCCCAGAGCGACAATGCCACCCATCCCGATGTCGTTCAGGTCCGCCACTACGGCGGCGACAAGGACGTGCTCGAGCTGCTGGACGAGCTGGCCGCCGCAGAGGCTGCCGCCGCGATTGTCCCGCCCGCCGCAGCCGCAGCCGCGGCCGCCGAGATGGACCGCCTGCGACAGACGCTGGACGCACGGATGAAGGCTGAGGTGTTTGCTTTGGATTTTGGTGAGATGTAACGGGAGGAGAGGGACGGACGTCAGGTGACGCAGCCAGTGTGCAGACGGGAAGGAGGCACGGAGGCCGTTATGTCAGCAGAGCGGTTTGCTCTTGCCATTTAATCGTAGAGATGGAAGATGGAAGATTGTGAAATAGTGCCATCGTGCCATCCAACCTCATCTAGTTTCAATGCAACTCTCTTGACTCCCGCAGACTTGCTGGAAAATATAACATATGTTCAGGTCATATAAAGGGAACAGGAGGACTTGCCATCCTCCTCTCCGCCCCTCCCGAGGGACCTAGCAAAGTATATAAAAAACAACAAAGCACAAGAGACGATGAACGATAGAAAAAGATCTGAACCACCCGTGCTCCCACCCTTGCCAACCCAGTTTCCACCCTCGTGCTCCCCTCCCCTTCCCCTTGTGCCAAATTTACATAGCTGCCCAAAACTGTCACGAACTGCCAAATCTGCCAGTGCTGTGGAAAAAGATATGAGCACAACGATAAATATGAATCCTCACGCCTCGCTCCCCCTCCCCAGCCAGCCCGGGTTTTTGCCCATCCCTTTTTGATCCCATTCTTTTTTAAAACTTCCCGCCCTGCAAAATCGTCCGTCTTGCTCCATGACACAACGTTGTCGTTGCAAAAGCATGCCGGGGCGCACAACGGGGAACAGGTGGTGTCACCGACAAACAGGCAAGAAAGCAAATATAAGCAAAAGGAAAGCGACAAAGAAGAGCCAGCAAAGCATGACAGCAGACTCACAAGCACAAGAACAAATACAAAAAAAAGCAAAACATTGGGAAAGTGATGTGAAATAAAACAGAGAAACAGAGAGAAAAGAGAAAAGGAGAAAAAAAGGAAAATAAAAGTCTCCGACACCACCCATCGCAGATCGCTGCCCTTCCTTTTTATGCCTTCCTGTAAAATCACCCACGCTCGATTATACCGTCCGCCAGTCCTTTGCCCAAGCCAGCCGAAAGTAAACCACAACCCTTGGGTGAAAAAGGGGCCGCAAGGTCGTCCCAGAACAGATTGCCAAGGTTCAACATTCAAATGCTCTATGTTCCAGAAAAAGAAAAAGAGGAAATCAAACAAGGGTAAAAAATGCGAGTCATCAGAACTAGATAATGGGGAGGTAGGATCGGCTGCCAGTCTTCCGTGTTCGAGAGAGGGCGAAAAAGCTAGATTTCATAGAATGCAAGGTAGTCGAGAACCTCCCTGTGGTTTGATCGCACATTGCCAATTGCTAGCCGACCATCAGCGCGACAGTGATCCCGCGTTCGGCCTAAGCGGGCGACTTGCTGGGCGGCGCCCCCGATCCGTTCTGGCGAGCCTCGCCGGCCGTGCCGACCGAGAGGCTGCCGATGCCCGACGAGAGGAAGGCGAACGGGTCATTCTCTCCCTGCGAGTAAAAGTTGTTGGACGGGCCAGCCGATGCAGGGCCGTTCGTCGCCGACTGGAAAGCCGCCTCGGCCGCCCGGCTGTCAAAAGGGCCAGCCGAATGAGCACCCGACACAGGGCCAAAATGCGTGTTGAGCGGCGGGTACGGTGCTGCAGCGCTACCTCCCAGACCTGACGGCAGGGCGTACGTGCTCGGCGGACCGCCAAACTGCTGGCCGTAGCCGCCACCTCCGGCAGAGCCAAACGGCCCGCCACCGCCGGCAAAGGCCCCCGGACCCGGCGTGCCGCCCATCGAGGCCTGGCCCATGTTGTAGGACGCCGACGTGTCCATGGAGGAGGCGTAGCCCGAGTCCGCCACAATGGCCGCGCTCGCACGGCTGGCACCACAGCGCAGGCAGCACACGTTCTTGGCAAAGTTGTGGTAGCCGCAGACCTCGTTGCCGCACTTCCAGTCGCCTGCCCGGAAAGGCACCACGCCGCTGCCACCCATGCGGCCGCCGCCATGGCCGCCGCCTCCCATGTGGCCGTGGCCGTGGCCGTGATTGTGGTTGTGGTGGCCGACGTGCTGCTGAGGGGGCAGCATGGTCGGGGGTCCGTAGCCATAGCCGTAGCCACCGCCACCACCCATGTCTCCGGTCGGCCCGGCGCTGACAGCCGGGAAGGAGCACCGGAAGCAGGCAGTGCGGCGCTGGAAGTTGGAGAAGCCGCACGACGGACAGGTCCAGTCACCCGGGCGCGGCCGGTTCTTGCTCGGCGGGAAAGGCGTCAGGATCTCGGCAGCACGGTCCAGCACCCGGCTGGACGACGGTGACACCTCAATGGCCTTTTCGTTCAGGGCACGGCCGTTCATGCACAGGCTCTCGGCTGCCTAGATAAAGAGTCAGACAAGGCCTGCATATGGACGCAAAACAGGAAAACAGGAAAACAGCAAAACAGGAAAGACGGAATATTGCAACCTACCTCCTCGTGCGACGAGAACACGGCAAAGCCGGTCCCGGTCGGCTTGTGCTGCTCGGGCGTGCGCAGCGTCCAGAAGGCGATGGGACGGCCGCCAAACTGGGTGAACCAGCTCTCGAGCTCCGACTGCGTGGTGTCGTGCGGGAGGCCCGACATGTGCAGGACCTTGCTGCGCTCCGACAGGAACGCCCGCACGTCGGCACGGGCATCCATCGGACGGGCGAGCACGTCGGGGTGCTCGTGGGCCGGCTGCGACTTGCGAATGAGCCCTCTGAGCACACGGGCAAGCGTGACGGCCTCCTCCATGGCACGGCGTGGAGACGCCGGCGCCAGCGCCTGCAGATGGAACGGCAGGTTGTGCTTGATGGGCGCGCTCGACTGGACCGCCTCGACCTCCAGGGCGGCGCAGATGTTGCTCAGCGACGACGGTCCGAACGGCAGCGACTCAGGGTGGTGTTGCTGCCACCTCTGGTATTCCTGGCGCAGGTCGAACGTCCGCGAGTGTTGCAGGTATGGCGGCAGCACCACGGCCTTGTCGCGAGCCTCACGGGGCAGCTGGACGCGAAGGTCCCAGGCATCGAGGGTGACAAAGACAAAGTCCAGGTTCTGCGAGGTGAGGTGTTCCGACGCAAAGGCATCGAACCGGTTTACGGCATCACGGAACGTTCCCGCATTGCGGACGTGCTCCCAGGTGAGAGTCGTAAGGCTCGCTGCAGGTTGGACAGTTAGAACTGGAGCCACAGGAAGGAAATGTGGGTAGCAGCAGCAGCAGCAGGAGCTTCAACGGAGCTCGGTGCCTGGACAGACAACCCCTCCGGACTTGCGGCCTTTCCTCGCCCTCCCATCCCATTGGACGGCCCACGGCCACGAGCTCCGGGGTGCCATCCTTCCGACAAACTGCTGGACGGAACTTACTGCAGAGTGGGGTTATGGGCGTGTTGATCGGCTTGACTAACACGCTCTCTCTGTACAGCTAGAGATCGGAGAAGGCAGGTCAGCGGGCGGTCTCGAGCAGTAAGCGGAAAGGTCGTGGCGGACGCCTACTTCTTCGAGATTCTTCGCGTCCAGCAGGATCCAGCCAATCTCGATGACCTCGGCGGAATCCTTGGTCACATACACGCCATGCTCGTCACAGGTGGTGGCCACGTGAATGACGACGTAGCGGTCAATAGGCAGCGGCGATTGTTGCGTCGTTGCCATGGCGTCGAATGGACCAGATTGCAGCCGGTGCTGTTGTGTCGATGGGGGACGAGGGTATATGGATGCAGAGAGCAGTCTAGTCAGCCGCAAGGTCGTGTCAGCAGGTCCTGTCGTGGCTTTGGAATGATGGGAAAACAGATTTGAGCACTAAAGGAAGAAAAGGCAGGAGACAGGTGGCGACGACGGCAGGACGAGAGTGGATGGACGGGTATAGGGGGAGGGGGGAGGCAAACAAGTGGATATTGTGTAGGAGAGAAAGGAGAGGCGAAGCAGAAGCAGAAGCAGGAGCAGGCAGGGCAACGGGTAGGACGGACAGGCACGTACGGGAGTGACAGACGAAGCTCTTGCTGAAGCCAAGCTCTGGCTGTTGGAATTGAACACGGTCGGGCCGAGAAGGGGCTGCTTGGTCCAGTTGGCAGGCCAGTCGAGAAGAGAAAAAGGAGTTCTCGTCTGTTCTCCACTTAAAGTCGAATTTGCTGTCCCGTCCTCGAGAGTCGGAACGATGGGAGAAGGAGAGAGAGGAGGCGAGGAGGAAAGCTGAGCGAAAAAAGACCACAGACGGGGAGCCAGAGAGATCCCGGACGGAGAGCCAGAGCGGATGCGAGAAGGGGAGGGCGGAAGGGGAGGAAGGGAAGAGGAGTCGTAGAGAGGCCAGCAGAGTAGCAGCACCAGCAACAGCAGCAAAAGGGTGCGAAAAAAAAAATATCAAAAAAAATAATTATTAAAAAAAGGGAGATTGCTGCTTTTGGCGGTTCCTCTTTTTCTGGATGGGGGGAGGGTTCCTCTTTTTGGCGGCTTTCTTTTGTGGGGGGCGGTTATAAGTCTGCTCGACCCGTATCTACATAGTATCTGGCGTCGGGCTTGGCCTTTGACCATGTACTGAACCATTGGAGCATCCGCTCTACCTCGCTGGCCAGCTGGAGGCGTTGCCGACGTTGTTGCCGACGGTCGGAAGCGTTCTCATACACGGTGCCGCTGGCGGTGTCCCTTGCCTCTGCCACGTTTGCATCTTGTTCAGAGCTTTTCCTCGGAAACAACCATCGTTCTAAGCGATTTGCACCGCAACGTCTTAGTGCACGCAACGGCTGGCCAACGGGGACGGCCGGGTGGCAGAATGTACCAATACACAGGTATATGAATCTATCGAGGGAGGTGGTCTTATAGAGGTGGGGAGGACAGCACTACAGATCAGTCGGCCGACGGACGATTCTGTCAATTGGCACGGACCCCCGCCAAAGGTTAGCGAGAAGGTACCGGTACCTGCCCCCAAGCCGAGAGGGAAGGAAACGAGATGCGAGACTTGGCCGCCGCACGCGCTGCAGTAGACTATAGCAGACTACAGCACACTACGGCACACTACAGCGCACTACACAGCACACTACAGCACGCTACATGTAGAGGCTCGCACATCGTCTCCAGGGTGTACATAGCACCACCTGTCACTTTTCCCTTCCTCCAACCGGCACATACAGACGGAGTCGTAGTCAGATATCTTAAGATACATCCTGCCGCTCGTTCTCCATCACATCTCCCCATCTTGTCCCAGACTCGTCACAAAGCTCCGGCAGCCCACCCACACGACCTGGTCGCCCACCCTTTTGCAACGATATTGCTGTCATATTCTCTTTCTCGTCTTCCCCGCCCACGCCATGCATCCCAAAGAATACCACGCCTCTTGCCAAGCCTGTCACGACGGAGCAAGCAGAGCGTGAGCCCCGGTGGTGAGTACAAGAAAGGTGTCAGAAGCCCGGCTGTCCCAACCCGTTCACCTCAAACCCCTGCCGTTGCCCTGTGAATTTGGCTTGAACTGGAACGGGCCCCTCTCTTGCCCACGCTATGATCAACTAGGCCGCTCAAGCCGGCCCCAAGAGCCCCCCTTTTTCCTGCTCTGCCATTCTCCCAACCGATTCGGGATCCTCAGATGCCGTCGCCGTCCCAGTCAGCCGTCATCGTTACGTATGAGCAAGCCTCGTCTTCTCCGAGCGTCTCGCCGGGGTGTGCGGGCAGTCTGCGAGCTGCCATGTAGAGCCATTCTCCCCAACGAGCAAGGTCGCAGCAGAGCGGGACTCTGCGGGCTGCGATACGCTTGTCGTTGTGGTTCAAAAGGTTAATAATGCTGATACAAGCAGCACACAGCCGTGCCTCGCACCATATGCATCCGTGAACAGGCAACAATTACGCAAACCAAGATACAGTGCAGATACTTGAGCTCTAGCTGAGTGCGTATACCTACCAATGAGTGTCCGCAGGTTCCTTGGCGGTAGGAGCGGTGAATCGGTAGTATGATACAGGGAGGATATGACGAGATGTGCCGTTGTACGGAGCATTCCGATCTGCAAGTTGTGCATCGTGTGCATGTACAACAGACGCAGCAGGTGCAGAGACTGCCCTTCCTCTCTTGTTCAGTTCGCCAATTGCACGGCGTAGTGCCGGGGCTCGTAGTCGCACTTGGAAGGCTGCATTTCAAGAGTACAGTTGTACGCCACATGTTCCGAGTACGGCTGCGTTAGCAGTGCATACAGCAGGTCGGCCAGCCTTGTCTCGGCCCAGCAACTGGCATGAGGCACGTCTGGGCAGTACTTCTAAACTTGGGGGCCGCTTTTTATACCTGTATCAAAGGGCACGTACTAAAAGCACCAGCCACAAGCTAAGATACGTCATTTAGGCGTCCAGATGCTGAACACGGCCAGCAATCATGAAAGCAAGGGTCGCCCGACTCGGCCAGTAAAGCAGAGTAGCCGTTCCCTTGGAATGCGGGATTCGATGGCCAGAGTTCTATTTTCTCTTACATTCCCGCCTTGCTCCTAGACGCATGGAAACCCGAAACTCTATTTTGCCCTTGCTGTTGCCTGTACAGCGATGGTCGCCACTTTTATGCCTTGTGGGAGAGTCGCTGACGTAGTGCGATTACCCGCCTGTGATTACCCGCTGTTGGCCTCTCCAACAGACGGCACCGCTTAAATATGTACGCACCGCCATTCTCGCAGATCTTTTGTTTATCTCCAGCTTCTCTCTCTGCAATTACGACACGGGAATCCGGCCCGATCTACGACTACAATCAACAACGCAAACCATCCCACACTTCACAATGGGTGCCGTCTCTGCTGTGTTCCTCGTTCTCTTGACGATCGTCTGTGCGTAAACACAATGTCCACACCTTTGCCTACCGGTTGCATTGCCGGCTAACTGAATGCAGTCCCCCCCTTGGGTGTTTACGCCGTGGCTGGTTGTGGTGCCGATCTCCTAATCAACATCTGCTTGACAATTTTGGGGTAAGTCGAATGTGAAACTGGCCGACGAGCAGCCCTTCAGACGTGCTGACCCGGCCGCAGTGTGATTCCCGGTCACCTCCACGCCTTCTATCTGGAATACGTCTACTATGATCGCCGCGAACAGGCCCGCGAGGGCCATTATACTGCCCGACAGGCCCCTGGCATCTACAGCGACCGCGTGCAGCAGGGCGGCGGCTACGGCACGATTGTACACCAGACGTAGCGGGCGGGCGAAAGGTATGCCGCAATCGGTGCTGTCGCAACGTGGTTGGAAGAGGTGTGAGGACACGGCTATTTTCAGAAGGCTGTCAATTTAGGACGAACAATGTTCTGTCACAGAGGTAGTAGTGTCGAGTTGTATACGATAAACTCGCTCCTGGAAGTGGCATTCCATGTGTGATCTCTTGCTCGTCGGCTTGTAAGCGGCCACTTGGCAACGACATGGCCGACGATAGTGCACAACGGGATTACAGATGTCGCGCAGCGGGCCGGCCAGCAGGCGGCGAACGCGTGTCCAGAGTGGTGAGACGTAGAGCAGCGATCGCTGCGATATGACAGTCCCGTTGGGTGAAACAGGACCGGTGCCGAGCAGAAGAGGTCAAAGAGCAGCAGGTGCCGAATCAAGCTACACCAGATATGCAAGTGTGTGTTTGCACAAGCATAGCCGCGCAGGTTGCCGCTGTCCCATGCGCACTGCCTACGAACACGTAAGAGAGCACACTAAGGCGATGCCGGGCCCACCGGCAGACCTTGTTCGGAGGTGAGAAGGCCGAAGCACAGCAAGAACAGGGAAGTGAGGGGAAGCAATATTGCTCCGTACAGCTGCTCGTAGCAGGAGGCCGTTCGTGCCCCGCCAAAGAGAGCGAGAGCAAGAGCAGAAGACAGGCGCAGCAGCTGCCTTACCAGGTGGAACAGGGGTCGTGGTGGCCAGTGTGCTGGGAGTGATGGGAGTGAGCTGGTGCGTGGAAAAGTGGATAGCCGCTCTGTTCTTGCCCGATGGTTGCCCCCTCCTTTCGTGAAAACGACCTTTCAACGGCAGCCACGACGCGTGCAGCACGCATTGTGGCCCATGCAACCTTTTTTTCCTGCTAGAGCTGCCTGGACACCCCGTTTAGAGCGACGAGACGTCTATACAGACGGCAAGAGCAGCTCGGTCGAGGACAGGAGGAAAGGGCGGACGACGAGAGCGCGTGCGAACAACAAGGAAGGAACGCCTGGAAGCTCTCAGGGCATTTTCCTATTCAGAACAGCAACGGTCTAGAGGCTCTTCGTTTTGCCTCGCTCTCTGTCCATTCCACCGCATCTCCATCCTCGACCGTGTCGCCCCGCCGCTGTGAGGCTCTTGCAACCGGCTCCCACGTAAGGCCCGTCTGCTGCTGCGACTTCGCCAAGTAGCGGGAACTAGCTCTCAAACTGGCGGAAGCCCGATCAGAAAAAAAAGAACGACACAAGCACGAAAACGAGAGAGAGAGACGGGAAGAAGCAGAAAACAGGGGGAAACACAGCTGCGGGCAATTAACAGCGTCCACGTCGTCCATCTCTCACCCCCCTCCTCCGTCGCCGTCTTCCTTCAGGTCCTTCCGCTGCTTTTGGCCAGGGAAAAAGAAGCGGCCCTTTTGTACCGTTGACACGTTCCCCACCGCTCATACAACAACACGACTGCCGCTGCCAAGAAGAGGCAGGCAACCCACCCGCAGCACGGCGAGTGCGAGGGCAGACGACGGCAGGCGAGCAGGGTTGACCATGTCCTCCGGGGCGAGCTGATGATTGCCTCTCGTACCTCTGTTCTTTGCTGTCGCGCCCTCACGCCTTCATTCGGCCTCTATCGTCCGGCGGGACCCATTCTGTGCTGTCTAACACCCCCCTTCCAGTTTCCCCTGCTACCGAGGCCACCCGTCTGCGACTCCGAGCTGGCCTTGCATTGGTACCACTTGACCGCGCGCTGCTCTCTGCATGATGGACGCCATGCATATAAATACCAAACCATACGCCCTGCTTTCCGGCGACTGCACACGAGAAGGAGAAGGAGAAACGGCAGCGACAAAACGCCCAGACAGCCGACCATCAACTCCGGGCACCGGTCGCGTCTCGGGCTCTGCAGCAGCCACGCCAGACGGCTGCCTCCCTTCTTCGTCTTCTCCTTCTGCATCTGCTCTTCTTGCTCAGGTCCCCCCCAGCCCTCACCCTTCCTCTCGTGCCCCGCCGTCATCGCAGCCCGCTGCTGCAGCCTTCCTACCGCTTCCTCCTCGGCCGAAGAGTGCCGACATTCCTGCTGCCAACAGCAGTGATAGCAAAGGCGACAACATCGCCTCTGCCGCGCTCCACACATCCTTTCCACCCCTCTTTTTCAGCCCCGGAAACAACACCACGCCAGAGACGTCACTCATCGGCGCCCGAGGCAAATCGATCCCGCTCGGTGACGGCTCCGTGGCCGACCGCACGTCCGCCCTGCGCGAGCTCAACAGCAATTACCCCTCGCCCGTACTCCGCCACGGCTACGTCAAGTCTGCTGGTGCCAAGAACACCACCTACTCGCAGCCCGTCATTGTCCGCACCTATAGCGGTCCGTCGCCGTCGCCGTCCTCTTCCACCCACTATCGACGCCCGTCGAGCGGCAACCGACTCGCCAGCCAGCCTGCTGGCTCGGGCCTCGTTCCGCGAACGCTAGCTCCCACCTCTGCCGTGCAGAGCAGCAAACATGCGCACGGTCTAGGGGAAGGTTCAACTGAAAGCCTGTTCAGCATGGCACGTTCCAAGGTCAAGAAGAGCTTACTCCCATGGCAGTGGGTTACAGGTGGAGGTGAGGACCCGCAAGACGACGAGGTGAAGCTGCCGCCGCTTGAAGCCTTTACCTACAAAGGCTTCCTGGCCGATCTACAGGCCAAGACCAGCATTCGTGCTGATCTCGACCGCATCGCCGAGATTTGCGCCAAGTCCAAGTACAGCCTCAGCGATCAGTACGATGCGCATGTCGCCCCTCATGGATCAGGTGCTGCTTTCGTCAGCAGCGGAGGCCAACAGCCGCCTGGACGCCCGAAAGGGCGGAAGAAGAGCAGCTCCAGTCCTGGCGGTCCGACTCTGCAGGCGGTGCCGTCGGATGACGACGAGAACAGCGCCCGGGGCTATCGGAGGCGACGGGGTGGTGTCGGAGGTACCCGCAAGCGGAGTGCTGCATACGGGACGCTAGAGACCATCATGTCGTCCAGCCGGTCGTCGGAGGAGGACAAGTCAAAGAAGAAGTCAGCCGCAGAAATCGCAGAGGAGGTCCGTGGACGCGCGGCGCAGAAAGCCGAAAACGCGGTTGTGTCAGTCACTGTTGACAAGCCGAGGTCCAAGTCCCCTCCCGGCAGCAGGGAACGAAACGCGTTGCGGGCTCTAGCAAAGACGGCATCAAAGGAAGACCTGGCCGGCGACAAAGCGGCCGGACCACCTCCCCCGTCCTCGAGGCGTCATGGAAAACAGGTTCAGTGTCGGCAGAAGCCCACTTCGTTTGCTCATGCCATGATTGGCAGCAGCCGACAACATTCCAGCCGGTCTGACAAGCCGAACAAGGGGGCGACGCTTGTCGAATCACCCTTTCCGATTACCTCTCCTACCGTTGCCTTACTTAGCGATCCTGCGGTTGCCCAGACGTCGAATAACCTCGTTGCGGTCCATCCATCGTCGAACACGGCCAAGTCCCACAGTCGCTCTACTGAGGGCAGCGTCCTGACTCAGCAGGCTGCCGGCTCTTCTGCTCGCACCGATGGACCTGGCAGTGCCATGACTGAGCAGCCCTTGAGCGATACAGATTCTGCTGGCTTTCTCTCCGGTCTGAGCAGCTGGATACCGTGGGTAGCTGTCGATGAGGCCCATAATGGGCCGCTGGCCAACCACAGCCATCAAGTTGCAGTCCGTCCAGGCCCCAGCCATGCCGAAGGAAGCCTTCGAGAGCTACTCAAATCGGTTGACGGGAAGCCTAATAAGGGAAAGGAAGTCGAGCGCCAACAATAACATTCTTTTCTTTCTGACTAAAGAGCAAGTCAAACGACGGCAAGACGAAACCAGACTCTCATCTGTTCAACGATTTACGACTTTAATGATACTATTACGATGCGATGCCTACTGCGCCGAGACGTTTACGATAGCTTCTATGAAAGCAAGGGACCAAAACGGAAAACAGGAAAGGGAAATGGCCTATATATTACACGACTTACACACGGGACTGTGCTGTAACAGATACACTACTTGGAATGTACACAAAGACGGGTTTGGCGAGAGGCTACCCCAAAAGACTGGACGCGGCCAAAGAGATGTCTCTAGACAATGTTCCAAACTACCAAAACTACCAAATGTTGATCCCAGCATGTAAACGCAGTCGGGCGAGCTCGAGCTAAGTGACGCAACTGTTCGTACAATTGGGCTGTCTCTCCCGTTTCCCTGTCTCTTTTTTTAGATACACTGGCCAAGATACGCCGGCAATTCATACAATAGTGGCTAGTCTGCCTCCCAACCCTTCTCACAGCGGCGTGCCGACAGACAGAGTCGGCTCTCCTGTTCCTGTGGCATTCTCTACTTGTAGTGGTGGTGGTGGCGGCGGCAGCAGCAGCTTATCGCCGACCTTGCTGGCCGTCTCCGTCGCTGCAGCACCACCTGCAGCTGTCTCTGGTGCTCCAGCTGCCGCGATGCTCTCTGCTCCTGGCCCAGACGCAGGGACGACCGCAACAGCAGCAGCAGAGCTGTCCGGCCGCAGTGGCTCGTCTGCTGGCCGCGACAGGGCCTCTGCAGACTTCTCGTCTGTGTTTGCGTCGCTCTCTAGGCGGCTCTTGTGCCCCATGTCTTCCCTCCCACCCTCTCTCTCGACGTGTTGTCGCTTCGTCTCCCGCTGTCCTTCTCCGGTTCCGTCCGATGCCATGGCTCCGGGCGACCTCTTCTTGTCCTGGCCGCTCTCAGCGCGCGCTGCGGACGGCACAACCGCGACAGTGGCTACTGTTGACGATGATGCTGCTGCTGCCGCGGCTCGCCTTGCTTCCTTATCTCTGCGTTCGTTTTCGCGGCGCAGCGCCTTGGACTCAAACTCGTGCCAGTCGCCATCGATAGTTGCGAGCCTGCCATGTCAGCGTGTGAAAAAATAGATAGAAAGCAGGCAAAACTTACTCGACAGCCTGCCGTGGACGTGGCTCTTCAACGGCAAAGTACGGATGCGAAAGCACCTCGGCAGCCGTGGGCCGCTTCTTGGGGTCGTAGCGGAACATGGCTTCCAACAGGTCGAATGCCGCCGGCGTCACGCGCTCCCGATACTTGTCGGCAAACACATTGGGCCGCCGGTAGGTCGGCCGCATCAGCTCGAACCAGGGCATGTCCACCAGGCCGGGCCAGTCGTACTTGCTCGGCGTGCCCAGCACTGCGTAGACCTTGTCGAGCTGGCTGAGCTCGCTGCCGTCGCCGGGAAAGATGGCGCGCTTCGTAAAGATCTCGACCATGACACAGGCAGCGCTCCAGATGTCGACAGCCGGGCCGTACTGCGTCTCACCCAGCAGCAGCTCGGGCGACCGGTACCAGATGGTGATCACGCGGTTGGTGTAGTCCAGCTGGTGGTGCTTGGCAAAGAAGCGGGCCAGGCCAAAGTCGGCCAGCTTGAGGACGCCATCGCTGCTGACGAGGATGTTGGCCGCCTTGATGTCGCGGTGCAGCACGCCGCGGTGATGCAGGTAGTCCAGTCCCTGGAAGAGCTGCAGGGACAGGTGCTTCCGCTGGGCATCGTCCAGCCTGAAGGTCGGGTGGTTCAGGAGGCCCGTCAGGTCGTGCGATGCGTACTCAAACACCATGAAGCAGTCGTTCTTCTCCACCATGACCTCCTGCAGCACGACGACGTTGGTATGCTTCAGGCTTTGCAACAGCTTGATCTCGCGAATGGCCGTGACCGGAAGGCCCTCGCGCTCGCCTTCCATGCGGATCCTCTTCAGCGCCACCAGCTTCTTGGTGTAGACATGCACGGCCTTGAACACCTTGCCGTATGTTCCTGACCCAACCACCGACCCGTTTCCGGGCTTCCGGTAGTAGACCGAGTCCGACTCGGCGAGCTCAACCGAGAGCGTCGGCCGCGCCTTGGGCCGGTTCAGCGTCTTCTTCACCTTGCGGAAGCGAGGTGCATTGCTGCTGCTGCCGCCGCCTCGTGACTGGTGCTGATGTTGCTGGTGGTGTTCCGACCTGGCACGCGACGAGGCTGGCTCTGTTGGGACGCCGTGGGGAAGATCTCTCCGGGGTAGAGGCTGGTGGTTCTGGTGCTTTGGCGATGCCTGACTTTGGTGGTGGTGCTGTTGTTGTTGCTCAAGCTTCTGATGGTGTTGTTGTTGCTGCTGTTGCTGCTGTTGCTGTTGCTGTTGTCGTGGAGGGGCGGAATTGAATTTTTGTGCAATTTCAGCTTTCGGCAGTGCTGCCGCTGGCTTGGCTGCTGTTTTAAAGGCAAAACTAAACTTCGACTGTGGACCGGTTGGTATCTGTCGGTTTGGTGGAGGCATCCCTTCTTCACTGGTATGGCGCGGTACATCTTCCGATTCTCTTTCAGAAGCAGCAGCTGCACTGCCCTTCAGTGGCATCTGGTCGCTGCCAGAAGCGGCCTGGTACGAAGTAAATTGGTGTGTCGATGACGGGTGACGCTGATCTGCTGCTTCCCGTTCATGCATAGTCGAATCCTCGCCGGCATAAGCCATCTTGTGTTGATGTTGGTAGCTGTTGCCGTGATGCGGACTGGTGTGAGAGTAATCGGCCTCCAGGGCTTGGTTCGAGCTCCACTGGTTGTTGTTGAAGATCCCTCCACTGCCGTCATTGGTAGCACCGAGTCTGTGCCCTCCCCTGCTTGAGGCAAAGGCGTTCCCTCGGAAGCCGCCAGAATTGCCTCGGGACGGCCTGGATGGGGGAAATTGTTGGTAGGTTGCACCCGGACCTGCTGGCGGTCCATAGGATGGCGAGTGGCTCTGATGGTGGTAAGAGGAGGATTCTTGGGAGGGGCCGTTGGGAGGATAACCACCATGTGGGTACTGTGGAGGATATGGTCTGGAGTAAGATTAGTAAAACACATAGACAAAAAATTGCCTGATTCCAGGAGCATGGGCTGCAATGAGCGGGATCCCTTACCCTTGAGGGGAGTACTGTTGTTGCGGCTGTTGCTGCGGCTGCGTCTGTCCAGTCCCCCATCCCTGGCTGCCACCGTAAGGTGACTGTGGCGGTGGTGAGCCATGAAAGGACGTGTTCGGTGTAGCATGGCCCGAGGAATGAGGCGGTGGGTGAGAAGACGGTGGGAGAGGAGGCGGTGCCTGGCGAGAGAAGCGTCGGGACTGGCCATTTGCAGAGTAGGCACCATGGGACTGCGGCCCATAGCTGCCGCTCCGGAAGCTGCCTCCTCCGGCAGACATGTCGCGATCGATCGAGTTGTTGGAGCCGGAGGCCATGTCGGAACCTGCAGACGCGTGTGACGTGTTCCGCCTCGGTCTGGAGGCCAGGGGTTCGTCCTGGTAGTCCCGAGGCGACGGCGACCGTTCAGAGGCGGAAGACAGTCGGCGACGCCGGTTGTGTGAGGAGCGGCGTCTTGCGGAATCAGCAGGCTCGGGGGTTCGGCCCCTACGCGGCACAGTATCAGGAGGAGGTGGAGGTGGCGGATGGGGCGGATGGGGTGGATGGGGCGGATTGGGGGGCCGGCTGCGAGGCCGTCCACGAGGCTCGCCCAAGGGATAAAGATTGGGGTTGTCGTTCTGGTAGGACGAAGAAGCAGAAGCAGAAGCAGCAGGCTTGACACTGACTGGGTCTGGCCAGCGAGGCGAGCCCGACCGGTCGCGTCGTGCGAGGGAAAGGGGGGGGTCAGAGCGGCGAGAAGAAGAAGCTGCAGCGCCGGATCGAGACTTGTTTTTGTTTTTGGGACGCCGTTCGCGTCGAGACGGCGACCGGGACGAGTAGCGATGCGAAGAATGCGGCAGTGGAGGCTGGGGGGAGCGAGACCGCCGACGGCCGGAATAATACTGCTGCTGCTGCTGCTGCTGCGAGTTCGAGTGGGAGTTGTGCTTGCCCGACTGAAAGGGGCTAATACTGTGCCGCCTAGAGCGTTTGGGCTGGGCACCAGCGCCGCTGCGGCTGGCACTGTCACCGGTGCTGGGGCCGTCGCCAAATGACGCACTGGGGCTCCGTGGCCGCTTCGACGACTTGGATGACGAGTGGTAGGACAGATGGCGGTGCGAGGGTCCACGCGGCGGCGAGAAGGCGGGCACACCTCGACGGCCGCGCTCGCCACTGTCGTCTAGGCCGTGGTCCTGGTCGTGTTGCCAGGCTAGATCGCCAGACTCTCGGCGAGAGTCGCGGTGTCGTCCTCGGTCGGCCGGGTCCCGTCCTCGGTCTCCCTCGCCGGCGCCTCTGGCTGCACGCGATGACGACGAGCCTGACGGGGCGTAGTCCCGACTCCAGTCGCGCGACTCCTCGCGACGACGATGGCTGCTGCTGCTGCCCTTGTGCGAGCCCTGCTGCTGCGGATGCTGCTGCTGATGCTGCGGCTGCTGCTGATGTCTCCTTGCGTGCCGGCCCTGTGATGACGCAGACTTTGGTCGCGTCGGTGATGCCGGCGGGTGCGAGCCAGCTTCGTTGCCGTGCAGATGCCCCAGGCTCGGTCTCGTTCTCGACGTGTGGCTGCCGTTTCGGCCGTCTTTGTTCTCTCTGTCGGTCTCACGAAGCCGATGAGCAACACCATGAGGCGATGACAATCCGTTCGACGTCATGCCTTGAGCATCTCCAGAGGTTGTGTCGGGGAGCGTGTCGCCAAGGATGCGGTCGTCAGTTAGCATTTCCGCATCTCGATGGCGATGGAAATGCAGAGTACCCATGGCTGCGGGTGGAGGTCCTGATTTGGCCTTTTTTTTTTAGTGCCCGGCTCTTGCTTTGGTAAGATAACAATCATGACCAAAGCGACAGAGGACAAGCCAGGCCAACGTTGCCCTACCGTCCCACTGTAGCGCCAGTTTTTATAGGCCTTCTTTGTACCTCTCCCGCCCACTGTACCGCCGATTTTGCGGCACAAGATACTCGGCAAATGTTGGCCGTTAGTGTGAAGCCCACTACTTCTCTGCTTCAATTCCAGGCAGCGGTCGCAATTAACGACCACCCCCCTCTTCTGGAAGGACCCTTTCTTCCTCTTTTTTCTCCCCCTTTTTGCAGCCTTTCTCTCTTGCCTCTCTGTCTTTGCAAGCCGATACCAGAAAAAACTTTGCCCTCAGTTGCGACTGGCAGGCCTTCTCCTAGCCCTTGACACGTTTTGTCGGAGGAAGGTGTCTCAGCATCTCATTTTGCCGTCAGTCTTCTTTCGAGATGTGTTTTTTCGGAGAAAGGGAGAGGCCTCGTCGAAATGGGGGAAAAAGAAATCTCTTCCGGAGAATAAAATGGTCCGGGTTGAAATAAATTGCAGCTGCAGCTGCCGACAAGGCAACTGCCAAATGCGTTGTCAGCTCTTTCCCAGACAGAGGAAACCAACAAGGACGTCACTGCCGCTGCTGTCCATCTTCCAGAACAGAAGCTCGTAACCCATGTTGTCACCTCGACGAGACGAATGCCCAAGCCTTCTCATGGCATCCTCGTGTCCATGGATAACCCATGACACTTAGGTCTACATATGGACACATAGTGTGCGTTTTACGGAGCGGGTGTGGTAGCATGGCCACCTATGAAGCCGGTCTTTGCCCTGAACTTCGGATCCTCCGGTTGAGTTCCTCCGTTGAGTACCTCCGTTGAGTACCACTTCAGATCCCGGTTGTAGATTGGTCTCAACAGGGACGAGGCTCGTTCCAAAACTCAATGTGCTGCCATTCAGCCGGCGCCTGCGGGACCACAAGGTTGTACGCAGAGCTTATGTGGATGCTCCTCAACCCGTAGCGGTCATGGCCAGAGGACATTCCCTCCCGTTTCCCCCACTTCTTCGCAAAATCGTCGCAGAGTATATATCTGCGGCCTCATCCTCCGGCCGTGTCCTCGGTAGACGGGAAAGAGAGCATTGCGCATCCGTGACGTGGCGGCGGGCACGTCCACAGGTAAGGGCTGATACAGCTCGCAGTCATACCAATCAGGCAATGACACTTTTGTCGCAAGAAGGAAAGCGAATGACGTGTGGTGCAACGCATGACAAGGTCCTCTTCATGCCTCGCTGCAGAGTAACTGTCGTGTTTCCCGTCCATTTGGGCCGTAGCCGTGCGAGCCATTTAATGCTGCATCTCGCCCCAAAAATCGGTTCATCCTGCAGAATCATCTTTGCCCCTTATTCCACTTTTCTTCTATTGCAGTCGACGGGTAGAAAATGTCTCTGTTTGATTGCCCTCCTTCACTGCCAGGCGATGCAGTTATAGACGCATATCTGCAGGAAGAGCGGGAGAACAGTCGGCATGGTCAGGCCAGAATGTTCTGTGGTATCAACACCATAATGTGTAGTCAGGTATAGAGAGGTGAATATGTCACAAAATAGGTAAGTTGACGGATCGGACACTGTCTCCTCGTATGTAGGTCGGACAGAAAGAAAGGTGTGCATTTGGCGGAAGGCGGTGAGATCAGCAAACTGCCTCCTTAGCATTCACGTGCTCCTCGCTAATGTGCATCCGGTCACATGGGCACAAAGATAAGTCAACTTCTATACTGCAAGCAGGTCCCCGGTTTGGCAAGTAGAAGAGGAACAATCTCACTGTTTCCGTACCAGCAGAGAGAAATAGGATACTGAAACTTGACAAAGCTAATCTGTCGACCGGATAGCATCCTTTATCGTCGAGGCTCAGTTATACTTGAGGGAATATAAATTCACACAGGGAACGAATTCCTCTACCTAGTCCCGATTAACCGTCTCGTATTCGCTGGAAAGTGTCGAACAGGATAGACAAGAACAAATACTGTGCATGGTCCTTGCCCGACCTTAGTGCAGTTCCTACGGCCCTTATTTCCCGATATCGATGTTGCCATACTTGCCACGGCATTGTCGTGATTGTACGCTATTTTATATCCCTATCATTCTTACCCCGTAAAACTAGTTATGATTGAACTAACTAGGCGACTAGTGATTACTTGATCAAAGTTGGCATCTGATGCTGCATGAGTAGTGCTCGTAACACACGGCTAGAGAGAAGACTTAACACCGCCGTCCTTTGTTATCGGGTGCTCGGAAGAGACGCACGGTAATGGCATTCATTATTGCTGTAAAGGTTTAGAACCTTACACCAGAGAGGGATGATCAGTTCCCATAGACTGCCAAGGCCAACAGCTTAACACAAAAGAACACATTGCCTCGTCACAGCAACCGCTCTGCGATCCATCAGTGTTTCATAAACATTGTATGTACTGCTCGTATTTCGCCAGATAGGCTCTAGTCAGGGGATTGTAGATGTGAATGAATCAGCATCATAATTAGCAGCATGCACCGGGTACTACCGCAGCCTGGCAGAGTGGTGAGACACCTGGCTCATACCAGAAAACGCTTTTGTTGTCCCCAGAAACGGCGCCTGAGACTACTGGTACGAGAAGTCCGGGCTTCGATCTCTCCCAAGGCCATGGCAAGACTCCTGCTCATTCGCTCTCGTTCGAACAGCCTGTTCTCACTCTACGTCTACAAGTGCCTTTGAGTATTGGCTAGCCCCGCCACCATCTCATCCCATATCAGGCCAATCCCCGCACCGTAGTCGAAAGGTCTTTGTAGGAAGTCAACTCAGATGGGACAAGCTGCCCTTTCGGCGCCTGCACAATGACGCAACAGATGGTCACGATGGCGGGCCACTAGATGGTTCGCGCTCACTTTGGGATCACGCGGCTTCCAAGATCCACACCCATGTCGATGTTCTTGAACCGCCGTGGCGGAGAATTTGGGGTTGGCTAGATACCCGGTAAGATGCTCTTGCATGCCATTGTGGCAGTTGTGCGAGCATACTGGCCGGCCAACGGCTGGGGAGAGCTGCTGGCATGCGTCCTTGTTCGTTGTTCGCCGCTGTTGGCCGTATTCTCGGTACTCAGTTAAATGACCATCTTGGCGCGAAGACGGGAAAAGAAAGCCCAGGGCACGGCGTCGAAGAGGAGTACGGCTGCAAGTGTTGCCAAGAAGAGAAACCTGAATGTTGGCCGTGTGACAGTCATGCAGCCTTCTGTCGCAACTGCCAAAGAACTTGGGGTTAACAGCTTCCGATTACTCCACCCTTCTCGGTCTTTCCGCGCAGCAGCGCCAATTGCCCTAGCAGGGCCTCGGCCCCCCCACAATTATCTTATGGAGATGGAGAGAGATTGGCACTGGTGTCATGCAAATGCCTTTGCTTTCCTTGTCTTACCTGCTCTTTCCGCGTATGCCGTCCGTCGTCGCCTGTTCCTTCTTCGCGGTTATGCTGCACAGCAGAGGTTCCCTGATTTCCCGCCTCTCGTCTTGTTGCCCGCCCCCCCATCTCTGAGCCCCATAATTTAGCTTTGCTCTCTTTTTTTCACGCAAGTCATCTGTAAGCATTCCTAGGATTCCCCTCGCTTACCTAATAAGGATAGCTTCCAAGTAAGTCCCCTGTCGCCCCGCTAGCTTGAATGCCGTTGTTTTCAGTCTCGCCACCATCTGTATGATATATGTGCTCGTACTCGTAGAAACTACCTGTTAAAGCTCGGTCGTCAGTTGTTGCTTTTTTTTTGTTAGCTCCGAGTGCTATCCCTCCCCTTTCCCTGCCGTCTTGTGTAGGGTTACTTAAAGCCGGCCAACCTGCGTGGAAAAAAAGACACGATAGGTAAACAGCCGGAACTTCTTCCCTGCCGCACAACTTCCCGAGAACACATCGCAAACTAGCTTCGACGCAGCCGCCCACCAGACGTCGCCAGATCTCGGCGAACTACTCTTTGAAGCCCCTCAGACCCTGCCACTTTCCCACATTTCTTCTCTTCGCCTTCATACGATGGCGGATGCGCGCGCGCAGCGGGAGGTGAAGAATCACTTCCTCTTCGAGATTGCCACGGAAGTGGCGCACCGAGGTACGTCTGTCCCAATTGTGGCATCGTTCTGACTTGCTTCCCGTCTTTGCTGCTGGAACTGCACTGACTGAATTTCTAACTGTTTTCTTGTTGTGCGGTTTTAGTGGGAGGTATCTACTCTGTCATCAAGTCCAAAGCTCCAGTGACGACCGCCGAATATGGAGACCGCTACACACTTATTGGGCCTCTCCACCGCGAGTCGGTATGTCGAAACAGTGCTGCTCTGTAGCCTGTGCCCTGTGGCCTTTGCGGCCCCGACCGTCCGAGGCATTGGGCGCACATTCCGGTTATGTTCGTTGGGCTGACTCTAGATCGGGCATTAGGCAGCGGTTGAGGTTGAGGAGCTTGAGCCGACAAACCCCGAGCTTGCTGCCACGATTACGTCCATGCGGGATCGTGGCATCGGCATGCTCTATGGCCGCTGGCTGATTGAGGGGGCTCCGAGAGTTCTGCTCATTGATACCAAGTCTGCCTACGGCTTTCTTGACGAATGGAAGGCGGATCTCTGGAACGTGGCATCGATTCCGGCTCCCCCAAGCGACGACGAGACGAACGAAGCTATTGTCTTTGGTTACCTTGTTGCTTGGTTTCTCGGAGAGGTGAGCGAATTCTGCAAGACAGTGGGGTTATTTTTTTTGGCTGTACTTTGCCCATGCTAACGGCCGCCACCCCTCAGTTCGTATGCCATGAAAAGAAGAAAGCAGTTATTGCCCATTTCCACGAATGGCTGGCAGGCGTTGCCCTGCCATTGTGCAAGAAGCGTCAAATAGACGTCACCACCATCTTCACGACCCATGCCACGCTCCTGGGTCGTTACCTCTGCGCTGGTTCGGTCGATTTCTACAACAACCTCCAGTACTTCGATGTGGATGCAGAGGCAGGGAAGCGCGGCATTTATCACAGGTACTGCATCGAGCGTGCCGCCGCCCACTCTGCCGATGTGTTCACAACCGTGTCCCATATCACGGCTTATGAAAGCGAGCACCTGCTGAAGCGCAAGCCCGATGGCGTGCTGCCCAACGGCCTCAACGTGACCAAGTTCTCGGCCATGCACGAGTTCCAGAACCTGCACCAGCACAACAAGGAGAAGATCCACGACTTTGTGCGCGGCCACTTTTACGGTCACTACGATATCGAGCCCGAGAACACGCTCTACTTCTTCACAGCCGGTCGCTATGAGTACCGCAATAAGGGTGTAGACATGTTCATCGAGTCTCTGGCTCGTCTGAACCACCGCCTGAAGGTCTCCGGCAGCAAGATGACGGTTGTCGCTTTCATCATCATGCCAGCCCAGACGCACTCCCTCACGGTCGAGGCGCTCAAGGGACAGGCCGTGGTGAAGTCGCTGCGTGATACCGTCGACATCATCGAGAAGAGCATTGGCCGGCGGATCTTTGAACGGTCGCTCAAGTGGCACGAAGGCGACTCGATGCCGGACGAGAAGGAGCTTATCACCAGCCAGGACCGCGTGCTTTTGCGCCGCCGGCTGTTTGCCATGAAGCGTCACGGCCTGCCCCCCATCGTGACGCACAACATGGTCAATGACCAGGAGGACCCGATTCTCAACCAGATCCGGCGAGTGCAGCTTTTCAACAACCCCACGGACCGCGTCAAGATTGTGTTCCACCCCGAGTTCCTGAGCTCGGCAAACCCGGTGCTGCCTATGGACTATGACGACTTTGTGCGCGGTACACACCTGGGCGTATTCTCTTCCTACTATGAGCCGTGGGGCTACACGCCAGCCGAGTGTACAGTGATGGGTGTTCCCAGCATCACAACCAACCTCTCCGGCTTCGGCTGCTACATGGAAGAGCTGATTGAGAACTCGAGCGACTACGGCATCTACATTGTCGATCGGCGGACAAAGGGTGTGGACGAGTCGATCAACCAGCTGGCATCTGTCATGTTTGAGTTCTGCCAGAAGAGCAAGCGGCAGCGCATCAACCAGCGGAACCGAACGGAGCGGCTGAGCGACCTGCTGGACTGGAAGCGCATGGGGCTGGAGTATGTCAAGGCACGCCAACTGGCGCTGCGCCGCGCGTACCCGGCGTCGTTTACCGGAGAGGATGATGACGACTTCATTCCGGGCGTGGAGCAGAAGATTTCCCGGCCCTTCTCGGTGCCTGGCTCTCCTCGTGACCGCACCGGCATGATGACACCGGGTGACTTTGCCAGCCTGCAAGAGGGCCGGGAAGGACTGAGCACGGAAGACTACGTGGCGTGGAAGCTGCCGTGAGTTGCCCCTTACACCGACCAAGCAGACTGTTTTGACTGACACATGATACCAGAGAGGAGGAAGATCCGGATGAGTACCCGTTCCCGTTGACGCTGAAGTCGAAGACAGTAGGCGCGAGCAGCCCGCTCGACGGGGTGCTGCTGAACGGTAGATGATCGGTGCGACGGAGTACGAAAAGCAGGGGATGATAGGGGGGTGGAGTGAGGTCATGGTATGGATCCGCGAGCGGTGCAGTGTTTTTGGTTTTGGGGTGGCACGACGGCTTGTTGCTAGAAGGGCGAGCCGCCGTAAAAAAAAACAATGCGAGGTGCAATGGATGTAAAAAACAGCTGTGTGTTCTATGTTCTGTGAGGTGATGCAAGGGGCTGTTCGTTGCATTGGGAATGTTCGTCTAAGAGGCCGAACCAAGCGTGTATATCAGTGGTGCGTTCTGGTCTGTTGCGTTGGTGTTGCAGTCAGGCTATCTGGAGTACAGGCTCCAGATCGTATACGAATCGTGTATGAGGTATATTTTGGGCATCAACGTACTGCATACGTGCGAATGGTCTTTTTAGTTTGGCAGCCAGCAGTAATCTGATGAGAGACGTTGATGAAGGAAAGATGCAAGAAATCTGACTTTGATTGTCAAGTTTCCCTACTGTGAGAAGCTTACAGATGCGACAAACTGATCCCTGGTCACAGAGAATGAAGCAATTTCGATATAAGATGCACCCAACGCTAATCTTTCAACGGCGAGATAGCGGCTCCCCCGCAAAACAGGAGCGTCTGTGTTCCTGGCCCGCTTTTTTAGCGTGCTAGAGCGCTATGGCGTCTGCTGACAAGGCCACTTGGCTTGACCGAGCAGCTGGATGAAACAAAAACAGAGGGGACTGGCTAGTGTCTGACCGGGCCAAACAGGAGGCATACATAGTACTCCGTACTCCGTACACAGCTAGAGCTGGCGCTTGAACCAGCTGTCCCTGTCGGATTCCAATCCTTGAATTTACTGCAATTTATACTTTGTGCTCCCCATCAGCAGTCCTGGTCTACAGGACCGGAAACGAGCTGTCCGTGGTGAGATAGATCGCCGGCACGTGTCTTCCCCTGCCACTCTTAAATACAGCTGGCTGCCAGCCCACCAGACATCGCTTTTGCTCGCCTCGTCTCAGTTGTGTGTTGCTTTGGCTCCCTTAGGTTCCTCGGTGGAACCCGCCCTACGCCCCCTCCTTCCTTCGTCATATTCCGCCTGTCAAGCGCTCCTCCTTGTCCTGCTTACTTCCCCTTGCCTCCTTCCTCCTCTCCCTCCTGTCCCCCTCTACCGGTCTTCCCCCTTCGCTCCTTCCGTCTCCCTCCTCACCTTCCCCCCTGTCTCTTCTTTCCCTCTCCGCCTACGATGAAGCTTCATCTAAGCAAAATGAAGTTTTTCAAGCGAGACAAACAACGCAAGGCCAACGGTGCTGCCAACAACGCCAATGGCTTCTCGGAGAGCTCCAGCGACCAGCAGTACCTCACCTCGAGCAGTCCCACCGTGCCACAGGTTTCCGGCTCCCCGTCCGGCGACGCATCGCATCCCAATGGCACCGGCAGCCGTAGCCGTGGCTTTGGAGGCCTCAAGGGCTTTCGCGGTCGCCACGGCAGCGCCAGCGCCAACAGCATCGCGCATTGCCCGCCCAGCGCGTCGTCGTTCCCGGCCCCGATGCCGCCGCCACCCGGGGCACCGGCTCGTGCGCTGCTCAAGCTGCCGGACCCCGTGCTTGAGCGCATCTTCTCGCTCGTCTGTCCTCACAGCCAGGACCGGTCCTACGACAAGTGTGAGGACTCGAGCTCCGACAGCGTGTGCATGCTCTGTGACATGCGCGACCTGGCCCACTGTGCTCCAGTGTGCCGGCGATGGCGCCTCGCCACCGAACGCGTTCTGTATGCCGTCTCCCCTGTTCTCTTCTATGCGCCGTCAGGCATTGGGCATGGTCGCTAACATACACCTCCCATTGCCAGATACACCAGCGTCCGCATCGACGCGGTGCACTACTGCGACCGCGAAGACGACCTTGCGGAACGGCGAAAGCGCCGGTCCTTTTTCGATCGCAACGCCGAGCCCGACGAAGACACGGCCGACGTCCGGCTCAAGCTCCTGTGTCGCACCCTTCGCGATCATCCAGACGGCCGGCTGGGCGCCACAGTCCAGTTCCTCAAGCTCCCGTACATGCTACGCGAGTCCAAGCACGCCGACATTGCCCGCGCAGTCTCGCTGCTGCCAAACCTGCGCTACGTCGACCTGCCCGAGGGCCTTTTCATGGACGACCCCGTCTACGTGACTCTCAAGCACGAGATCCAGGCCAGATGTCCCGAGCTTCGCAAGATGACGTACATGAGCGGCTCTGAGCGCAGTCTGGCGGCGCTTGGCTCTGGCACCATCTGGCCCAACCTCGAGGTGCTGGAGCTGGTGCGAATCGGCATGGACCCGGCTACACTCCGACACGTCCTCAGTGCCCTGCCGAACCTGCGTGCCCTCAAGGTGACGGAGACGACGGCTGGCCCGCACACTTTCTCCGACGACGTCCTTGCGTCATCGGCATCGGAATATTCCGCCGATGCGTCAGACTCGTCGGGCTTCTACCAAGAGCAGAACGGATATTCCCCCGAAGTCCCGCCCCTGGAGGAGCTGGTCCTGACGGACACCCTCAGCCTTACTGCTGCTGGCCTGCAAGGGTACCTCAGTCGACCGGACGCGCGCCAGGCGCTAAAGGTACTCACCGTCAGCGGCACCGGCATCAAGCCGTGGTCTCTGCAGGTGTTGCTCACCCAGATGCCATCGCTGCGCCACCTCACCATTGTCGAGAAGGTGACAGCAATTCTTCCCGTGGCTGCGGGCACCAGGGAGATCCGACCTCTAGTGTCACAGTCCCTACGCACGCTGAACTACGAGATCCGAGCAGCCGACGGGGTCAGCTACGCCGGTGTCACCCGCTCCTATTACAACTATCTTTCGGGCTCCATCCTGTCGGGTGGGCTGCCAAACCTGCGGGCCGTCTATGTGTGTGACGCAGAGTTCCCAGAACTACTGCTGCTTGGGAGCGCCTTGTCTCCGCCGCCGGGTCTCTTCGGCGCCCCCAGCGCGCAGAACCGGCCGTCTTCAGCCGGCTCCATTGGCTCTACGCCGCGCCTGTCGATGATGTCGGGCCGCAGCAGCAACAGCAATCTCGGGCTCCTCGCATCGGCCAACATGCAGAGTCCCCCTCTCTCACCGGGCCTGCGTCAGCCACCGGCCTTGCAGCCGCCGCAGCCGCAGCCGCAGCCGCAACGACAGTCTCTCAACCCGTTTCTGGACCCGCAGTCCCCGTTTAAGGCAGCCGCCCGGCCGTCTTCGCCAAACCTCGCGAGGCCATGGGTGAACGGCCAGAATCCGCGGTTCAGCAGCAACAACCCGTTCGCGGCGATGATCTCACCGCAGCAGGTGCGGACGCTCGAGGTGTTCACGAAGGGCGATGACGATCTCGAATGGAGCTCGGCTGTGGTCGACGGTGGTGACGCAGTGTCAGGGGGTGGCGGCCTGGGCAGCTCAGAGCGACCGACTAGCAGTTACGGACTTGGGGCGGACCTGGGCGCAGGAGCAGGAGCACGCAAGAGCGTTTTTCTGCACACAGGTGCAGGGGACTTTTTGGCAGTGCCGGACGGAGCTTTTGCTGGCGGCGGTGTTGGTGGCAACGGAATGTCAGACAACCGACGGGACAGCCACATGGATCGCAGCGGACAGGGGGGTGCCGACCTGTGGCCAAGGCCAAGGAGCAGTGCGGGTGATAAGAAGAACGAGAAGCGGGACCTGTGGCGGTGATCACCGCCGCGCGGGCACGCCTTCATTTAAGGCTCGTTCGTTTGCTCGTGATCGCTTCATGGCAGGGCCAGGGTGGACGTGACGTCGGAGGCGGAGACTCGGGGGATATCCGCTGTTTCGAAACACTCGAGCACTCGTAATGCTCCCAAAGGAGGGGGGAGACGAGGCCGTGGTGAGCAGGTAGGCGATTTTACGAGCAGTTACATTTGGGATTTGCTTTGTCATTTGGCCCCGGAAGAGATCCAGGGCCAATGTAGCGATATAGATAGACTTGACCGGGGAGTAATGAGACTACAATCTACGGAGTACGAGTACGAGATGAGGAGCACTGCGGAGCAACGAGAACATTGAGGAGCAACGAGGAGGACGAGGAGCAACGGGCACGTGACCCGTGACTAAGATTGGAAGGGGTCAGGGAGGGGTGCTCGAGGCGAGATGATACAAGTACTTTGGGGTGGGCGGCAGCATCGTTACGAACAGCAGGAAACTGGAGGCGGTGGGGCAGAATCAGACTTTTCTCATTGTCATCGACGATGCTGGTCTGGGTGCTATGGGGCATACGAGATGCACCCAGCGGCCCCGCATGTCTCTTTTCGTCCAAGGCGGACAACAAACAGCAGACAACAGACAGACAATGCAGGGGAGCTTCGGAGGTGCCAGCGGTATGAACGAGACGAGCATGGGGGGCCCTGAAGATGGGGAAAGATAGTCGGATCGTCAGACCGCCCATCCAGGACAGCCCACAAAGGAACTCGCTTTGCGCATCCATGTGCACGGTTAGGCACAGAGCCATTCATATCTTACTTGCACTACGTCGTATGTAGTCGTAGTGGCGGGGGGACCGCTCTTCGACTCTCCTTCCAGCTGATCATCTTTGATCAGACTATGTTCTTGGATGGCCGCATGTCCGTAAGAGGGAGGGTGTGAACGATTGACATCTTCTCGGCGAAGCAATGAGTGGTGTCAAAGAGTTCTTTTGTTCTTATGGAGTAGTCCTGACCATGGACCATCCTTACATAAGCAACGCATCGAGCAAGCGTTTCTATAAAAAGACCAGTTGGCAACTGAGCCCAAGTCAAGACTCGACAGGCTGGCCGTATCCGACCTGGCCGTCTCTTGTCTTTCCCAGTTCCGTGGCAAAAGAGCGGCCACAGGTCCCGGCCGATCAGTGACGTCCAGAGGAGTTTCCCCCCCGGCAAGGTTGCAGCGCCTTTCACCGATTCTTTAGTCGCTCGTCATCCTCGTGTCATGTCCAACGACGTAGATATGCTGCCGCTAAAAAGGCGTGAAAAATCCCCCTCCGCCTGCCATAGTTCTTTCTTAATACGACGTGGAGAGAGGGGGGGAGCCAATAGGGAGGCCGAATAGACGTGTTGTCTGTCTTTTCAGTTGTTCATGGCACGGCGGACACAGACGGCCAGGGTACAGGTCATATTCGCTAGCTTCTGTTAGGCGGTAAAGCTGTTCGGCAGCAGGAGGTGGACAGAAGCAGAAGCTTATTCTCCAAATCGGGAGTAACGTGAGGGCCGCAATTCGCAAGATTTTTTTTTCTGCTCGAGTTTCTTTTTTCGGTCATGCGCGTCGCGTCTTAGCTGCATGGCCAGGTTCCGGCCCTGCATACGTAGTAGAGAATGCTGCTGTTTCTCGTGAAGCAGACGACGTTGGGCTTGGAAAGGCTCCGTCCACTGTGATTGGTCGCTGCAGGTTCCGACAAAGGGGTTCGGTGGTCGCGATTTAGGTACGTCGTAGTGCGGCCATGACATCTCCAAGGTGACTGGCCGTTTCAAAAAAACAGGATGGACGAAAGGGCACCAGTCATTATATTTCTGAGGAATGGCCGTCCCCCTGATCTAAGAGCGACGGCTTCGTGAGGGGAAGGGGGGAAATAGACAGGGAAGAGGGGCGAGAGGCTGCTAGAACCAAGAGCCGGTGAAAATAGGAGGGGTTTTTGGTTTTCGTCCTCATTTCTGGCGGCCAACATCAGACGACTCAACTCCATGGCGCGAGGCCTGTTTCAACCGCCCTGTTCGAGTAAAGCGGACGGCCGGCCAGGTCTAGCGGCCGCAGCCGGCGAATCGCCAGTGGACGTGGACACCATTCGAGGAGGAGTTACGTCGTAAAGCGAAAAAGAACGAGGCAGTCGAGTATCTTTACTCTGTTCTCCGTGTCAGTCCGGCGCTCCGCTAATAGTGAGTTGGCGCCAGTGCTGTAACGATGGGCACCGAACACGCTGCAGGCGATCTGGTCGTTCTTGTTGGTCGGCGACAACTGGTTGGCGTCGAGGCCCGTCCGTGCCCGATAAGAAGCAGAGCGTTGAGAGCGCGACAGGCGGACACGACACGCCCTTCTGTTAGTCGTTTTTTTTTCCTTTTTTTTCCCCCTCTTTTTGCTCTGCATCTTTCCTCTTTCGGCCTGGGTTCCTGCTACTTGTTTTTCTGTTCGCGTTAACACTAATCGCTAGCGACAAGGCAAGCGGGGGACGATCGTACGGTTGGGGGCTTGGAATGGATGACTGGCCTATTAATACGCACTCACTTGACGGCGAACAAGAACGAGGAGGCTGGCGATGCTGTAGGCCATTCCTCTCCCAGTCGCCTTCCATAGACGCATGCGTCTATTGTGCGATCGGCGAATCTCCCATCGTGTCTGGGCTCCTTCCCCTCCCAAGAAAGACTGCCGCGATTGGCTAGGCCTTGCTGCCTGCTCCCTTCGTACGTTTTCGAAAGGGACGAGAAGAGAATGCTGGATGGATTGTCGGCTAGCCACCAGACCAGCCGTTGGTGAGGCCTTCGGACGCCGACGACTCAACGCGTTAATTCTTAGCTCTGAAGCCTATCAGCTGAGAAGAGGGTGTAATGCTCTATCTGATGCAAATCCGTGTGTGTGTCGGAGTCAGATGCAGGCTGGAAACAGGATTTGCCGCTCTGCCCGAAATAGAGTGGCTGTGAGCACTGGTCTGACGCCACTCACGGGCATCTGGCGAGCATTGACTGAATGCCTTAGTGGCCTTGCCTCTCCTTTTTTTCGGCCTCTTTGAGTCCATCTTCTGCTTTGAGGCCGTTTTTCCCGCTTTGTGTTGGCCGGCCGTGGAAAAAGCAAAGGTCAGGTCACGCCTATGCTGGAGAGGGATGTCAGACTAACCCCTTTGTTGTCACAAGTGCGAGGTGCGAATGGCTGGTCACGCATAGGCGCCGTGGGCGTGAACTCTCTGGCATTGCCTCTGACTTGCATCTCGCCAATGGCCGGCTGGGCCAAGTCAAGGCATAAGAGGTCGCGTACGTCGTATGGCATACATAGTACCGCATATGAGATGGGCATCTGGCCGTGCAGGCGCAACATCGAGAGCACTCGGGATGGCTCCCGTCTGCAAGTTGTGGTTTAAAGAGGGTCAGAGCATCCCAATAGGAACAGGGGTCTGAGAACAGGGGGGTGGCTTTAAGACTGTTAGAAGTGTGTGTGGGTGTGGCAGGAAAGAGGGAGGAGCGCGGCATGGCGACCAGGATTTGGCCAGTCCCTTTCTTGGGCGGTCGTTGTACAATGTGCCCATTCGTGCTTTCCCTGTGGGTGTAAACCAGCCAGGTCGTTTTTAAAGACGTCCCTTCCTCCACCGCCTCTCTGGCACGGCTGTCTCCTTTTGTTCTCTTTCTCCTGTCTGTTCTTTCTTTTCTCACGGCCTCATCCTGAACAGCCCGTCTCGCCCCATATATTCGCCTGACCCTCCGGCCTGAGTCGTTCTTCATCAACATCAGGACCGGGAGATTACTGTGGAGCAGCCTCCCCTTGCAACGCCCCCTATTTGCCCGTTCATTCGACCTTACCCACTTGCAGAGGAAGTTCGAAGCAACGACAGAACAACACGAGAAGACAGCCGTTTAATACCAAACGAGCAACCGAGAAATCCCTTCTCATTACAAGAAGGAGATCACTGCCACTCACAGAGAAGCCAACCTTGCAAGCATACGTGCCCTGCTTGACGCGGCCCATATAAACAAAAACACCGCCGTGCCCTATTACACCGCCGCCGCCATGTCTCTTTCCCAGCCGATGTCTCTTGACGACGACATTGGCGTCTTCCTTGCCAGAATGGGTCCCGACACGGTGAAAGCTCCAGCCGGCGAGACCGCTGCTGCCCACCACCAACCACCACAACAACAGCAAGACCAGCCGCCGCCGCAGCCGGAGAACGAGTCGGCTCTGCCTGCAGCCTCCAATATGCAGCACGACATGAGCTGCCTCGGCATCCCACCACCGCTGCCCGAGCGCAATGCCCTTCGCCGCTCGCGCTTCCTCGACGCTCTCGTCATGCAGGCCGCGCCATCAACAAGCCCCGCGGCTGCGTCCGTGGCCATGGCCCCGAGCACCAGCAGGCCGGCACTGCCTACACCGCACGACGTCTATCTCTCGTCGGAAGAGGATGCCTCATCTGCCGGCGACGTGTCCGAGTACGACGACCCGGACGAGTACACCGGCACGGCCGAGGACGATGACAGCACCTGCTACGGCTTCCGCGACCAGGGGGACAACAACATTACCCGGCCGGACCGGCTGTCCTCCCCCGACAGCGTTCCTCGCAACAGCCCAGTCCCGGTCCCAGAGCCGTCTGCACTCCCTTCCGAATCCAAGGAATCCACCGATCCTGTCACGACCACTGCCACAGCTGCCACATCTGCCGCAGCTGCCACGACTGCCACTGCCACTGCCACTGTGGTCCCTCGTCGCCATCACAACCGCGACACGGCTCGCGTCGTGTCCGTTATCTTCTCCGGCCGGCCGTCCCTGGTCGATCTTGCTTCGCTGCGCGAGGCTCGTCGCCGCAGCTGCGTCGACACAACCACACACTCTATACTGTCTTCGTCAGCCTCGTCGACCTCTGTTTCATCCTCTTCTTGTCTCACTTCCGCCTCCACCTCCGAGGTCACACGCCCATCCACGGCAAGCGACTCGCTGACGTCCCACCGCAACGCCAGCAGCAGCACCTTATCCTCATTCCGTGAACGCACCTCCGACCGCAGATGTGCCATGGAGAACGTCAGGCCCACCGACATCAACCTTGGCGCTACGCTCGAAGCCACAAAACGAGCATCACAGGCTTTCCTTCTTACAGACCCTTTTGCCCACAAGCACAACCACTCCCATCACCACAAGAATTCCACGGATACTGCTCGGTCAGCACCTCCGAAGCGCTCATTTACGTCCCCACCCCCTCCTAATACTGATTCGACATCGGCTTCTCATTCAACGTCATCTTCTCATTCGACTACGTCTACTCCCTCTACGCCCAGCGGCATCCTCCGTGGTGTTACCCGTTCCCTGACCCTGACTCGCCGCCGCAGTCGGCCAATGCTCCGTGTCGAATCCTTGACACAACAATCCATCAAATCGCCAGCCTTATCTGTGACACCGCCATTGCCTTCGGCCGTGTCCGCTCCGGTCCTGGCGCCCTCTCCCGTCACATACAACGACATAGTACGATCGGCGCGTCGCAAGTCGATTGCCTTTGCTACTGTCTCGGCAGTGCCAGCGCCTGAGGACAACCCGGTTCCGCCTATGGTGCCAATGACGCCAGGAACGACGAAGCGAGGCAATACTGGTGGCTTCCTGGGCAACCTGGCTGGAAGGCGGCGGAGTATGAAGGTTACTCGATAGGCTTGGACTGTATTATTTATGGAGTATTGGTTCTTTTGATTGGGGAATATTGCATTGCCGCCGTCCTGGGTCACGCAGACGGCTGGGATACGGTCCATAATAGGATCTGGACTAGGGATTTATGACAACAACGGTTTAATGATACCCCCCTTGATGGGATATGTAACTAAAGTAACGGCCGATGTGGACGCGCAATATCTTGATATAATGCGATTTATGTTCCACTGCCCGCAATGCAACTCAATTGATGGCCATTGCCTGTGGACTTGAGCTTGGGCCACATCGTCTGGTGGACGTGTGCCAATTTACCGGATTGCCCCATCTCTCAGCCGTTTGTTTGGTTGCTTGCATTGCTGGCAAGACAAAGCCTCCAAGGGGAAGCCGGCCGCATTAATGAAGCAGTCCGGTACGCATTGCCATGTCTGTCCCTGTCGTAGGCGGCCCGACCACCCTTTGACGTACGCAAGGCTAGCCTCTCAATGGCCGCTATTTCCAAAAAGTGCTGGTCGGGACGTTTTATTAAATTGATCTCTCGCGAGACGGACGTTGGAACCGGGATGGGTGAAGTAGTCGGAAATTAGAGTACAGGGATGGCACTTACACGCCCCCGCCCCCTTTCTAATCAGATTCAGCTGTCAGCATGCCGTCTCCTCTCGTAGCGCGACCAGAATCGGCTCTGCATGAACCAAAGGCTGTGGCGTAATGCTATCATGCATCGCCCGCCCCAAAGCATGTCACGGCCATGCACTTTTGGCACCCTGTGCAGACGATGCACGCGGTCCAACATGCATTCCTGCCTTTCAAGAAAGCGCGACGGTAGAACGGCCGCGGCCGCCATAGCATAGACTCCTGTCAAGCACGTATCTTACATAGTACACGAGTACACGTACGATACCTTTCAACGGGTCTGTGGCTGACTGAAAACTGGGGCAGCTTTCCCCGCTGTCATCTGCCACGAAATAAGCAAGAGATCCAAACACTCCATCACCGCAAGGCTACTCGTAAGTTGTAAAGTAATCATGGCGCTGTTGCATCGCTTATTCACCTTACGCGGCAACGAAAGTGTGTTAATGGCCGGAGTCTTCATATCCCGTTGGATTATACATAAGTAAAGAAATAGAGTGTCTGGACCGATGTTTGATAACAAAGATAACAAGGACAAGAATTTTGGAGGATTAAAAGTGAGGTAAAGGGGATAAGAAGCCGCGTTGCCATCAAGACGGAAGAAAAGACCGGTGTACACGCCTCTACTTTTTGAATCCCAAACATCGCGCCGCCCAGTTGCTGCCTCCAGTGTCGCGTCCATACCAAACCAGCTGTCACCCCTGTTCTCAATGGATGACCCTAAAAGCCCCCCCCCCGGTTCCCATCACGTCCGTACACGCAATTGCACCGATTACTGTCCACCCCCATTCGTAAAAATATACCGTCACCTGTATCCATCGATTCAGCATCAAACTATCGTACGTCAAACACCATTTCGTAGTCGCACCGTTCTGACCGAGAAAGTCAAGTCAGTGCGCCATGCCGCGGTTGGTCTCCCATCGTATGCTTTCTTCGTTCGTGATTTTGTCAACGTGCAATGGTCGTACATTGACAAATGTTTGTCGTCATAGCTGTCTTCAACTCCGGCGAGATTTGTTGATGTAGAAAAACAAAGTTGAGCGAACAACCGACCTGCATCCCACAGCAAAAGCTTTGGGAGAAGGTTTATGGCGACAGAGCCATTCCAGTGGGATGGTCATATGTGAAATGACAATGTCTTGGCTTGCGACCAAATTAAGCCTTGCGAGAGCGAGTGGTCATTCCGCTGGTCTTACCATTCGGCTTAGCACCAGTGGTAGACGCAGCAGATCCCTGCGGCTTGCCGCCGATAAGGAGATCGTGCGGGTCAGGCAGGGGCGCCTGGCTCATGCGGCGAACTGCTTTCCTAGAAGTCGTCTTCTTGCCATCCTTGCGGTAAGTTGCAAGGTAGAACGAGATGAACAGGACGAGGTATGAGCTGAGAATTCCGATGCCGGCAAAAGCGGCAAACTCCTCGCCAGCGCAGTGTCCCATGTTGGGGAAATCGGGGAAGTAGGTCGAGGTGAAGTAAGTGTATGAGGCGAAGTACACAAAGACTGGACAGGGTAGTTAGCAACCTGTTCCCACAAATTGGAAGGGTATATATAGAACGTACTGAGATCAATGACAAACTGGATGATCTGGAACTTGGTGACCCACTCCTTCCACCAGATGCGAATGCCACGGGCGGACTGGAAGTAGTACCAGTACATGACGACGTGAACACCAAGGTTCAGAGTGATGGGCACCCACGACACAGCGGTCGAACCGAGCAGCTGGGTATAGCACAGCAGCGCAGTCGCGCCGTGGTGGTAGCAGTGGAGGAAGGCTATCCTTGTCAGTACTTGGCAACTCTTGAAGAGCAAGCGGGTAAACTAACTCAATGGCTTCTTCTTCATGAACAGGAAAACCGTGTCAAGCAGCTCGAGGTACTTGGTGAGGTAGGTGAGCTGATAGAGTTAGCCTTCCACTCCCCTCCGGCTGAGAAATGTTGGAGTAATGGGCTAAACGCTCACGTAGTAAAGAACCACAAGCGGCTGCGTCCAGCCACCAGACCTGTGGCAGATGGCATGGAAGATGCCCTCGCGGGCGACCGTGGGAATCATCTGCTCAGCGAAGAGAGCCAGCAGAAGGCCGCTGACGGCAGTAAGCACAAAGTTGTGGACAAGGAATATAGCCTTGAGCTTGAAGGGCTCGCGGCCACGCATGGCCTCGCGGCCACCGAAGATGACGAAATAGTAGACGACAATGAAAATGCTTGTCTCGGTCAGGGTCGACATGGGCGTCTGGCCGGGCACGAACTCGAACTCCTCAGCAGGGTAGCCGAGGAAGCTCTCCCAGACCTTGCTGAAAATGGGCCATAGTTTCAGGCCGAAGGGTCGGTCCAGGTTGGGAATCCCAACCTGTAACAGATCGGTGACTGAAGCCATACTGTTGTGATCTCGCAGATGTGAAGGGCGGACAAGTAGACTGTTCGATGTGTGGCATGTCAGAAACAGATGGCTCGAAGTGGCAGCAAAATAAGTTATGACAATCGACGATAGTGGAAATGGAAATAGGAACGGGGAATAAAAGATCCCAGCACGGAGCGGTCAAGATATGGACACATATGCAAATACATATCCATGTTCAGGGAATATGTGATGGTACAAAAAGGTAGTGAAGTGGGTTATGCCCCAAAAAGGGGAACGCGAATAGGGGAAGGATGCACGCGTACCAGAATAGCCCGTTTTATCTCGCGACGGATGCGAACACAGATGGTACGAAAAAGCGTATTAAAACTGATTGAAAGCGTATGTGAAGTTGTGAAATAGTTGTGATGTATGCAATTCGGTGAAGAAGCCGTAGAATGGATTCGCGTTGCTTCCTTGATGGATATGGGACAAGCAAGATCAGAAAATCTTTCTCTAGTGGCCGCGTCAGTTTGGAGGGATTTGCGCGACCATCCAGGTGATGGGAAGAAGGCGGACAGAAAAGGAAAAGGTAGAGAAGAAATAAGAAAGACAGCCGATGTCGATGCAAAGGAATGACAAGAACAACAAACGGCCAAAAGAGATGTGGGGAGGAGAAGGAAGAAGAACAGGAGGATTATTTCATAAAGCGAAGGAAGAAGGCTACTTGGAGCCAGATCACTAAAGGGGTAGGTCCGAGCAATCCGTTAATAGGGGAGGGGCAATTACGATTAGCTACCGGAGGCAGGAGTAAAGGCGCAGGGAGTGAGAACACAAGGAAAGCGCGACCAATGCAAGCCAAGTCTAAGTGTCCAGACCAATTGATTACTGAAAGTACAGTGAAAAAAACTGCGATGCAGTTCGCAAGAGCGTACTCCGTACCGTAGTACTCGCTGTTGCGTGGGAAATGTACGGCAACCCAGGTACCCGAATAACGAACTTGTCCCAATACGGCTACGCAGCGCTGGCTTTAGCAATGCGCAATCTTATTTTCCATTGAAATATGGAGTACGACAAGCGCGTCTGGCCAATCAACAGGCGTCATTTGCAACGGTAGGGGTGGCAAGGCCGAGGCATATTGTACTGCCGCAGCAAACCGCCTTCGTCACGAGCAAGTGCGACCGTTGGGCTGTCCGATTCCATGCCACAGCCTGGCCATGTTCGGGGAAGGAGTAGGACAATTGTCCGACAGGCCGTGTGGAGACGTTTGACTATCGCGAAGTGCGAAGAGGCGAGACCGGCCTGATGTGTGCTTTGCCGTGTCTTGATCTTCAAGCCTGGGGAAAGTCCAACGAAGGTACGGGGTAGATATTAATATGAGATGAAGTAACATGCCCATTCTTGACAATGCCTTTGATGTTGGAAGTTGACTGGGGGTTTGGTCACGTGACAGAGCACGTGAGTGGCTGGCATTGGCGACTTGGAGACTAGCTCCATTATACGGAGTAGAACCCCAGAGCACACGGAATATATAGTTATTCGGGGCTCGTTGACGTAATCTGCTTCACTGGAGCTGTACTCCGTACGTAAAAACGTATTCGTACTCGTACCTGCTGCTCGTATATGCACACGCTCACGCACAAGAAAATTGATTTCTACGAGTCTGTTTGGGGTGAGATATCACATCTTACCGGGCGCAAGGACGGTGTCATGCTATTCAGGATAAGAAAGCCAAGTCAGCCCACTGGGGATTGAAAAAGGGCGAGGCTGATTGGCTGTTGGTGGGGAAGCTTGGGAGGTGTGGCAGCCTGAGGCCACAGCGGGCTGCTGGGGGGTCAGGGAATGGCCCAAACACAGGTGAGAGAAAAAAAGAACGGGAGGGAGGGGCCCCCCAGCAAGGAACGCTGCGGCTACTAGTTGGGCAGACAGTGCCAGCAGAGACCACCTGTAGCCGAGCGTGAAAAAACATCATTCGATTTTCGCTCTTACTTCTTCTTCGCTTCCGCCTTCTTCCTTTCCTCGCTCCTCTCTCCCGAGAACTGTCCAACGACGTTTGCCCAATCCAACAACCGGTACGTACGGCTTCGACTCCGCGGAGAAGACGAGGCAGCCGGGGAAAATGAGCGTTTTTATTTTTCCGGCTCAATTTCACAGGCGCAGCTTCGAGGCAAAAAATTACGGTCCAATTGAACAGACACTGACCAGCACCAGCAGATTTGCCCTTTTTGTTGCGCGCATCGACCGCCCGCCCGCCCGCTCCGCTCATCAGCTTTGCTTTCCCGGTTCCTGCCATCATGTCTGCCTCGATCCTCCGTGCGGCCGCCCGCGGCCCTGCCACGACGTTTTTCCGCGCCAACCCCATCCGCCCGACAGCATCGGCCGGCGCGGCCGTGGCCTCGGTTCTCCACGCCCGCACCACGGCTGTCGCGGCCGTCATGGTGCCCAGCGTCAGCTTCAGCGCAGCTGCCCGTCTGCGGTCCGAGCACCACGAGGAGTCCTTTGAGGAGTTTACCGCCAGGTAAGCGTTCCCTCTTGTCCCCAGATGCTGGTCTCTCCGGGAGAATCCGGTATCGCTCGGACAAGGGATGAGGGCAAAGGGGCCGTCGGACACGGACGACTGGGCAATTGGACCATGGACATTATCGGCTGACTGCTGGGCCTGCCCATGACAGATTCGAGAAGGAGTTTGACACCGTCCAGGACGTCTTTGAGCTGCAGGTAGGCCACCCCCAGTTTCCCCCATTGTCCAGTTGCCCCGGCCTCGATGATGACTCAGCAAACAGCGGAACCTGAACAATGCATTCGCCTACGACCTGGTCCCGTCGCCGTCGGTGCTGGTTGCCGCGTTAAAAGCGGCCCGGAGGGTCAACGACTACCCGACTGCCGTGCGCGTCTTTGAGGGTGAGTGTAGCTGGCTGCTGGCTGCTGCTTGTTGCCTACTTCCTGCTTTCCATTACTGACTCGTCATCTCTCACAGGCATCAAGGCCAAGGTCGAGAACAAGGGCCAGTACGAGCAGTACCTGGAGGAGCTGAAGCCCCTGCGGGAGGAGCTGGGCATTGTGCTCAAGGAGGAGCTGTTCCCGGAGGAGTCGGCCTAATTGGGAGGAGGGGAGAGCTCGTGGCTTGCGCGCGCACGCTTGGAGGCATGATACGGGGATGCTTTGGAGGAGGGGAAAGACGAGATGGGAGTAGGAAAAGAAAGCCGACATCAGCCCAGCGACGACGCCAACCTCTATCCAAACCACCACACCCACCCCAATGAATATAACCTCTTTGTATATTTGAGCTAGATTTTCGGTTACCATTTTTCACCTATGCTCTTCGTTCCTTTTCTGGAGGTGAGGTTTTTTGACCCATGCTCTCCGTTCCTTCTCTAGGAGATAAGGTCAGCTGACCAGTCTGAGTGGATGGGAAATGCAACTTGTATCTTCAAACATTGCGGCTATCTCTGCTCTCTTCCATCCGGAAGCTCGCCCACCACTGCCTTTCGCCTGGCCTGAGCCGTAAACAGAACAAGAGAACAAGAGAACAAGAACAAGGAAACACTGAGACAAAAACAGAAACAGACAGGCTGGAGAATACATGGGAAGCTCTGCCTTTCACACTATCTTGACACACCCGAATACAGATATAACAAGGGGAAGCAGCCGATCAATCGCGCAGATGGGGCCACCGGCTGCCGCCCTGCTGCTGGTTGAGGTACGTGAGCCCGGCGACGGGGCCGAGGGGCGGGGCCGGGTTGGAGCCGTCGAAGCTGGCGGCGACGGGGCTGTTGCCACGGCTGACGGACGAGCTGTGGCCGTTGTTGGTGGTGCTGCTGCTGCGATCGGCGGCGGCGGCGGCGCCGGGGGTGGTGGCCATGCGGCCGGCGACGGTGCGCGGGCTCATGACGCCGAGCCGGGGGCTCCGGGGGACGCTCTGGGCGCGGGTCTCGCGGCGGCCGTTCTTGAGCAGGCGCAGCTCTTCGCGAGCCCACTCGAGCTCGCGGTCGCGCTCGCGCATGACGACCTGCATCTCGGCCCAGCGGCGGCGAACGTCGTCGGACTCGTTGTGGGCGTTGGTCTCGTGGATCCGGCGCAGGTTCTCGTCTGCCAGGCGGCCGAGCTCCTTGTTGCGCGCGGCCAGGTCGCGGTTCTCGGCGCTCAGGTCGGCCGCCGCGTTGGATGCGTCCTGGTACGCCCGCCGCGCGTGGGCCAGGTCCGTCTCGGCGTTGGACACCTTGCGCTCCAGCGCCGCCATCGTTCGCCGTGCCGCTTCCGTCTCGGCCTCGGCGGCCGCCAGTCGCGCCACCTCCGGCACGGCCGAGCCGGCCAGCAGCGTCGTCGCCGAGGCCAGCCGCTCCATCAGCGTCGTCTTGTCCGCCCGCAGCTCGGCCAAGACGCTCTCGCGCGAGGCCAGCCGCTCCCTGGCCACGTCGGCCTCGCGTGTGGCCCGGTCTCGCTCCGTCTCGAACACGCCCCGGTCCTGGACCGCGGCCAGCAGCTTGCGCTCGCACGTCACAATCGTTGCCGTCGTGTCCTTGGTCTGTCGGTCGAGCGTCCGCACCCGCTCCAGCAGCATGGCCTCTTGCGTCTCCTTTTCGCGGAGCTGGCTCTCCAGTGCGACCGTCTGTTTGGTCAGAAGAGAACAAAAGAAAAGAGAGCAAAAGAGCAAAAGAGCAAAAGAGCAATAACTCACCCTCGCTGCGAGTGCCTCAAGCTGCGACAGTGCAATCGTCACAGTCGCACCGCTCGTTGTCAGCGGCCCGTGAAGCGCCTTCTTGAGCGTCTCGCTCAGGGCCACGTCTTGGTTCGGCACGATCGGCGACGCAAAGCCGTTCAGGCGCGTGCGTTTCTGGCCGTCGTCGTCGTCGATATCGTCGTCCAGCTGGTGCTTCCGCGAGAAGCCGCCGAGCACGTTGGCCAGCGACGACGACTCTTCCTGGCTGAGCACCGGGTGTTCCGAGCCGGACGACGCGACGTAAATGTCAAACACGTCGTCGGGCAGCGCCAGCGGCTTCCACGCAATGTCGGCGCGCGGGTCGGCAAACACCTTGGCAAACGCGGCGGCCGCCTCGTGTGGCCGGACCGGCTGGTCGTCGTAGCCGGCGTCCTGCAGGTACGGCAGGCACTCGAGCGTGCACAGCAGCAGCGCGTTCTTGCGCTCCTGGTCGCCGGCGCCGTTGAGCGGCAGCCGCAGGTCAATGTGCTCGAGCGTGTAGCTGGCCACCAGCAGCAGTACGACCGGACCGGACGGCCGCCCGGCCGCGTCCCCGAGGTAGCTCGCCAGCAGGCCAGACGTGCGAGCCGTGTGGTCGAAGCCGACGACAAAGTCGACGTCCCGCGGCAGGCTGGCCGGACTAACATCGGTGTCGGCGAGGATGACGGCCAGCCGGTGGTTGTTGCTGCTGCTGGAAGAGGGAGCAGCAGCAGCACTGCCAACCCGCACCAGCGGCACGTTCAGCTGGCCGACGAGCGCCTCGATATAGTCCAGCACGACGCCCTTGCGGGCCAGGATCAGGACCTTCTTGCCGACGGCGCGGATGGGCGCCAGCAGCTCGTGCAGAAAGGTGAACTTGCCGTTGGTGTTGGCGGCGTACTTCATCATGGCCTCGTGTGTCAGCGTCGGCAGGCTGTCGGCAAAGGGCGGCAGGTCGGCCAGGTCCAGCAGTTTTTGCAGCAGCGCGTCGACGCGGTCGGTGGCCTCGGGGCCGGGCAGGGCGTGGGTGTCGTGCGCAAACACGCTGCCAAACGCCTTGATCGTCTTCTGGTTCTCCTTGTCCATGACGGCGTCAATGTAGCGCTGGCGCGAGTTGGCCGCCAGCGGCAGCGTTACCGTGTACTCGCGCGTGTAGGCAAATGCCGACGGCGACAGCGACTCGCGGCTGGTCGATGCCGGGCTGTCGGTCATGTCGGTGCCGGACGTGGGTGAGGGGCTGTGCGGCAGTTGTCCTTGCTGTTCTTGTTCTTCTTGCTCTTCTTCTTCCAGCTGCTCCACTGGCTCGGGCGAGATCGACAGCACCGGCGCCGTCAGCGAGAGGGCCATGGGCGCAATGGTCACGATCGGGTCAGCCAAGGCGGTCTCGGGGCCAGCGGCTTCCGCGGCGAAGAGCGGCAGGACCGGCGAGTGAGCAGCCGTGGCTGGATCGAGGACGGGCGGCGATGAGCGGACGTCGACGTCTTCCTGGCTGAGGAAGCGGCTGATCGTGTCGGACGGCAGCTCGGTCATGGCCAGGCCTTCGGGGCCGAGCGCGTCGCGCTGGGCCTTTCGCAGCAGCGCCACCGGGTCCATGGAGAGATCGTCCGGGTCCATGTGGTCGAGGTAGCTGTCGTCGTCGATCTGGGACGGAGTCGGCGGTCGGGGCCGGTCGGGAGACGGGTCCGTGAAGATGGAGTGACGCTTGGTCTGCACGACAGGAGGGGCTTCCTGGTCGGCAGAATCGGGAACGAGCAACGGGCTCCAGCCGCGTGATGCTGGCGTCCTGGTGGTGGCCGGCTGGGAGTGCGACTCGGACAGGAGATCAAAGTCGGCCTCGGGCTGGGTCAGGAAGAGGGAGTTCTCGCTTCCGCTGCCGGCAGGCGAGAGAGGCGGTCTGGATGCGGGCAGAGAGGCGGCAGCACTGGGCAGCGACACGGCAGCAGAGCGAGGCTCGAGGGCGGAGAGGGAGTTGTGGGTGGCCGTGTCTGCGTCCGAGTCGGGGATGGTCCGTGGAGACGGTCGAGTGAGCGGCTGGCTTGCGTGCAACTGTGGGTGGGATGGTGCGTCAGATGGTAGGGATAGCTGCAGCAGGTGGGATTGCGACTGAGACTGGGACTGCTGCAGCTGGGAGAAGCGCAGGTAGTCGTCGGGATCAACGGGGTTGAGCTCGATGGCGAGATCCTTGCCGGATCGAACGGGAGGCTGAGGCTGAGGCTGAGGCGGCAGCTGCAGCTGAAGCTGAAGCTGAAGCTGGGGTTGGGGTTGGGATTCGGGCTGTTCGAGCTCGGGGCTCTCAGTGCTGGCGTCGCGGCTGAAGGGGTCGGACGGGAAGAGGACGGGGTGCCGGTCCGGGACCTGGCGGAGGCCCTTTTGCTTCTTGGCGGCCGGGGTGGTGTTGTTGGTGGCCGGCGAGTCTGATCGGTCTCGCTTTCGCTTGGCCACGGGCGTTGGCTCTGGCGTCTTGGGGTCCTCGACGCTCGCGTGGACAAACGGATCGGCCGTGCTCGTGGGCGTGGCTCTCGACGCCTTCCAGGCCTTAACGGCGTCGCTGCTGGCGTCTCTGGCGGGGATCTGGAGGTCAGCTACACTCTCGTAGACCTCGTAGACGCTCTCTCGTCTAGACTCACCCAACTCGGCGGATAGGATACGCCGGTCTCGGGATGGTCGGCCCAGTCGACGCGATATTCTCGACGGCGCTTGACTACGCGCTCTCCGATAATGTCCTTGATGGCATACCAGGCGTCGTCGGCGCCCGACGGGGTGATGGCGCTGCGGCTGTCGCTGGACGAATCCGGCACGGCAGGCTTGGGCTTGGGCGGGCGTCGTTTCTTCGAGGGCGGTGCAGGCCGGGGCTGTGGGGCGGCAGAGATCGATCGGGGCGTGTGTCGGCGGGAGGCGCGGCCGGTCTCCGGCATTGACCAGGCGTCCGGGCTGTCGTTCCAGGACGAAGACGAAAAAGAGGCTGCGAGTTTCCTTTTTGCCGGCAACGGCATGCGTCCCGATCGGGGGGCCCGCTGGACGGCAACAGAGGGGACGCGGAAGACAAGCCCGCGGGTGCACACACGCTCTCTCGACAGCCCGGGCCGATGCTGCTGCTGCTGCTGCTGCTGCTGCTGGGTGCAGGGGGTCCGAGATGGCAGGCGGTGCGAATGGGCCTCGATGCGAGATGTTCGCGTCTAGGCTGGAAAGCCAAAAGGCCTAAAACGGGCTGGCTGTGGCCCAAGTAGGCGCGCTAATCCGGGACGGGCAAGGCGGTAGATGGCGCGTTAGGTAAGCGCTGTGGCTGGTCGATCGCCCGTTTCGGATAGCAGCAGATGGAGCAAGATGCAGCACGTTGAAGCTGGGGTGTGTAGTCTGGGGATTTCGGATTTCCTGGCCGTCTGTTGGTTCGTGGGAGGGCAGGGAGCGACGAATAATACGCAGGAGAGATGGCCTTTTTTCTGCGCCGCAGGGCCGTGGAGTGAATTTATGGCTGCCAGGACAGCAGGACTGGGGCCATTGGGTGGCACAACAATGCTGCCTCTTCACCTTGTCATTCACTGGCCTCGAGGTCGGGCCGGCTCCTGACAATGGCTTGTGCGACGACGAGGCCTGGTCGGATTGTATTGTCGGCGTCTGTGAACAAGAGAGGCATAGCCCAAGCAGCTGAGAGCAGCCCAGCCTATTGGCTCCGCCGATTCGAGCACGTTGATCGACTCTGCGAGCTGTTCGCTGTTTGGATCGTCGTCCTATGGCAGGAGGCTTATGCGCGTGGCCGCCTGCAGTTGCTGAGCGCGACTATAAGACCAGGGCCAGTCGTCCGGCCTTGAGACGGCCATCGTTCTCTGCCGTCGTCACGACCGGCCAAGCCGTCCTGGCCGCAGCCGGCTGTCGCAACCGGACTGCCGGCCTTCCGGGCCTGCCGTCCTTTGTCGTCCCGGCCGCCTTTCCGACGTCGGTCTACGGAAGCTACTATGGTGCGTGAGCAGTCTGCATCCTGCATCCTGCNNCAGTCCATCCCGCCCCGACCACCGAGCCGCCTTGACGCAGATCCTGGCGGCGGCCGACCTCGCCGGCCTCGACGGCCGCTACATCTGCGCGTCGCTCAGCACAGAGACCCGCGCCAACCCGGTCGTGCAGCCGGTGCAGGCCGTCTTTCCCAGGCTGCGGCCGGCCAACGCGACGGCACCGAAGCCCAGCGGGCAGCGAGTCAAGGCGCTGCACATTTCTGATCTGCACCTGGGTGAGTGCTTCTCTCTTCTCTCTCCCCTCTTCCCTCTCTCTCTTCTCTCTCTTCTCATCGCGAGCTGCAGGCCGCCGAGGACGCCGGCGAGCGCGTCTGGCTCGTCGCCCACCTCCTCAGCGACTGGGACGGCTCCAACCCGCTGCCCAACGGCTCCGACCTGCTCTACCAGATCATCGACCGCTACGCCCCCCACGTCATCGCCAACGTCTTCTTCGGCCACACCCACGAGGACCAGGCCTTTGTCTACTACCGCCACAACGGCACCATCCAGTCTGCCGATACCGCCGTCGCCAGCGCCTGGGTCGGCCCCTCGCTCACGCCGCTGACGAACCTCAACGCCGGCTTCCGCCTCTACGAGGTCGACACCGGCTCCTGGGACATCATGGACGCCTACACCTTTGATGCCGACGTCGACGCCTCTGCCCACCTCAACGGCACCGGTCCCGTCTTCCAGCTCGAGTACTCCACCCGCGCTGCCTACGGCCCTGCTGCCGGCTGGCCCGCCGACGCCCCCCTCAAAGCTACCTTTTGGCATCGCGTCACCGAGGCCATGGAGGCCGACCCGTCCCACGCCCTCGTCAGCCAATTCAACACGTACCAGGGCAAGAGCAGCGCCCGCAGCCCCAACTGCACCAGCGACGCCTGTGCCGCCGCAAAGGTCTGCTACATGCGCAGCGGCAGCGTCGGCCTTGGCCACCAGTGCCCCCAGGGCTTTGCCAGCGTCCAGAGCCCTTACACTGGAACCAACTTCTGATTACGTAAGCTCACGTAAGCACGCGCTGGTGACGGAGTACTCTGTATTTAGGTCGCTATTTTGGAGCAGTGGACCCGATTCTTAGTTAGTTGTATCTTATCTTACAGAAAAGTCTTCTGAATTACAGGCGTAGGCCGCCCATTCTTTGTTGTACTATCCAGATCCGGCCCTCTGAAGCGCTGTGCCCCACTAAAATTTACTTCTGCCATAACAAGCCGCATGGCTTTTCTGCTTCTGCCCTTTTAAACTTCATCTTGACCCTTTGACGGACAGCGTCAGCTCGCGACTTTGCCCCTTTGTGCTCCGACCCCCCGCATATCTACGATCGCTGCGACAAAGCTTTGATGCAAGAGACTGTGTTCGAGAAAGTGTCCTGCTCGATCTCCTAGCTCCTTTGCGCCCCCGGCTCTCCTCTTTTCCGCTCTCGAACCCGATCGACCAGCCTGCCCAGCCAGACCTCCCACCACCGGCTGGGCTGACGAGAACGGCAAGCACCGGCCGGTGCCGCTCCTACGAGGTCTCCGGACCACACGCTGACCACACCCTGTCCTGCAGGGCTGCTTCTATGCCAGACCTGCACCACCAATCCCTAGTACGATGATGTGGTAGTGCCCAGGAAGAAGCGCTTTCCCCGTGGCTGTCTGTGGCTGGACCAAGGACCGGACCTGGCGTCGGAGCCGCCCGTATGATGCCGAGACTTGTGCGTCCTACCCCGGCGGCCGACCGTCTTGTCCGCCCCGGCTTGCTGACGCTTCACAGAAGAATTATGGCCAGTTTGTGCCGGTCGATAGGATTAGCAGCGCTCTCGAAAACCCCAAAGCCCCCCCGAACCCGACCTCCAAGCGGCGAGAACAGACCGAGCAGCCGGCACGCTCGATATCGCCCAAGAGACGGAGGATAGAACTGTCGCCGTCGGTTACCCCGCGGTCCGCCCGCACCACAGAAGCCGGCTGGATGGTGTCCCCCTCGCCCAAGGAACGGCCCCTGTCGAGCAACCTGTCGGTGACCAGCAACCGGAGAGCAGGCAGCACCGTGGCGGAGCTGCGGCTGGTGGACACGGCCATACACAACCAACCGCGGCGGCGGCGGCGGCGACACGGACGCGGCGGCGAGGACGCCTTTTCGGCCGCCACGCTGCCTCGTGCCATCGTTGTGGAAGACGTCGACAAGGACGAGAGCGGGGACGAAGACGGCGAGAGTGCCGTGGAGGTGGTGTCGTCCAAGAAAGCGGCGCCGCACCGCCGGAAACCCAACCTGACGATCGAGATCCGTGACTCTGGCCCCAAGAAACGGATCCGCGATCGCATGAAGGACCGGTTGCCCGAGAGCGGGCCTCCGTCCAGGCCGGGACAGCCGCTGGCTGAAGCACGGCCGGGCGGCATCAAGAGGACCATACACAACAGTTCCAGGAGCGGCAACGAGAGTGCAGACGAGCTGTCCAAGGAGTATTTCTTTGAGCCTCGGCCCCGAAAGACGAGCAAGTCGCCCGCTCAAGGAGTCAAAACCCCCGAAGAGAAGAGGACGAACGTGATCGCCTCGTCTGCAGCCAGGACGCCCGCGTCTTGGTTTGTTCAGAGTCTGATCGACGAGCCCCTACAAGTATCTGCCGCCTTTTGCTACCCGTCCCATTCCCTCGTGTCCAGTGCCAAGTCCGAGGAGGGTGGCCTTGCCTTGACGATCGATCCACAGCTTCCGTATGTTGTACGGCCGACGGATGCGTACTGCGCCCGAAACGGGAAGCTGTTCTGGCTGAAAGTTGACTTGAGACGAACCAACACGATCAAGTGCAACAAGCTGTCGTCTGTCGTTCTCTTTGAGATACCACAGCAAGGCAAGCAGAGCGACGGCCGGCTGGGGCCCCTCATGGGGTTAAAATTTCAAACAGCCAAGGATGCGACAAGGTTGATCGCTTGGGTGACCGAAGCGGACTACCCGAATAGTGTTCGACTCGTAGAGGTTGAGGTGTAAGTACTCTTTTCCGTGGAACCAAGACAGGAGATCATGCTGACAGCTGTTCTTTTCGTGTTCTAGAGACACAATGACGCGGACGTTTGAAAACACGCTGAAAATAGCCAAGGAGGCGGGCCAGAAACCAGTTCCCAACGACAGTGTAGATGTCCTACCGTTGGATGTCAATGGCAAGCCGTCGACAGTACGAGTCTCGGGCGCATCGAACTCTCCTTTGGATAGAGACCAAGAGAAGGCAGTCGTTCCAACCGCTGTCATGTCATCGCCCCCACAGAAGAGTACGAGGGAGCCGATGATGCGAGCGACCAGACAGAGTTCCAGTCTCGGGGCGACTGAGACGGTCGATGTTGAAAATGTTGCTCTTGTTGAAGACATATACGGCTGTCTGGAAACTCGACGGAGCGGCAGAATCAGGACTCTGCGGTTTGGCAGCGGCATAACCGGATTTGAGCCGGAGCCTGTCAAGCGCTGGACGGAGGAGAACCCCGACTGGGCCAAGGACTGGAGGATTCCACTGACGTATTCTCGCACAACGGTCGACAAGGATGACGTGGCCCGGCTCGACGAAGGCGAGTTCCTCAACGACAACGTCATCAACTTTTATCTGCAGTTCCTGCAGGACACGCTGAAACGGGCAGAGTCCAAGATTGCCAAGCGGGTGTACTTTCACAACACATTCTTCTACGAGAAGCTGAAGCCCAAGAAGGGCAGGGCGATCTCGTTTGACGGCGTCCGGCGGTGGACAGCCAAGATCGACCTGTTCTCGTACGACTACATTGTGGTGCCGATCAACGAGCATTCCCACTGGTGGGTGGCCATTATGTGCAACGTTCCGAGGCTTGTTGCCGAGTCGATGCCAAAGGACGAGTCGGAGCCCGAAGCGGCAGAGGGCGCAGAGACGGCGGCCATGGCAGACGAGGGTGCTAAGATCGACCCGTCGACAAGCGTGACCGTGGACGACGAGGCGGCGGTGGAAAAGAGCTCTGCGATACGTGTGCAAGACGTCATCCCCGACTCTGATGCGGACGAGGCGCCTGCTGCCCATGCAGAGACGCCGAATGCGACCCGGCCGGGTGATGGCAGCGAGGCCGACGGCAACGGCAACGAGAACGATGACGACGACGACGACGAGGTGACGGAGATCAAGAGCGACATCATCGCCGCGCCGGCTCGACGGACGACGCTGCGAAAGCTGCGCAAGGGGCAGGCGCAGAAGCTGTTTATGAAGACGAGCAGGAGCCAGGACCCGAAAGCGGCGCGGATCGTGACGCTGGACTCGCTCGGGAGCCCGCACAGCGTGTCGGTCGACCACCTGAAGCAGTGGCTGCTGGCGGAGATGGAGGAGCGCAAGGGCGTCAAGCCGGCCCACGCGGCCGGGCTGGGCATGACGGCCAAGACGATCCCGCAGCAGGAGAACTTTTGCGACTGCGGCGTGTACCTGCTGCTCTACGTGCAGGAGTTTGTCAAGGACCCGGACGGCTTCATGGCCGACATGGTGCTGCGCAACGAGCGGCGGTGGGACACGTCGGCGCCGGATATGCGGCGACAGCTGCGCGATCTGATTTTGCAGATGCAAAAGGAGTACCAGGCGGCCGAGGAGCAGGAGGAGCAGGCGAAGCTGGCGCGGAGGCGAAACGGGCAGAACGCGGCAGCAGCACGGGCAAAGGCGAGAGCGACGGCCGCAGAGACGGCGAAGACGGCAGCAGTGGACTGGGATGCGGTTGGGGGCAGCCAGAGGGGGGGATCCTCCTCGTCGACGTGCGTGGCCGTGGCTGCTTCTGTGGACGGCAAGGGAACGGCCGGTTGGCTGTGCCAGAAGCCGGGCGACGGACCGGGATCGTCAGCGTCGTCGTCGATTGGGCCGGCCGAGGCTGGGGTCACGTCTCCGTTCAAGGACGGATCACCCGACGGTTTCACGCAGCAGCGGTAGGAACGTGCTGCGAGCGAGGGCGAGGGGTCGATGGATCTGGGGCAGTCTGCGGGATTGGATGGACAGGAGAGGTTTGCTGGAGAGGATTCACAAGGTGAGGATTCACAAGGTGAGGATTCACAAGACGGAAAGGATTCTCAAGACGGAGAAGAGTGTTTCACTGGACAGGAAGCATGGAACGACAACATGGACGACGACGTCGTGTTGATAGGGTCGCGGCCGCGAAGCTTTGTCGCGGGTCGGACTGATTTTGCAGCCACGACTGCCAGACAGCCGACGGCCACAGACGAGCAGCTGAGCTTTTTGCGCGACCGGTTTGACCTCCCGTTTGAGCAGTGTCTCGGCTTTGTCAGCAGCCGACATGTGGTCCCGACGGAAGCGGTGTACAACTATGAGAGGTTGGCCTGCGCGGACAGCTCGGAGGACTACCTGGACTGAGGAACACCAGAACCGAGCTGCATGGTATACGGGGGAGCATTTGCGATGTAGATGTTTCGTGTTCGCATTTCAAGACTCACAGCGACATAGAGCACGAGACGATGCGATATTAAAACCCGAGATATGCTAGCGGCTATCATGTGACCTGGACATGTGACCTGTATCAAGTGCAGACACCTGCTTGCACCTGTTCCCTACACGGATGCGGCCTCGACGGCCGGCTGTTTTGGCAGCGGCGCCACCTCAAAGACGACGGCGCCGTTGCGGGCGCCGGCCGAGTGGCCCCAGCGGCCGAGGCGGTGCTCGCGGCCGAGGGCGACAACGATGCTGAGGCCGTCGCGGCCGCGCTCGCCGCGCTCAAAGACGGCAATGTCGTTGACGACGCCGGGAGCGGCGAGGCCGGCCTTGTTGTTGGCGGCGGTGGCGGCGGCGAGAGGGCCGAGCGGCTCGAGGCGGCGCTTGTCGGCGCTGAGGCGCCAGACGCGAACGCAGCCGTCCCAGCTGCCGCTGAGGACGACGTCGGCGTAGGGGACGGTGCGCAGGGCCGTGATCCAGCGAGGCTGGGGGGGAGGAGGGGGGTTGATGTTGGGGGATCCGTTTTGGGGGTTTTGGGGTTGTCCGTTTTTGGCGTTTGCGGGTCCGTTTTCGTCTCCGTCTCCGTTTCCTCCGTTTCCTCCGTTTCCTCCGTCTCCACTTCCACTCTCCCCCAGCGCCCGATCATACTCCTCCCGGCCGGTCATCACCGGCTCGAGCCCGTGGGCCCGCGGCACCACAAACAGCGGCTTCTTCTTCTGGATGCTCCACAGGGCCAGCGCCCCGTTGTCGCTGCCCGTCACAAACAGCTCGTCGTCCAGCAGGGCCACGCAGTCCATGCTGCCCTCGTGGGCCGCCGACCGCGGATCGATGCCGCTCGCCCGCGCCGTCGCCGGACGCTCGCCCGAGCCGCCGCCGCCGCGGAACACCAGCTGCGTCTCCTCCACCACCTTCCACATGCGCGCCGTGCGGTCGCGCGTGCCCACGCTGATGCACCGCTCCTGCGCCAGCGCATCAATGGCCACCACCTCGTCCTGGTGTCCAAACAGCGTCTGCACGTATGCCAGCTCGTCCAGGCTCCAGATCTTGATCGTCCGGTCGCGCGAGCACGAGTACAGCTGGTTGGTGCCGCGCCGGAACGCCAGCCCCGTCACCGCGTCCCGGTGGTGCGTAAACACCCGCAGCGGCTTCAGCGTCGCCGCGTCGTAGACCACCAGCCGCCGGTCTGCGCCGCCCGTCGCCACGAACCGGCCGTCCTGCGACGCCGCCACCGCCAGGATCGCCCCCACGTGGCCCTGGTACTCCTTGTCACGGCGTCGTCGCGGGTCGCCGCGCCGGTACAGCACCCGCTCCGGCCGCTTTCGCGCCGGGACCGCTTCGGCTGTCTTGTCCTTGCCGCCTCGCTTCCCCTTTTTTCCCCCCGCCGCCTCCTCCCGCTGCTGCTGCTGCTCGCCCGGCAGGTCCTGGATCCGCCACTTGGTCAGGTACGTGTCGCTCGAGCCCGTGTACGCATAGGGCGCGCACACCGCCACCGCGTTCACGTTCTTCGAGTTCCATCGCATCAGGCAGTGTGATGCCTGCCCAAAGCCCAGCTCGCCCGCCAGTCGCCGGTACACCTTGCCCTTGGACTCGGCCACGTCCTCCTCCAGCCGCTCCGCAATCAGGTCCCGGTCAATCTCCTCCGCGTCAAAGCCGTACGTGTCGTCCACCGCTGCCACGTCTTGCCGCACGTTTTCCAGGTATCGTTCGGCCAGTCGCAGCCGCCGCTCCGCTGCCGTCTCCGCCTCGTCGCCCTCGCCCACCTCCAGGTCCGAGTCGTCGTCGTCCGACATCCCGTCCTCGGACCGGTACCCGCCTCGCTCGCCAAAGTCGTCGTCCGAGCCGCTGCCCGATATCGATTCGTCATCATCCTTCTTCTTGTCTTTGGCTGTCCGCCCGCTCCCGCCATTTCCTGCCTTTGCTGCTGCCTGTTTTGCCTTGGCCGCAGGAGCTTCCTTCCGTCTGCTCGCCCCTGCCGTTTTTGCCGCGCTGCCCGCCTTGCCGCCCGCTTTGGACGCCGCTGCAACCCGTTTCTGTGGTATGTCTGGTGCTGCCGTTCGTTTTCTCTTCTTCTCACCCGGAGCGGTGAAAAAGGAAGACATGGTGCCGAGTTCTGGAAATCTTTCCTCCCAAGCGATTCCGGTCCTGCCTGCGAGGCCTGCGAGAACAGACAAGCTCGACGGGATGGAGTACGGCGGTGAAATGGCAGCACAGGATCTTCAATGGCAGTCGTGTCGATGGAACTTTTTTTTTCACTGGCTCCACTGAAAAAAAAAGTTATAATGCCATGTCCGCCCCTTGTCCACTCCTTATCGCCGATAAGAAAAACTGTAGCTCTGCCACAAGTCCCGCTGATTGGATGCGCTATCGGTGTGGGATCTACTATTTCCCGGCTGCCCAGGCAGACGGTTGACGCAACAGCTTGTCCACCAGCGATGGGCAACTATAATATATGGGGCACATATTCGGCTTTTATTGGCCGAATCATTTCCAGCTCAAAGGCGGTCAACGTCCTCTGTACCTGTCGACCATTCTAATATGCAAATAGCGCTTCTCCTATGAACTATCCTTTTGAGCCTGGTGCAGGCATTCGTCTGGTAGGCTCCAATTGAGTACGTGCAACCGTTTTGCAATTCGCTTCCTTGTCGGACGTAGCATGGTTGCTGTACTGTCCAAAGTACTTTATGCCGCGCGTGTTGATGCTTAGTCATCATCCGGGGGAGGGGCACTATTCTCCTACCTGCCTCTCCTAAGGCAGCACTTAGCATACATAATACAAGCTCGTTTTTCCAGCTCTGCATTCCGTCGTCTTTTCTCGTCCAGCCTCCACCACCACCCGCAACCGGTCTGCTGCCTCTTCCCCGTACCCGCTGCAATTAAAGAAAAGACACTTCAGCACTTGTCAAAATGTTTGTGCCGCTGCCGCCGCCCCTCCCGACCGAGGCCACGATCGCCGCCCCGGAGCTAATGCTACTTGTCTAGGGAGGTCTTGCTCGGCATCACGGGCAAGGACTTTACCTTGGTCGCCGCCTCCAAGGCGGTCATGCGAGGCCCGACCATCATCGCCGCGCGCGATGACAAGACGCGCCAGCCAAACAAGCATACCCTGCTCGCTTTCTCCGGCGAGCCTGGCGACACCGGTGCGCATTTGCCTGCTCGCTGCCCTGCTTCCCTGTCTGACCCGAGCTGACCCTGTTCTCGCGCTTCGCAGTCCAGTTTGCCGAGTACATCCAGGCCAACATCCAGCTCTACACCATGCGCAATGCCGCCGAGCTGTCCCCCTCGGCCGTCGCCCACTTTGTCCGCGGCGAGCTGGCCTCCAGCCTGCGCTCAAGAAAGCCATACACGGTCAACCTGCTACTAGGCGGCGTCGATCCCATCACAAACAAGCCCAGTCTGTACTGGATCGATTATCTTGCTTCGCTGGCCCCCGTGCCCTACGCCGCTCACGGCTACGCACAGTACGTCCCCCCCTCCGTCCACCCCGTGTGCCTCTGCCATGCTGACCAGCGCCCAAACAGATATTACTGCCTGTCCATCCTCGACAAGCACCACCACCCCGACATCACGCTTGACCAGGGCATCAAGCTCCTCAGCATGTGCACCGACGAGCTCAAGCGAAGGATGCCCATCGACTTCAAGGGCATGATCGTTAAGGTCGTCACAAAGGACGGCGTCATCGAAATCGACACCGATGATGTCAAGGGCAAGGATGCGAAGCCTGTTGTGATCCCTTAGATGGTCCCTGCCTGTGCTGGTGCTGAAACTTGTATAATACGCAACTTGTTCTATTCAATAAAGAACAGTTTTACCTATGCATCTTCTATCGGGAAAGATACCTTGGCTGAGCATTCTACGTATGAGACTATAAATCAAAAGGAAACTAGAAATCAAACAGTGCATGACGGCCGTTCTCGTGATCGACATTTCGATTATTGTGCCGCGAAGCTCTGCTGCCTTCGTCACATCCTATTCCTATCACCTGACCGCTGTTTTCATCCCCACTCGCTTACACAGACCCTACGGAGTAAAAGTATGGGTTACGGAGTAAGAGATAAGCCTAGAGACTCGCCAGGATTTCGCAATCTCGGTGGCGCATACATCCTCTGTCACACTAACCTAGAGAAGCACCGAAACGGTCGAAAACTAATATCGGCGGTGAGTGCTCGGCGTCTACCCTGCGTTCGCCTAGCGACCAGCCTTGGCCAATGCTGTCCAGTGTAAGCCTAGGGATGTTCCTACGGCGAGCGAAGGGAGAATGGATTATCGGGCGGCAAGAACGGAGGGAAATAAAAGATTTTCGCCTCTGTGGCGAATAGTGCGAAAGCTGGGGGAGGAGTCAAGCGGCGGAAAGTCTAACCAGTAGAATCCAGGCAAAATAAGAAATCCGGATTAAGAGTACTTGTATGAACCTGCCTCGCGACTCTCGAGCCTCTTGTTTGGCCTCGCGCCTTCCCCCATTTTCCACGGCGCCGCGCTCCCTCAAATTAAATCTTCCCTCGTCTCCCCTATTGCCTACATAAGATACTATCACACTTGGGCGCCTTCGTTTGGCTGCAAGATAGTCCCTTAGTGGTTGCCGGTGGCTGCAACACACACTAACAAGTCAAGATACATGTATACAGTATCATAGCACCACTCCGTACGGCCAGTCACACTATAAACACGCAGATGGCCACGGTGCGCAAGACCCTTGCCCAACATTTTAGAAATTTACATCCTAACCCGATCGGGCACGCCACTGGTTTTCTTCCCTGACACAACTTAAAACTTATTTTTTTCTTCTTCCTCACCCACTCCTTTCTCACCCTCTTCAAAACTTTTTCACCTTCATCACACTCAACCACCCCGAGAGGATTTCCTAGTCCCCCCATACACATCCTGCTTTTTGTCTGTCCGTTTTTCTCTCCTTTAGAAGATTTTGCATTTTCTTTTCTTCTAGAGGATACGGGAAATTCTTCTGTCTGTTTTCGTCTTCACGAGCGAGAAGAAAGACAATCGACCGGCCAAACGACACCCTGCCCAACGAACCTTTCCGAATAATCACTTCCACCACCCGCTGGCTTTAGACTATATTACGTCTGTTTCATCTTCTGTTCGGTTCTCATTGCACCAAGCACGCTTTATTTGGATCGCATCTAGTTTCCTTCGTTCGCCACTTCGTCTCTCATTTGAACCCGACGTTCATTTCAGAGGATACGCGACTGTGTCGATATTCCCCTTGTTCCTTGAATTAGCAAGGACAATCTCGCCCGCCCCTTGACTAGCCCATCGGCTTTTCGCTACAGACGGCAATCACACCCATCACGGCTCTGATTTCCAATCAAGATTTCGTCCGACAACATGGCTGATCAGCTCAACATGAACGGCCTCAACATCGGCCCCAATGGCGGAGCGCACACCCTGCAGCGGTCTTACATCCCACCTCATATGAGAGGAAAGGTGGCCGCTAACGGCAGCGCCCCCGCCCCTGCTGTCGCCGAGGCCGCCCCTCCTGCCAATGCTGCCGCTCCCGCGGCCGGTCCTCCGGCTGCTGCAGGCCCTGCTGCCGCCGGACCGGCGCCCACACCTGCCGGTGCTGCTGCTGCTGGCCTCAACAACAGCGCCTGGTCTGGGTAAGTTTTGCTGCGCGGACTGCGTCTGCCCCTCGCCTGTTTCATTTTTGCAATTACTGCAGTTTGATGACTAATACGCAGAAACAGTAACCAGAACGTCAACGCTCGCCCCGCAAACGGCTGGAGCGCCGGACAGCAGCGTCCGGGCTGGGATCGTCCCCAGAGCTTCAACCCCACCGCATACGGTGGTGCTGGCGGTGCTGGCGCCGCTGGTGCTGCTGGTGGCGGCCACGGCGGCCACGGTGGTGGCCACGGTGGCGGCGGTGGTGGTGGCGGTTACGCCCGTGGGTCTGGTGATGGCCAGTGGCGCGATGGAAAGCACATTGCCGGCCCGGCCAACCCTCGCTTGGAGCGGGAGCTGTTCGGTCTGCCGGACGACCCGTCGAAGCAGCACACCGGTATCAACTTCGAAAAGTACGACGATATTCCCGTTGAGGCCTCGGGTCACGACGTTCCCGATCCCGTTCTCACATTCACCAACCCTCCTCTGGATGACCACCTGATCCACAACATTGAGCTTGCTCACTACAAGGTCCCCACTCCGGTTCAGAAGTACTCGATTCCCATCGTCATGGGCGGTCGCGACCTCATGGCCTGTGCCCAGACTGGTTCTGGCAAGACTGGTGGTTTCCTCTTCCCGATTCTGTCCCAGGCCTTCATCACCGGCCCTTCTACCGTGCCGGGCGGCCAGGGCGGTGGCTTTGGCCGTCAGCGCAAGGCCTACCCGACGTCTCTGATCCTGGCTCCCACCCGTGAACTGGTGTCTCAGATCTACGAGGAGTCCCGCAAGTTTGCCTACCGCTCGTGGGTCCGCCCCTGCGTTGTTTACGGTGGTGCCGACATTGGCTCTCAGCTTCGCCAGATTGAGCGCGGCTGCGATCTCCTGGTGGCCACGCCCGGCCGACTTGTCGACCTCATAGAGCGAGGCCGCATCTCGCTGTGCAACATCAAGTACCTTGTGCTGGACGAGGCTGATCGCATGCTGGACATGGGTTTCGAGCCCCAGATTCGCCGCATTGTGGAGGGCGAGGACATGCCGGGCGTGAACGAGCGCCAGACGCTGATGTTTTCGGCCACCTTCCCCCGCGACATCCAGATGCTGGCCCGTGATTTCCTCAAGGACTACGTCTTCCTGTCGGTCGGTCGTGTCGGTTCGACGTCGGAGAACATCACCCAGAAGGTGGAGTACGTGGAGGACAACGACAAGCGCTCCGTGCTGCTTGACATTCTCCACACCCACGGCGCCGGCTTGACGCTGATCTTCGTCGAGACGAAGCGCATGGCCGACTCGCTGTCGGACTTCCTCATCAACCAGAACTTCCCGGCCACGTCCATTCATGGTGACCGCACGCAGCGCGAGCGTGAGCGGGCGCTGGAGATGTTCCGCAACGGTCGTTGCCCCATTCTCGTTGCCACGGCCGTTGCTGCTCGTGGTCTCGATATCCCGAACGTCACGCACGTTGTCAACTACGACCTGCCCACCGACATTGACGACTACGTCCACCGTATCGGTCGTACCGGTCGTGCGGGTAACACTGGTCTGTCGACGGCCTTTTTCAACCGTGGCAACCGTGGCGTTGTGCGCGAGCTGATCGACCTCCTGAAGGAGGCCAACCAGGAGGTCCCTGCCTTCCTGGAGACCATTGCCCGCGAGAGCTCCTTCGGTGGTGGTGGTGGCCGTGGTGGCCGCTCTGGTGGTGGCCGTGGCCGCGGCCAGGGTGCCAACCGCGATTTCCGCAAGTTCGGAGGTGGTGGCTTCAGTGGCAGCACCGGTGGCGGTGGCGGCGGCTTCGGCGGCTCCAGCGGCGGCGGTGGCTACGGTGGCAGCAGCGGTGGCGGCTACGGCGGCCCGCCACAGAACTCTGGCTACGGCGGTGGTGGCGGCGGCAGCTACGGCGGCGGCGGTGGTGGCGGCGGTGGCAGCTATGGCAACCCGGGCGGCCCTGGCGGCCCTGGTGCCTCTTGGTGGTAGACCACCAAAGCGGGATCTACGCTGTTCCACGGCCTCTAGGAGCACCTTCAGACTCCCAAGTATTGCTTGGCTGGCCGTGAAAACAGCACCTCGTTTGCTTTTCGGTTTCCTTACTATCTTCCCTTTATTTGCATTTATTTCTGACCGGTCGATGCTTCATCCGACTGGTATCTCCTGTTTCGTTCTGCAATTTCTCAGTTTCAGTTTCAGTTTCCGCATTGCCCCATCAGCTTGCCTCGGCTGATTTTCGGAAACATATCTCGGCGGCGATCATGGCCCGCAGAAGGATCTATGCCACTTCACGCTCGGAAAACGGCGGGTTTCGGATTTTGGGCACACTCAGGCTTACGATAGACCGCATTTCGCTTCTTTTCTTGTTTCTGCTTTCGTCCCCTGGTTTTTCCATGATACCCATAGAATCTGAAAGACGAGGGGGGCATATCTGTCCGAACAAACGGACATGGTCAGAAAGAAGAAGAAAGGCTGCAAATGGGACGCCAGGAGGCGTACATCGACGGTTATCGATTGAGGGAATCTAAAATACGACGGACACGACATCGAAGCCCTGGATCTTCGATACTTTTAACGACGGTCATGTTTGTGCTTTAATCCGCGTTCCGACACGAAGGGCATTTTTTCGGTCTGCTTTTACAGACCAAAAGCACTAGGGAATGGGTCATGGCATCGCCGCATTACGTGTTTTCGATGGCATATATAGAGAAAAGTGGTTTCTCGGATCTCTGGTCGTGGGCTGGTCTCTTTGCTTCCTCGCCGACGGGGAGGACACTCTGTTGCAAACAGAAGATGAGGCCTTTAGATGATAGACCGGGAAATGGTTGAAATGGGTTTCTTTACTATCCTCTACTATTCACGACGACATGACAATGAAGGAGAGGCAAGCCTGAGGAAAGATCGCATTCAGGTGGCCAGCATTACCTGCATTTCGGTATTGCTCGCTTTGGGGGCTCTCCCGTTATTGACTCTGAGAAGCCATAATACAAAAAAAAGACGAGAAGAATCAATTGATTTTCATTGCTCTTTTCCAATCTGCCTATTTGCCTTGTACGCCCAGCCACACATGTGTGGCGTTATAGAACTGCGCTGGACCCTAACAAACGCTAAATTACGAAACGTAGTGGGAAGCTGCGGCCTGCCATTGAGAGGAGACGCTGATGCTGGACCAGCCGTGCCCCACAATTTCTGTGATCAGCCAAGCTGTGGCTTTTTCTTTGACCCTCTCGTTTGCAAGCCAACGAGCTTCATCGCCCGACCCTGTACGCCCTTTCTCCACCGCGAGCCTGCACTTACCCGTCCTCTCCTTGCCGTTTTCCATGACCTTTTGTTGCCTTCTTTCTTCCGCCCGGCCTTGACCGTGTATATAGTGACCCGTCCTGTCCTGAGTCGAGGTGGTGGAGGAGGGGAACGCTGCTCCTCAACTTCTTGCGCAGCCCGTTTTACGCGCCACGAGGAATTTCCGTGCCGACACTGCTACGATACCGCCCTTCCTTTCCTGTCGACCTCGGTGTTTGTGTGCGTCCTACGCTGCAACCAGGGTCAGACCAGCAGACATTGTCGCAAGCGAATCTACCACCGACCGCAAAACAAAGCCGCTTGCTGGGACTCTTCAATCCGAGCAGCCTGCAAGCGAAGAGCCAGGGCTACGACACCCCACAAGGCTACCTGGAAGCTATCCTGCCGATCACCTTGATCATACACTAGCGAGAATGCCGGGTGAGTTGCTTGCTTGCTTGCCCAAGCTCCTTTTTGGTCTCGCTGCTGGCAGCATTACCGTATGGGGGATTGATGCACGTGGACAGAGCTTCGCTCCTGCTGGCCTGATTCCGCGTCACCAAGAGAGATTGACGAGTGCTAATGCCGTGGGGCACAGGTGTGTTGCCGTCTGAAGACCCCTGGGTCGGACAGCAGACTGTGTAAGTGATTCCCGACCGGACTGCATCTGGTGTCTGCATAGCTAACCTTGTTTCTGTTCCAGCATGTCTGACCTGTCCGAGATCGAGGGGTGCTCCATTGCCGTCGATGCGACGTACTTTATCCAAATGATGCTCGATGCTGGGCCGGCGCGTGAGCCTCTCATGGCTGCGTTGGGAGGGATTACTGGGTTCCAAAAGAACTTGGGAAACGAGCTGGACCAGTGGGCTGCCAACAACGTGATCCCGTTCTTCGTCTTTGACGGCCAGCCAGTGGTCGGCCAGGAAGACGTTGCCATCGAAGAGGGCCTCCGCGACATTGCCAAGACTGATATCGCATGGGAACTCTATTTCGGTAGCCGTGCCAGCGAGGCAGTGATCGCGTTTGGCGAAGGCTGTAAGTTTTGGAGAGTCGGGGTTTTGCATATTGCTTCGTGCCTCTGACTCTTGCACAGCTACGTTCTGCATCCAGACTCTCTATCCCGTTCTGCAAAGGGCTCTGAAGGCGAGGAACTTGCACTTCATCACTCCGCCATACAGTGCAGCCGCTCAGGTAAGTTGCTCTCTGCAGGCCGCGTCTCGCCACCTTGCTGACATGGGGCAATGGGACGAAGCTTGCCTACTTTGATATTGTCGACTCGGCGCAGTGCGCAGGGATCATGGGTCAGCAAGAACTTCTCTTGTATCCCATCCACGACTGCATTATTCGAGGCATAGACTGGGAAAGCAGCAAGGTGTCGTACATTTCGAAGAAGCAGATTCTCCGGAACCTGAACGTGAGCGAGCCCATGTTCATTGACGCCTTTCTCATGACCGGCTCATCTTTCCTACCGTCGTTTCCTCCTCTGCGGGACGGCACCACGTATCCTCGGCAGCCAAGCGTGATGGATGCGTTGAACATGCTGCGCACTGCGGACAAGAACATTGCCAATCTGTGTGCGTCTTTCCACGACGTTCTCCAGGCCCAGGACCCGAACTGGCTGGATAAGTTCCGCAAGGCTCGCATGGTGGTGGATCACTTCATCTACGTGGCCGAAACGGGCGAGATTCAGGTCTACGACTTTGAAAAGCTCACGAAAGACAACCACCTCTATCTGGGCCTGCAGCTCCCATCGGAGCTCTTCCATTACCTCAACACCGGGCTCGTTGGCCCCGAGGTGCTGAGCTGGATATCGCATGGCCAGATCACGGTTCTGCCGACGCTGGAAGGCTATGCGAGCCCAGAGTACCGCGAGCTGGTGTCCAAGCAGCTTGTTCCCTACTACGAGACCGCTCTGGGCCTCGTGATCCCCCGTCTGAACCGAGGCCTGCAGTTCCGAGACATTGTGCTGAAGGTGTGGTACGACAAGGGCTTCTCGCTGAGCATCAACCACCGGAACGAGGGCAACTCGCCGGCGTCGCGGGTGGAAAAGTGGAACGTGACGGGGGAATCGCTGAGCACGCACTTCCCCAAGGCCCAGTCGGGCACCATTGCCTTTGAGCTGTCGGCGCTTGCCAACAAGGATTTTGTCAGCAGCACGCTAAATACGCGGAAGGCCAAGGGACTGGAGTCGGAGGACGTGATCGTCTCGCTCTCCATCTGGAAGCTGCTCACGCTGAACGGCTACATTAAGGAGAAGACGCTCGAGCTGACAGCGTGGGGCACAGCCCTGGCAAAGACGCTGTCTGCCCTTGAGCCACTGGCGGCAAAGGCGCCGGACCCGCTGGCGCTCTTCCATGCCGCTCTTCTCTCGTATGAGCTGATCCGGCTGGGACTGCTGACGACCGGTCACAGACAGGCGGAGCTGCAAGGCTGGCCGGTGAACGGGAGCGAGGAGGACAAAAGCTGCGTTGTCCTAATCAGCCGGGTGGCCACGCTGCTGCAGCTGAGGCAGGATGTCTCCGGCTACACCGGACCGCTCAGCAAGAATCTCCTGGCCTTTCACAGCATGACGGTGGCGGTGGGCTCGGCGAACCGGAACGTGATCGAGGCGCTGCTCGCAAACACGTTCATGTCTGGCCAGGCCAAGCGGAGCAAGCTGGACAACTGGAAGATCAGCCACCGGTACGTACAGCTGTTTTCCGAAGATTTGTTCTGCACTGACGGTCCTTTTACTTGCAGCCTTCCGTTCTACGAGTTCCCCGATGCTGCGCTGTCGATCGCGGTCAAGACGTTCCTGGACGAGAGCACATTTGACACGACGCCCGAGCAACGGCAGCAGCGGCAGAAGGAGTTCCCAGAGAACTTTATTCCGCGGGCGCTGAAGCCGTTTGAGGATTTCGACATGGTCTTTGGCCTCGTGGACGCTCTGCATGCCGGCGTGGGGACGCTGGGCGACAGCGAGCTCAAGGCCGATGCCAAAGTAGACTGGGACAAGGCCAAGAAGTATCTGGACCGGAGACGCTGATGGAGCTGTGTTTGGGAGTTGAGGGAGAAGAGCTCGACCAGCAAACAGGCCCATATACTATGAAGATGCAATTGGCACGTCACGAGATTTCTACGGCACAGTGGAGCGCTATATACTCTGTCCTGAACAGACGACAGACGTGTATGTTTCCTTTCTGTACTTTGCGCTGAGCATCCAACAAAAACAAGCTTCCTCATGGGATATTTCCTGTAGAGCCCCTGTCCCTTTTTCCACGGCTCTCTTCGTACACTCGTAGTCTTTCACAAAACGGCGGTGGCCAGCAGAACCTGCCACAGAACCCTTTTTTCCAGAGCCTCGCAATCCAGAACCCCAACCAAACCAAAGAAAGAAAAACGGCCTACACCAGAAAATGCCGTACAATCGGACTGGGAGCGACGACGCCGTCGGCAGCCGAGAGGGCCGAGGACGAAGACGGCCGGCCGCTGCTGGTGTCGCCCATGTTGCGGATCTTTTCCAGCAGGTGGCTGGACAGCCGTTAGCGACGCCCGACGGACACGACGGCAAGCCAAAAACGTACCTGACGGAGACGTGCCGGCGCGAGCCTTCGGTGATGGCCAGGTCGACCTTGTTGAGCGTCTCCTGCTCATGGCCGCGGATGTGCTGGCGGACGAGCTCCTGGGCGATCTTGACGTGGTCGTGGCTCTCGTCGTCGTCCGAGTCGCCGTCCAGCTCGCCGGCCGTGCCAAAGTTGGGGCCGGCATCGCGGACAAAGAAGCCGCAGGCCGGCCGGGGGCAGCGCCAGGTCCGGTTGGGACCGGTCGGCGCGGTGGACTGGGCCAGCGGCTGGGACCGGACGACGAGCAGGGTCTCGTTGTCGCCGTCTTCGCTGCCTGCCAGCTTTCGTCGACGGGCGTCGTGGCCTCTCGGCTCGGCCGCCGAAGCCGCGCCGCCGGCACTGCTGCTGTTGCCGGCCTCGTCGCCGTCGTCGAGCGAGTCGTCGTCCGAGTCGTCGTGCGAAAAGGCGCTGTCGTGCGGCCGCTTCTTGGAGGCCAGCGGCAGGCGCAGGGCGGCGTGCTTGCCGCCACGACGCGCACCCAGCGCCGACGGCAGGGTCTTGCCGGCCGACCGCGGCTGCGTCTGGCGCTGGTGGGACAGGCCGACGCGGCGGACCAGCTGGTTGGGCATGTCGCGGACGGTAAAGTCGGGCGAGACCGGCACAAACGGCTGGGCGCTGGCGGTGCGAAGCCAGAGGGCGTAGGGCGACTCGGTCCAGCCGTGGCCCAGAGCGGCCAAGAGTTCCGCAGCAAAGTATGCCGACAGGTCCTTAGCCACGGTGTAAAACTTGAGCCGGAACTTGTTGTAGAGCTTTCCGTGGATGTGGGACTGGCTGATGCGCGACATGTCGCCGGGAAAGTCCTGGCCAATCTCCTGGATGCCGTCGAGGAGCATCTGGAAGGTAGCCGCATGGCGGCCGTCGTCCTCGTCCATGGGCTGCGGGTCGGCGAGTGGTGCTGCCGCGACTGAGGGCGGATCTGAAGGCGAGTCGAGCAAGAGTTGTGGCGGGGTTCGGAGCGGCAGCTCGTGGGAGAGCAAAGAAGGCGGAAATGCCGTGGACGAGGAGGAGGAGGGGGGTTGTGGCGCGGGAGACGATTGCGAGCGGCTGTCTGTGACGGAAACGGCGCGGCTGGACCTCCGGTCTGTACGGCCTCGATCCTGTATCTCTCGGGTCAACCACTTGACGAAGCCGGTAGTCTTCCAGTTGAACGTCTTTATGCTGGCAAAGTGGGCGAGCAGCAGGGGCCCCAGGCGGACGCATTTGTCGACCAGCTCGTCGTAGGTGATGCCGTCGCCGACTGCTATGGCATACTGCAGAGGAGGAGGTTAGGGAAAGCACTCGGAGGACTTGGCACTTGGGCCAAGAAGAGGGACAGACGCACCTCGAACAGGATGTGCTTGGTGGAGAGGATGGCGTAGACGTTTTTCTTCTCGCCCTTGGCGGCCTTTTCGACGGCCGTGTTGTAGATCTCGGAGATGTGGTGGTACAGCACGGAGACGTCGCAGATGTCGTTGTAAAAGGGAGTGTAGGCGGGACTGGGGTTGATCATGAACCAGCCGGCATGGCCCGAGACCCAGACGAGCGGCAGGGGATCGAAGCCCAGCGAGTAGAGGATGCAGTCGTTGATCTCGATGTGGGCAGACCGGACGTCGGGCCGGACGACTGGCCGTGAGCGGCAGGGTGAGCAGGAGAGCGAACGTGGGAAGAAAACGACACATTCACTCACAATGCGACGGGTCTTCCTCTTCTCCCTCGAGCTTGCCACGGACGACAAAGGGGCCCTCGGTGCCGACGAGCAGGGCGTTGGCCAGGGTGCTGCCGTCTTTGTTGTAGATGGCAGCATCGGTCAGATAAAAGGACGGCCACTCGTCAGAATTGACCGTGGTGTCGATTGGCTTCAGGATGCTGGCCTCGAGGGCCCATTTGGCCTGCGCCGACGGTCCAGCCATTGTGGCGGGAGGGGGCGGTCATGCAGAGCAGTCGACGCGACGTGGGAGGAGCAGCGCGAGAGCAGAGCGGAAGCACGGCCGCGGCAGAGAGGGGGGGATGGCGCGAACGTGTCGTGGGCGGGCGCGTGAGGCTGGAGGAACAGCTTCTGTGCATGCTCACATTGGATGCTGTAGGGCCATTTACAGTGGTAGCATTAGCTAATGCTGTACTCCGGGGGGTGCTGACCGCCTTTGGATACTGCCGCGAGGCAGGGGCGCTACCAATCGATAAGCGGCAAAAATGCAGGCAGGAGCCAAAAAAAGACAGGACAGAGTTTTAACGATCTCGGGAGCATTCGAGCAGTCAGCGCTACGCATCAGTCGAAAAGGCCACCGTGAGCGTGGACGCATTGCTTGAGACGGGCAGACTCGGAGGATTGGGTGTTGGACTGCACAGACGACGACCGGACAAGGCGCACTCCTGCGGATGCGACCAGGAGGACTGCTGAAGATGGCGGGGGACAACGTGCTCGAGGGGGTGTTTGGTAAGTTTGTTGCGTTTGTTTCTGTCTCGTTCTGCGGCTACGCCTAGTTCGGTGTCCTGACGGCGCCAGCAATCAACAAGCCGATGGGGATGAGCTCGGCGCAGGTGATCCGCGACTGCCAGACGTTCTTCAACCCGTCGACGCTGTTCCGGCCGCTGCTGGAGCAGGAGGCGGCGGCGCGGGCGCGCGAGAGCAACTCGGCGCAGCGTCGGCGCAGCCGGGCGAAGCGGGACATGCGGGTCAAGATGGGACACGGCGGCACGCTAGACCCGCTGGCGACGGGCGTGCTGATCCTGGGGATCGGCCGCGGCACCAAGGAGCTGCCGCGCTTCCTGCACTGCACCAAGACGTACGAGACGGTGGTGCTGTTCGGCGCCAGCACCGACACTTACGACCGGGTCGGGCGGATCCTGCGGCGGCGGGCCTACGGCGACGTGACGCGGGCCCGGGTCGAGGAGGCCCTCGACAGCTTTCGCGGCCGCTTCCGCCAGATGCCGCCGCTCTACTCGGCCCTCAAGATGAACGGCAAGCCGCTGTACGAGTACGCCCGCGAGGGCCGGCCGATCCCACGCGAGGTCGAGACCCGCGAGGTCGACGTGTCCGCCCTCGAGCTCGTCGACTGGTACGAGCCCGGCCAGCACCCCCATCGCTGGCCGGCCGACGAGGCCGGCATGGCCGAGCAGTCACTCGCCGAGCGCGTCTGGCGCCTCGAGCGCGACCAGGCCGCCGGCAAGACGCCCCATCCGCGCAGCGCCGAGGAGGAGCGCCACGACCGCGAGGCCCTCGCCGCCCACGAGGACTTTAAGCGCCGCGCCGAGGCGAAGCAGGACGAGCTCGTCTTTGACCGCCCGTCCAAGCGGAAGCGCGCCAGCAACGGCGCCGCCGCACCGCCCGCCGATTCGGGGGATGCCCTCCACGGCCGTGCCGCCCGCCAAAACCAGATCCTCATGTCCGGCGCTCTCGGCGAGCTGCCCCGGTCCCCCTACCACGACAATGCCGCCAGCGCGGCTGCCGCTGCCGACAACGACCACCACCAGCCCGCCGACGCCCGCCCCCAGCCAGACACCGCCTCTGACGCCCCCGCCGACCCTGCTGCCACCCCCGTCCCGACAAGGGCCCGGCCTGGTCGCGGCTCCAACCTCATCCCGCCGCCACCCGCCGCCGATGCACCGCCGCCCTGGGACGGCCTCGGCCCCCCCGCTGCCCGCATCCGCCTCACCGTCAGCTCCGGCTTCTACGTCCGCAGCTTCTGCCACGACCTCGGCGAGAAGGTCGGCTCCGCCGCCATGATGGCCGAGCTCGCCCGCACGCGCCAGAGCGACTTCTGCGCCGGCTCCGCCAACTGCCTCGAGTACGACGACATCAGCCGCGGCGAGGCCGTCTGGGCGCCCAAGGTCGAGCGCCTGCTGAGCCTGTGGAAGGACGGCACCGTGGCCCAAGGGGCGGTAGAGCCGGAGGAGGGTGCCGTCGACGGCAAATCCGCTGCAGTTGATGCTGTCGACACTACAGTTGACACTACCGTTGATGCTGACTCATCTGCTGACTCAGCAGTCCTGCCCCAGGACAAGCCCAATGGCGCATCGCCTGCTGTGAAGCAGTGAAATACTCTCTGAAATACTCTCTGAATACTCTCTCTTCCCGACGGCATAGCCCGGCGTCTTGATTACGAATGACCTGGAACAAATCGTCGCTGTTCGCGTTGCTGAGATGTGCTCATGATTCATGCATCTGTGACTACACCTCTACCCGAAGCCCGTCTATCCGTCATGTGTCCTTGCCGTGCTGTCCCGCCAATGGTGCGCCTGATCCGATGCCTGAAACCGTCTGTCTGCCGGACTGAAATGCAATGCCTTGCGCCTGCTCTCGTTGTGCACGTCTTGTTCCGCAAGGGGCTTCATGCGACCAAGACGCGGCTGTCACGTGCGCCATCCGGTGTCTCGGTGAGTTCGGTGAGCTCGGGATGCTCGGTGAGCGTGGACGTGGGTGTCTGCGTCTCGTGGACGAAGCTGCCGTCGCCGTAGTCGCTGGCGGCGTCTGCGGCGTCGATGCCGGTGTCGTCGGTCACGTCGTCAGCGGCGGCAGCCAAGGCGGCCGTGCGGGCGGCCGCGCTCTCGTCGGCCTGGGCCAGGCGGGCGCGGACGCGGTCGATGCGGCCGACGGCCAGCTCGAGCCGGTCGAGCCGGCGGCGCTTGTCGGCGTCGCGCTGCTCGAGCACGGCGACGCGCTCCTGGAGCCGCGCGCGCTGGCGCCGCTCCTCGGCCACCATCTCGTTGGCCTGCTCGAACAGGGACACGCTCAGCTCCTCGACCTCGCGGCTGGTGTTCTGCAGCCGGCTCTCGGCCTGGCGCCGCAGCGTCTTCTCGTGCGCGAGCGACGCCAGCAGCGCCTGCATCGACGACGCCGCCGCGGCCGACGCCGCCGCGGCCGCGGCTGCGGCGGCCGCCGTCGTCTGCGCGCGAGACGAGGACGAGGCGGTCGAGAAGGACGACTTGTACGAGTAGGCCGTGGCCGACGGCGGCGGCGTGCCGGGCGCGGTCGGCCGTGGTGGTGGTGTCGTCGCTGCGGCCGACGCGGCCGATGCTGCCGATACGTCGGCCGCCTTTTTCAGGTTCGGCGTCGACTTGGCCCGCGACGACAGCAGCGCCGACAGCCGGCTGGCCGCGCCCGCCGGCAGAAAGGACGACCGCACCGTCGGCACGGCTGCTACGGCCGCCTTCTCGCGCAGCTGCCGCACCTCCGCCTCCAGGTCGCCAATCTGCCGCCGCGCCCGCGCCAGCTCGTCCGCCAGCCGCCGCCTCGTGCTCTCGCCGCTCTCGTCGTCGTGCTCGTCGTGCTCGTCGTCCTTGTCGTCCTCGTCGTCCTCGTCTTGGGCGTCGTCGCTGCCGCTGCCGCTGCCGCGGCCTAGCCGCACAACGCCAACATAGGATCCGCACTGGGAGCACTGCTCCGTCGAGCCGTGGGCGCCCGTCTCGTCGGCCACTTCGGCCACCTCGGCCACCGCCGTCAGCGTCATGCTTGCTCTGGTCTCGGGCGCAGTCGACATTGCTCTGGTCGAAAGGATGGTCGTCGACATCGTGGCCGATGTCTGCTTTTAAGCTCTCAAACTCGTCCTCTCCCCTCTCTCGATTTAGGGGAGAAGCAGATTGGCCCGGCCTAAACAGGTGTGAAATTGCGAGTTGCAGAAAGAAGTGGCGGCACATCTCCGGTTTGGGAGACGCTTTTAGTGCAGTAGTGCACGCTTCCCAGCGGACGGAGCGGGAGGAGTGTGCTAATAATAAAGAAATACAGGGGCTCTGCGCGCTACCGCGGCGGTCCCACTTTCCCTGTTTCGCAGGGGCTGTGCTGATTGCATTGTCGCGGCTGCTGCACAGCATAAACGCCTCGTGCACTGCCGACTCCTTACGCGAACGACTCTCTGCACCACAAGGCTTCCGACAAGTTGCTATTGCTTTATTCTACCATGTATCCGGCCAGGAGCCGCCAGACCTACCGGACCTGCCAGCTCTGCCGGCCGCGCCATCAACGCGTCGTCTCCATACATTAGAATAGAGCGCTACTATGCTAAAGGCTAAAAAAAGGACGCGGAAGCGAAGCCGGGAACGAATCGATGGGTGGAATTGCAGGGCTATGTGTTCCAGATGCTGTCAGCCCCGCCGGCCCGTCCCATAGCGACAGCGGTGGCATGAACAACTCCCCAGAGATTCATGCGTGGCCCAGCAGAAAAAAAAGTACCCGAGTACCAAAATCCCGCTCCCGAGCGCTCTAGTCCCGGTCTTCCCCATGCCATACGGCCACATGGCCACACGGCCACACGGCCCTGCCTGCCGCCGGACAACGCAGCAGAGAGAGCGCGCCGGTGGCGGGTGTACTGACCCACCCCATCAACTCTCGGCAGCCCGGGTGGCCCTCGCGAGCTGCCTTCCCAAGAAAGGGGTATTGTGGCCCTCGGTCTGTCCAGAGGTGGAATCGACAGAGGCCGTCCTCAAAAGGGGCGGGCAACCTTGCGGGGCTCGCTTAGCCCGGTCTCGGGGTCGACATATTCCTTCCAGCTGACCGGGTACATGGGGTTTCCGGCCTCGCTCGTTGCCATCACCACGCCCAGCGAGTTGCTCGCCGTCGAGAGGTAGTAGTTTGCCTGGTCACCAAGAGAGATCTGAACTGGTTAGTGGGAGGATGGGATGGAGAGGATGGCGAAGATGTCGGTCATCTGGAGATGATGCATCTGGACAAGACGTCCAACACAATGCAAGAAAACTCACCACCTGCGCCCGCACAATGTCGCCCGGCCGGAACGACTCGTAGATCTTGACCCGGTCCTTCTCCGTCGCCCGCACGTCCTGCGCCCGGATCACGCCCTGCCACTCGGCCTCCAGCACCACGTCGCCCACCACCAGCATCGCCACCACCGCCTGCCGTTGCGAGATCCGCACCACCCGGCACAGCGCCGTATTGCCCACGTCCGGCAGCACCTCGCCGCCCTGCGCGATCCGCGCCCGCGACACCGACACCGTCGCCTTGTTCGCGTCCGCCAGCGACGACCCCGTCGCCGCCCCGCCGTCCGCTCCCTGGGCCGACGTCGCTGACGGCACCAGGATCCGCGTTAGCCGCTTCGGCAGCACCGCCGTCTTCTTGCCCGCCTCGGCCGCCTGTTGTATGGAGACGTGGCCCAGCAGCGACGCGTACACCTGGCCGTCGGCCAGATGCGTGCCGGCGCCCGGCACAAAACGCGAGGCCGGGCCCAGCAGCTGGCCCGGAACCGCAATCTGTTCCTGCACGGTCGCCATTTTGTCGCAGCGGGTAAGAGTGGCGTGTGGGTGTCGGTAGGGCGGTGCGGAAAAGACTGCTGATTGCATGCTGTTTGGAGACTTGCCTCAATTTTTTTCTTATCGAGTCTTTTTTTGGCTTCGTTTCTTCATCGGCGCTAGTCCTCGTTAGGAAAAGACCTCTCACTTATACAGTCATCCGCCTCACATCGCATAAAACATGTTCTTCGGATGGTAGGGAGCCTGTCGAGAAAGATATTACTTTTGAACTGACAATATTGCTCTTTGTCTATCTGGTCACTGCCAGTGCTGGTATGAGCATAATGCTTGTCTTGTTCTCGTTTGGTTCATTGAGTCAATGTTACGCATTTTTCGTATTTGTATCTGTTTGGAGTTTATATTACGTTCTTTCTTTCTAAATTCTTATTTCCTATTTCTTCTTTTGCCGTGGTCGTTCTTAGTGGATTCTTCAATGCAAGAATCACGTTTTTGCTTATTTAAAAACCAACACCAAGAAAACTCAAGTATGTCTAGCTAAAACATCGTTAAAATTGATCGGCTTCCGCCTTGCAGCGCTTTATTGAAGTAGCCTTAAAACATGCATTTGCGAAAGTGGTCCGGATTATACACGAAATGGCGCACATGATCCGCTATGAAAAGGCCTAGATTTGACTGCCTCCAGATCTGCCCAAGACTGCCTTGACTGTCTACAATGTACGTAGGACTTTGCATGTTGCTTATAAGCTTGCTAACTCTACCATTCTACCACGTACGGCCATAGATACTGGAAAGCACGGGATCCCGTCCGCTCTCCCCTAGTTAAACCAGTAATCGGCGGATTAGTAGTTGGGTCGGTGACGACCAGCGAATACCCGCTGCTGTACGTTTTTATTTTTATGATTATTTTTGTGGATTTTGATCCACTTTGGTTATGCTTAAGGGAGGATAGTTAGCATGGATATGCTTCTTTCATCTGTGTAATACGCGAATGTATCACGTTATTTCTACATACGTCCACTGCCGTTATGCATTGTCTTTCAAGCTTGCCAGCTGGAAGTTATCACACCGGAGTCATCACATACGGGCTGGCTGCCTTGAAGTGTTGTCTATTAGAAACAAAGCTCAGGCGAAGACATCTAACACGTGCTGACTAATCTTCTTCATCGTGGCTTCCGTTTCTGACCAAGAGTCGTCCAAGAGGGGTACTTTGTTAATATTTACGTATTAAGCGTACAAGGAAATAAATACTGTGTATCAACCTGTAGCGGCGCCTCTTCCTCCTAATTTAATCCTCGTTCCTGATAATCACCTTGATCTCTTTTCCGCTAGCCACCGCCTCAAAGGCCTCCTGGGCACGTGAGAGCGGAAAGGTCGCCGTGATGAGAGGCTTTAGGTTGACTACGCCGCGTTCCAGCATATCTATGGCAGATGGGAAACAGGACGCGGTGTACCGGGTGAGTCCTGAGAGTTGTCAGCGGGTGGCAGGCCCAGCACGCCAGCCAGAGCATCAGCACTAACCTCGATAGTCAAGGTCCTTGTTTGTTATAGCAACAGTGGGCACAAGATGCGTCTGGACATGGCCGAGACCAACTTGGAGAACTGAGAGAGAAGAGGGGTCAGTATGATTGCCAGACGTTTCATGATCGGTAGCAAGGAAAAGTACGTACAGACACCACCCTGCTTGCATATGGCCACGCCATGCAGAATGGCATCTTGCGCCCCGCTGGCCTCAACCACTCTGTCAACTCCCTCCTCAGCCTTCAGGCCGCACTGGGCGATGGTCTCCCGCATGCGGTCTTGCGCGCATAGCCACATCTTGTCACCGACCGTCTCTTCTGCGTCTTCTTCGTCATGGGAAGCCGCGGTTGTCCCGTTGCCGTTACTCGAGAATTCCGGGATGTCGTCGATGTGAAAGACGTGGTCGATGATAGGACGACCTGTGAGTGGCGACAGGTACTTTCGTGCAAAGTCCACGCGCGATGGCCGCACGTCAAAGGCAATGATTTTCCTGGCCGAGTAGGCGTGGGCCACGGCGGCAGTGATGAGGCCGATGGGACCGCATCCACTGAGATTGGCAGATTAGCGAGGGCTCCTATCTCCCTACCCATCTCCTCGGGTGCTTACAAGATGGCAACGGTCTGATGAGGACGAAGGTCGGCCCGCTTGCCTATTTGCACGCCGATCTAACAAAAGGTCAGACAGATGCGAACGTGAGAAGAAAAGCCGAGGAGAAACAAGCGAACAAACGCACGGCCAGAGGCTGGATGCTGCCGGCCTCGTCCCAGCCCACTGTCGGGGGGATGTGCGGTGCCCGGTCTGCTGCCAGCGCAAAGTAGCACGACAAGGAGCCGTGGGTGCCGGGCGAACTGCAGTAGCGCATGTGGAGGCAGATGTTGGAGCGGCCGTTCTTGCAGTTGACGCAGCGACGGCACGGCATTCCGGGTTCGACTGAACGAGCGAGTGTGAGCGACAAAGACATATCTCCATTATTCATGAGACGCACTGGCTACCCGGTCGCCCGGCTTGTGCGTGGTCACGTCGGCACCCACGGCCTCGACCACGCCGGCGGCCTCGTGGCCCATGACCAGCGGCTCGAGCACCGGTCGTCCGGCCACGCCACCGGCCATGTAGGAGTGCATGTCGGAGCCGCAGATGCCGTTGGCCATGACGCGGACCAGCACGCCATCGCGTTCGAGCACGGGCAGCGGCATGGGCTCGATTCGGATGGTACGCTTGCGCACCAGCAGGACGGACAGGTTTGGCGACAGGGCGACAGGCTGGGAGGCATGATCTGGCCGTGTGGCCGTCTCATTCACCCCGTTGGCGGCAGGCTCGCCGTTGTGGTGGTGTTCGAGAGTCATGCCGGCGAAACGAGAGGGAGCCAATCCCGAGACAAGACAGCGGACGGGATGCGTATACAATGATTGGCCAAGCCCAACAGCAGAGCGTGAAAGAGCTGAACAGGCCAAATGAGGGGAACGACAGAAATTGGAGATGGACGCAGCCAGAAAGAAAAATCAGGAAACAAAAAGGGACAGCTGTCAACGACGACTTATAAAAGCCTCCACATGTCCTCGACTCCACCAGACGGATACCTCTCAGCTTCTGCAGATCCCCAGCAAGGCCGTTTTCCGATCGGGAGGATTTGCGTCTTTATGGACTCCGGTTACGGGTGTCTGGAAGGGGGGAAGTGGGTGTCTGCAAGAAGAATGGAGACGGAAGAGGGAGACGAGGGGCCTTGCCGATGGTTCCAGATTTTGCCATTGCACGTCATCTCATAGGCTGGCTAGCCAGCACACCCTCACATGATTCGATAGCCTGGACTAATGCATATCCGACTTGAGGCAAGCAGACGGAGAAGGGCCTCTGGCGGATTGGTGGTGAATTTACGGGATTGGTGCCCCGGCTCCGGAGGCTGCACGAATATGGAGACGTTGAGAGGGGGCACTCGAGCCCTGAGCAGAGAAAAGAGAGGCGGAACCCCCACATGGCCATGCCGAATCGAGGGTGGGAGAATGGGAGATTCGAGGCGCTAGGCGATGGTGTGGCCATAAGATCCAGGACCTACCCGTCTTACTGGAAGGCCCGATATGGAAGGTCGAAGCAAGGGCGTTAATGACTTAAGACGAAAATCCCCTGTCTGGCGCAGCTGCATCTGTAGGCGGCTAGAGTCGGCAGAGCTTGCAAAGTGAAATTTGCGGGCGGTTGCCATCAACTGATATCAACGTGGTGCTATTTTTGGACGTGCCTGTGCCGTTCATCAGTCGGTCCGGCCGGCCAAAACGAGAGACGGCACGGCCGGTGCTCCGTTGGCCTGTCACAGCATGTCCGGTGGGAGCAGAGCGGGAGAGACGATGCAGCCGGATTTTGTCGGCTGAAGTGTGGGTGCACAGACTCGCCATTGGGGCTAGCAAAGCCGCCATCGAAAACAGCCAACAGCAGCGCTTCGCAGTATCGGAGCCGGAGCTAGATTACGGACATGCGGCTTACAACCGGAAAAGGCAGCTGCAGCAGCTGAAGCAGCTGTAGCAGCCGCTGTTGCAAACGTGTTTAAATAGCGCAACCGCCCCCAAACAGCCCGTTTCAGACGCTTTCCATCCCGACGCCCGGCCTGCTGCACGAAATGGCTCAATCCACATCCACGGCAACGGCTCTTGCCGGCCACAAGCTGATCCTCCTCAGCCCGTTTGCGCTTCCGGACGACTGCGTCCCCACGCTGATAAAGTCGTTTCCGGGACTCGAGGTGGTCGCGCGCTACCAGCCGTGGGACAGACAGACGACAGACCTGCCGGCGGAGGAATGGCGGGATGCAACGATCCTGGCCACGGGCAGCACGCTGCCAGATGCTAGTCGCGGCGAGCTGGCACCCAGGCTGCAGTACGTGCAGCTGTTCAGCGCCGGGGCCAACCACCTGGCCGAGCATGCCGTATTCAAGGACCACGAGGTCGTCTTTTGCGGCGCCAATGGCGTTCACGGGCCGCAGATTGCAGAATGGGTCATTGCGACGTATCTGAGTGCCAAGCACAGATGTGCGTGCTGTTTCGTTGGCTTGTCTTCACGGCTGATGTGACTTGCTGACTCATCTTCCAGTGCCAAGGTACCGCCAGCTGCAGGAGCAGAACGAGTGGTGCCGTAACAGCAACAATCTGGACGAGGCCGTGGACGACTCTGTTGGGCGCTGCGTGTGAGTGATAATGGAGGGTGGAAGAGATGGAAAGTTGCTTGCATGGTTCCTGTGCTGATGCTCGCCTCTCCTCCCCTTCCACAGAGGCATCCTCGGCTACGGAGCCATCGGACGGCAGGTGGCCCGGCTGGCCCGGGCTCTGGGCATGACGGTTCACGCCTACACCCTCAATGCGCGGACGACGGCCGAGTCGCGGCGCGACGACGCGTACCAGCCCCACGGGCTGGGCGACCCGGACGGCGACCTTCCGGACCGCTGGTTCGCCGGCACGAAAAAGACTGACGTGCACGCCTTTCTCGGCTCCGGCCTCGATCTGCTCGTCGTGGCCCTGCCGCTAACAGACCTCACGCGTGGACTCATCGGCGCCGACGAGCTCGACCTCCTCGCCCGCCGGCGGCCGGTCGGCACCAATGCGGGCTCGGGCTTCTTCCTCTCCAACATTGCGCGCGGCGCCGTCGTCGACACGGACGCGCTCATCGTAGCCCTCAACGACGGCCGCATCGGCGGCGCGGCCCTCGACGTCACCGACCCCGAGCCGCTGCCGCCCGGACATCCGCTCTGGTCGGCCAGAAACGTCACCATCACGCCGCACGTCAGCGGCAGCTCGACCCGCTACCTCGCCCGCGTCCTGGACATCCTGGCGCTCAACCTGGGCCGCCTCCAGGCTGGGGAGGCGCCGCTGCTGAACCAGCTCGACAAGAAGGCCGGGTACTAGGGCTGCCAAAGCAGCCGGACTAGAGGGCGGGCAGAGCAGATGGCCGGCCGCAAGAGCTGGGCCGCTGCACTTGGTGATAGCATAGAGGTGTAGGCGCATGGACTCAGGACACATTGCAGGTATCATACGACGCAGAAGCTCGTTAGAACAATGAACAAGAGAACAGCATGGAGTGATGTTGATTGGTCCAGAAAACCGGACATTAGTTTTGCACTGACAGTGTGACTCCTGTGCGTGATGGCTGTTTATGGATCTGTGGATACTCTACGATCGGTATCCCATGTACGGAGTATTGCGATACCGCACGTACGATCTCTAGCCAAACTTTGGCTTGCCGAGATTGCCGCGTTACAGCACGTCGCTGCCGCCTACAAGGCCCATGCTACTGCATAGGTTACGTCCGCTGCTCAGAGTACTCCGTACGTACTCCGTACGTACTCCGTAATCCGTAGATGAGATTCCTACGACGTACTTCTCCCGAGAGTGGAAGAGCCAACGTTGATCCTGGCAGTCTAAATACGCATCTTTGGTGCATCTACGGAATACATCCTTTTTGTAGACACATCCCAGGTCGCAAGGCACGTCTTGCTTTTCCAGTTGCTGGCAGCTGGCAGCCTGGTGCACAGTATCAACTATCCAGTCCACACATGCACTGTCCGCGCGCACGTTGGTCTGTGGCGAATAAACGTCGTCGCGGGGTTACCTCGAATCAGGCAACAGCAATTGCGGTTGCCTCCCAGCAAATCGCCAATAGTCTGGCCAAGGCAACCGAATAAACCCAAAATAAAACAACCCCTGCGTCCTGGACACAAACAACGACAGGCATGCGCTGGTGTACGGAGTACAATTTTCTTTTTCTTGCATGCATGTGACAGACGCTGCAATGCTTTGGTAACCTGCTGCCTACTACCGTGCTGCAGGTATTTTTGATCCTGCACCTTCCGGCTCTCTCGTCAGCCTCACTCTTATCTTTGCTGCACCCTAAATCCTGCATACCCGCGACGACGCTTAACCGCAATCCGATACCCTCTTGGCCGGCCTCGACGGATCTGCCATTCCTCCTCTTCGCCTGGCTGCAGCAGTCACATCGTGCTTCAAAATGGAGTCTTATCGAATGACCGGGCTGCCGCTGATGTCGTTCCAGCAGCATCTCAGCCGGCTCTACAACGACACCAAGAAGTCGTCGGACTTCGTCAAGGAGCCCGTCCAGAATGCGGAAGATCCGGAGATCAAGGCGCTGCACCGCAAGCTGCGCATCCAAAAGGACCGTCTCGTCAGCTGGGGCCTCGAGTGGTCCGATCCCAGCCAGTCCAGCGAAGTGCTCATCGACTCGTCCATCTCCAGGGCCGGCCTCAGCGAGATTGTCAGCAGCATCATGTCAACAATAAAGGAGACCCTGGCCGAGGTGGAGCCCCTGTGGCTTAGCTCCAAGCGCCTTGTCGGCGAGGACACCCCGTCGCTGGACCGCGATCGCGACCGGAAGTTGTCGTCTGTCACCTGGGACAAGGCCCGCTTTGCCGATCTGGTCCGAGACCTGACGGTGTCCATCGATACTTTATACGATTTGTCCAGGAACCGGTCATCTGAATCAGGAGGAGGAAAAGGAGGAGGAGGACCATCCAAACCTACCCCATCATGGCTGGAGAGGGGTCCACCAGCCGAGGACCTCCGCCCTTTCGAGTCAACGAGGATGCAGGTCCCTCAGCAGATCAACTCGGCCACCCTCACCTGCATCGAGTCGCCACATCTTGCCGACTCTCCTCCTGGGACAGAAACTCGACAAGTGGTCTTCATGAGCAAACAGGTCTATGCAGAATTCGCCCGCGTCCGGGGCCTTCGCCAGGGCTATTCTCCACTGCTGCTGGAGTACTCCTATTTCGACCCCGTGTTTTCGAGCACCGGCATCATGCCGTCCATGGACCGTTTCGAGAAGCTCGCGTCTGGCCTGCAGGCCAGTATGCAGCGCCCATCCAACGCCTGGATCGGCATTCCTCAGCTGCTCGGCTACTTCGAAGACATGGACCACTCTCGTCTCGGCCTGGTCTACCACTTCCCTCCGGGCTGCAACGCCGTTGTGCCGTCCGATGTGGCGGCGCATCAGCCCCGATCCTGCCTGCTGACGCTGAGCGACATGCTCTCCAGTCCCAGCGTGGAGCCGCGACTGGAGGCCAAGTTCCGGCTTGCCTCCAATCTTGCCAACACCGTCTTCGAGATGCACGCCCGAGGAATTGCACACGGACGCCTGGGCGACCAGAGCGTCCTGTTCGGCCGTGATGCTGCACCTGGGACGGCGGCAACAGATATCTCGAGAGCCGACGTGCGGAAGCCGCTCATTTCCGGGTTCGACCTCTTCCCCGCTACTCCTTCGCCAGACAGGGAGCAACAGTCGCTATTGTTCAGACACCCGCTCAACCCGCAGTCATTTTCCCCCGAATCCCTTCCGATTGTGGATGCTGACCCTCGGGCATTCGACCTGTATTCCGTGGCGATGCTCCTTCTGTCTATCGGCATGTGGACAAAGGTGGAGAACCTCGTTCCGCATCGCGAGTCGGCATCTGTGTCTGAGACGGTGCTTGACCAGCTGGCCGTGCAATGCGGTACTCTTTATATGAAGGCGGTGCAGACGTGCTGGAACGCCATGGAGACGGTGGTGTCTGCCAAGACGCCCAGTGAGTCGCATTTGGCCCGGGTGGAGCTCAAGGTCAGCCGCTATCTGGAAGCATGTTGTGTCTTGGACACGGTGAGCGCCTTTGAAGAGCCCACAAGAGAAAGACTGCGACGTGAAGACACTTTCGGGGCAACGACGATAACGGCTACGCCGACGCCGACACCGACCTTGACGCCTGCAGCGAGCTTCTATCAGAAGCAGAGCACCGACGTCAAGCCACCTTTGGATCGGGGACTGGATAGAGGACGGCCCACGGAAGTTATTCTCATGCGCGCAGCGCCTGCAGATGCGAGACCGCCGATTCCGCCACGGAATCCCGCTGCGAGGACAGCGACGTTTGGAAAATCGGACACTGGTCTCTCCATGTCTTCCAAGCCCGAGCCTGTGCGCTTGAAGCTCTTCCCACAGGTTGCCATTGCGCCGGATGTCGTTGAGCAGTGGCACACGTTCCTGATGCCGCAGATAAACTTTGCCTTGCGCAGTTTTTACCGCAACCACCCGGAGTCGGTGGAGATCTCGCTCGAGTCTGTGGGCGAGTCACCGCGAAACGCGAAGCCAACCGTCATGGTGGTGTGCACCTCTGTCAGCAAAGTTCGGCACATTCTGAAGAGAAAGCTGGGCGCGGTCTTCGATGGATCGTCTGGGTTCTCCCTGAAAGTCTGCAGCGGCCGCGTGCTTCGGTCGCGCAAGGATGGCGCGGCGCAAGGATCTGGGCTCAAGCGAAGCCCAGATGACAGTGTCAGGAAGCAGATCCTGGCTGCGAACAACCAGTTCCAGGAACGGCCTCAAAACGGGGCCAGCATCGGTGCTTGGATTGGCGACCGACATCTTCCTCCTGTCAGCTTCGGCGGGCTCGTTCTTATCGATGGCAAGCCGTTTGGCATGACGGTGCACCACATGCTCGATGACCCAGACGCGATCGAAGCGGCGGCGGCCCGGGAAAGCCAGAAGACGCTGCGCAGCAGCAGCTCAGCAGCAGCCACAGAGGAGATCGAAGCACTTGGACAGTCTCTGCTGGACTGGTATGAGGAGCTCCAGGCCGATTCGTCTACGGCGAGCTCGAATGGCGACGACTTTGCCTGCGAGTTCTCCGACACGAACTCGGCGGTATCCGATTCCGATCTCACCAGCGAGTGGTCCGACAACAGCGACGAGGAAGAAAACGACGAGTCTGGCGCCAGCAGCGGCGAGCCGGGCGATCTGCCTGGCGTGGAGCCCGGCTTTGGCGACGGCTATGTCGTGACCCAACCTGCGCTCGATGATGTCGAGAAGGACTTCTATCCCGACCAGGAGACTCAGGATGACGACCACCTGGACTCGTGCGGCCTGGGCGATATCTTTGCTTCCAGCGGCGTCCGAAGACGCGTGGACGAACAGGGACTGGTGCACGAGATCGACTGGGCACTTTTTGAGTTTAAGGAAGAGCGACGACCGGCAGACAATTCGATTCCTCACCTTCCACTAGACTGCAAAGGCCCGCCTTCTTCCACGGCACCGGCAACAGTCAAGCCGCCGGTTCTTCACCCAACAACAGTGGCCCCGTCTTCTGCGCTTCCCGGCCTCGAAGTGCAATGCATGGCTCGCACGTCAGGCTTGCAGACGGGCCGGATTCTGCCGACGATCACGTCAGTCAAGATCTACGGGCGCTTGTCGCCGTCGCACACGTACCAGATCAGCGGGAGCAGCTCTGCAGCTGCTGCGACCGCTGTAACGGCATCTCGTGCGGCCGGGCGCCGTCCGAATATGCCCATTGGGATCCCGGGAGACAGTGGTGCGTGGATTGTCGAGCGCGAGCATGGCCGGCTGTGCGGACATGTGCTGGCTTGGAGTGAGCGCAAGAAGGTGGCGTATCTGTGTCCGATGGACGTGATGTTGTTGGATATTGCCGAGACCCTGGAAGCGGGTGAGGTGCGACTGCCTGGAGGCGATGCTGTGGTCAAGATCATGGACGGAGAAGCGCGAAAGAAAAAGGAGGCGTGGCGCGGGCTCGGCAAGGGGACGGAGCCCAATGGAGAAGAGGGTGATCAGGATAAGGACAAAGGCGAGGAGGAAGAGGACGAAGGATACCACGACGAGCACAATGCGGCCGAAAGCGGCGCTGGGACGACGTTTGGGCCGACGGTGGAGAAGTTTGAGGGAGAAGACATATGTCCGCAGCCGACGAAGATGATGGAGCTGGCCGGGAGCCTGGGAAAACTGCATTTGGGCGGCGGCAATGTCGAGACGGCATGTTGATGTACAAAGAATGGATTATGGATTATGGCTTAGGGGATTAGGGGACTAGGGGACTGGGGGATTGGGGGATTGGGGGATTTGGGGATGTACAATTCGACGAGCCGGGAAGTCGGACAGCCTTCTCCCGCTCTTTCCCTTTTGAGATACCACTTGTTGCATTTTTTAAGCATTTGAAACCGGCTTTCATTCAATCATAGATATAAGGTGTATATTATCCCCAATCATAATACATGCCCTTTTGAGGGACAACCGAAGCCAGACATTAGATACAACACATTACGCAACCGTCGAGATTGCCAGGTCGACAAGCAGGAGCGCGTCTTATAGCAGCATGTAGGCGCTGCCCAGAAGGGTCAGGCCGACGGCAAAGGCACTGCTGAGGGACGAAGAGCCGGCAAGACGGCCAGCAGCGGCGCTCTTGGCAGAGCTGGAGGCGCTGGCGCTGGCAGTGGAGCTGGCGGTGGAGCTGGCGGTGGTGGCAGCAGTGGTAGCAGCGGTGGTGGCGGCAGCGGTGGCGGTAGAGGTGCCGGTGGAGTTGAGGAGCGATGCCAGGTTGGAGTCGTCCTTGTAGACGACCGAGACGCTGGACGAGTTGCTGCAGGAGGACTGCGTGGAGCCGGTGCCGCCGATGAACTTGACTGCAGCACACTGGGGGGGTCAGCAAGGGAGAGGAAGAATGAAAGAGAAGGAAGAAGGAGAAAGAAGAGGGACGAAAAAGAAACACACCTGGTACAGAATGCCGTCCGGGGCGTCGACGGCGACGCTGATCACGCCATTATGGCCGGCCCAGCTGGACGGCACCGTGACGGACGGCTCGCAGAGCTTGCCGAGGCCGCTCTGCTCGTACTCGGGGAGGAGCTGGGTCCATTCACCGTTGGCCGACTCGTCGAGCGTGGCGCGCAGCAGCCAGGTGCCCTGGGAGTGGTACAGGTGGGTGACAATGTTGTCGCCGTCGACGTGGAAGGCGGTCACGTTATCGGAGGAAAAGTCGGGCGTGAAGCTGCCGCACGGGGCCGTGGCCTCGAGGTCGTCATCGAAGCCAATGGTCGGGGGGTAGTCGAGCGTGAAGTGGGCATTGGCAGCAGCGGCCAGCAGGAGGGCCGCAGCGGCGACAGACGAGACGGGAGACATTGTGGCAGGAGAGAGAGGATGTGAGGGTGTGTAGATGTGTTGTGAGAAGGATGTGAGAATGGACGAGGTTGTGGGCCAGGAATGCAGGAGCCGCACGAAGCTATAAGTACCCAGGCAAGATACGGAGTACTAAGCGTGCCTTCCTAGGCTAAGCTGTCCAGGGCCGGCCTGTCAGGCCGGAAGAGGCTGGACGCCACAGAAAGTATAGCCGAGAGGGATCTGACCACGGGGGTCCCCATACTGGACGGTGGAGAAGGACGAGGGGACGGCTGTCCCCTCCGTGCTCCGTTCGCGTACCTGTTTCTGCAACTGCTCCGTACGAGATAAGCTTAGTTTCAGAGCTTGGCATGCAGCAGCTCGAGGGCTCTTCGAGGCTCAAGCTGGAGCCGACCAAAATGTGCTCGGGGAGATGCGAGCTCGAGTTGCTCGATCTCTGCAGCCGGGCCTCTACAGGATCCAACGGCTCGTGCTGCGCCATCCAGCCGGACTGGTCAGACTCTGGAGCAAGATTACGGAGTACTCGTCTGCCAACGGCCATGGAAACATGCTCACTGGTCGTGCGGGAAAATACATTGTAGCTTCACGCTGAAGAGCGTTGGCGTGAGCAGATTCCCAGAAAGGCAACGCCAGGCTAGGCCGCATTGGGCTTGGCGGCCCTGCACGACAGGTCCTAGACGAGGGGCCATGTTGCAGCCGGTGCGCAACTTTGAGCAAGTTTGCTCGCGCTCTGTCTTAGCGTCCGTGCCTCTGGACAGGTCAGCCGGTAGGCCCCAATGCCCACCGTTCGGAGGCCCAAGGCCGGATTCTGACACTTGGCCGTCCTGCTTCTCTGGACCACGCCGGCTGCAACGGCGGCTTTTCGAGCAGTCGTTCCTGCCACCTCTCCACCTTTCTCTTTCCTCGTCGGCTCTGCTTCTTTCCTTCTCTGCATCGCATCCTCTTAGTTTCCGCGCATTGGCGTCTTGGCTTTTCCGAATCCGTCTCCTGCATCGTCGAGTTGCGACTCCTTTCCAGCGTTACAGTCGTTTCTCGGTATTCGCGCCGGTCGCGCCACCACAGCCGCCATGATGGACGACATGAGCATGTCGACGAGCTCATGGCAGCCGACAAACATGAATCTGGCCCGGATATACTGGTACATCATTGCCGGCATCGTGGGACTGCTGATGGCTGTCCGTGGAGTCAACTACTATCAGAATTCTATGAGGTGTGTGTGTGATTTATTGCCTTGTCTTTTCATTCCTATTGTTGTGCCTAGTTTCCCTTTATTGTCTCTGTCTCTGTGTGCTCTGTCTGACCCCCCAGACTACGAACACTTGCATCCAGCTCTCAGCAGTTCCCGACAAAACCTGCCAATGGCTTCTTGCAGGTGTGGGCAACGCTCACGGCAGTCGGCCGCGAGGTCGGCTACCCGCAGCTGTACGTCCCCGTGCGCTACCTCAGCTGGCTGACCCCCCCGCCAGCCGGCCGGGTCCTCATCCTGCTCGTCTACTGGTCCGTCATCATCGGCTTCATGACGGCCGGCTCCATCGTCAAGGACGTCAACTTCTGGGAGCGCATCGGCTTCCGCAACGCCTGGGTCACGGTCACGCAGCTGCCGCTCCTCTACCTGCTCGCCGGCAAGTCGTCGGTCATCGGCACGCTGACCGGCTCCTCGCACGAGCGCCTCAACTGGCTGCACCGCTGGGTCGCCCGGACAATGTTTGTCACCGCCTCCGTGCACGGCTGGCACTTTTACTCGGAGTACTCCATTGCCGGCCTGGCCAACCTCTTCTTCGAGACCATGCCGATGGGCAAGTACGGCGTCGCCGCCTGGGCCCTGCTGCTCTGGGCCTTTATCACGGGTATCGCGCCGCTGCGCTATCTCTGCTACGAGTTCTTTGTCGTCCAGCACATTGCCACCGCCGCCCTGCTGTTGTGGGTCGTCTACGTCCACGTGCCCTCGTACGCCCGCTACAACGTCTGGTTTGCCATTGCCGCCCTGTGCTTTGACCGGCTCGTCCGGCTCGGCCTGCTCGTGTGGCAGAACGTCAAGGCCCGGCCGAATCCGTCTCGCTGCAAGGGCGGACAGCGTGTCGGCCACCAGGCCCAGATCCGTGCCGTCGGCGACGACATCACCGTCGTCACCATCAAGGACGTGCACTTCCGCTGGGCCGCCGGCCAGCATGTCTATCTCTGGATGCCCACTCTCGCCCCCCTGGAACAGCACCCCTACACCGTCGCCTGTGCCCATCAGCTGCCCGGCACCTGCATTTGCAACAGCATCCAGCTCGTCGTGCGCAAGCACACCGGCTTTTCCAGGCGGCTGCACGACCGCGCCGCAGCGCTGCAGGCGTCCGGCGAGAAGAACACGTTTACCGTCTTTGTCACCGGCCCCTACGGCGCGCCACCTCGGTCTGACATTTACGAGACGCTCGTCCTGATTTCTGCCTCAACTGGCGCCTCCTTCACCCTGCCCATCCTCGAGAGCGTCCTGCAGGCCAAGCAGGCCGGCTGCACCAAGCGCGTCGACTTTCTTCTGTCGGCCAAGAAGGGCGACGAGATCGACTACTACGTCCGCCGGCTGCACGAGCTGATCGAGACCGCCACCGATGTGGGCATCGAGCTCAGCGTGTACATTGCTGTGACCAGCGATCCCAAGCGCAAATCGCCGCTGGCCGCTGATGCCGCGCCCCAGGAGAGAGACAAACCGGTCGCGTACAGCAGCTCGGCCTCCTCGAGGGACACAAGTCCTGGATCGGACGGAAGCAGAAGCACCCCTCTGAATGCAACGCTACTGCAGCCAGCCGACATTGAGAAGACGGCCATGCAGTGCTGCACGACACGACAGCGCAACGTCAGCACGACTGGCGCCGAGTCGCACGTGCACCAGTTGGACAGCCGTCCCGACATTGACGCCTTCATCCGGGAGGCCGTGGTGTCTACGGGCGGAGAAACGTCGGTGGTTGTGTGCGGCGGCAAGTCCTTGGTGGCAAAGACGAGAAATAGCGTGGCCCGGCTCTCGGACGAGCGCGCGGTGCACAAGGGAACGGGCGCCCAGGGGATTCACTTGCATGTCGAGGAGTACGGGTTCTAGAGCAATAATACGGATGGGACGAATCTTATGTACATATACACGAAATTGATGACGCATGCACTTTCCTCTTGCAGAAGCACCATTCTCCCCGCCGTAGCTTACCTTATCTCTCTTATCGGTGCCAGGCCCTGCAACACCCCGCGCCGTTGGTGGCCGGTGACAATATTTTCCGAGACCGGCCGTGATTTTTTCTGCCATTGAGGACGTCCTGTCTGACTCTTTTGCGTTGGTCTAAGCCGGCAGCTGTCTGTGAATCTGACTCATTGTGTGGGTATTGTCCTTGTTCATGCCCTCTCGCTGCATTCTAGCTGCTGCTGCTGCCTCCACCCTCTCATTCTGCACCCGACGCTGTACCGGACTCGTTGCGCGCAGTGTCCTATTTCGGCCTCTTCAGCACCGACCCGTCTTTCCGCTCTCTCACGCTTCAGCAGCCTGCCGCGGCCGAGCCATGACGATGTCGGCGCCGTCCGCTGCGACCGAGCAGCTGAGCGAGCTGGTGGCCGGGCTGCACCTGGGCGATGCCACGGACAAGTACCCCAACTGCCACCCGACGACGAACCCGTTTGACCTCTACCGGGCGCACCTGGCCAACACGCTGGCCGCGGTGACGGGCGTGGCCCCGGCCGTCGTGTACGGGGCCCTGCAATGGACCACCGGCCTGGACAAGGGCGACCTGATCCTGGCGGTGCCGGCGCTGCGTGTCAAGGGCCGCAAGCCGGACGAGCTGGCCGCCGCCTGGGCGCAGGCCTTTCCGGCCGCCGATCCGCTCGTCGAGCCGCCCACGGCGACCGGCTACTTTATCCAGTTCTACTTCAAGCCCGGGCCGCTCACCAGGCTGACCCTGCCGACGATCCTGCGCGAGGGCCCGGCGTTTGGCAACGACAAGTCCAACGGCCTGCAGGACCCCAAGGACCCCAGCAAGGGCCGCAAGCGGCTCGTCGTCGAGTTCTCCAGCCCCAACATTGCGAAGCCCTTCCACGCCGGCCACCTGCGCAGCACCATCAGTGAGTCGTGATCTTGTTCCTGTCCGTCCTGCGGGCGCGCTGGCTGACGAGACGCACCGCAGTCGGCGGCTTCCTCGCGAATCTGCACGAAGGCGTCGGCTGGGACGTCGTGCGGATCAACTACCTCGGCGACTGGGGCAAGCAGTACGGCCTCCTGGCGCTGGCGTACGAGCGCTTCGGCGACGAGGAGGCGCTCAGCAAGAACCCCATTGCCCACCTGTTTGACATTTACGTCAAGATTGTCCGTGTTTCCCTGCTCTCTGCTCTCTGCTTTCTGCTTGCGCTAACCGACCAGAACGCGGCCATGTCGGAGGAAAAGGACCGGATCGACGCGCTGAAGAAGGAGGGCAAGACGGACGAGGCACAGGCGCTACTGGACGCCAGCCTGGACGAGCAGGCGCGCCAGTACTTTAAGAAGATGACAGACGGCGACGCGACGGCCGTGGCGCTCTGGCGCCGCTTCCGCGACCTGTCGATTGTGCGGTATAAGGAGACGTACGCGCGGCTCAACATCCGCTTCGACGACTACAGCGGCGAGTCGCAGGTGCCGCAGGCGTCTATGGACCGGTCGGCCGCCCGCATGGCCGAGCTGAACATTACGGAGGAGTCGGAAGGCGCGCTGATTGTCAACTTTGCCAAGCACGTGGCCGGCAAGGAGGGCAAGCGGCTGGAGCGGCCGCTGGTGCGCAAGCGTGATGGCACGGCGCTGTACCTGACACGGGACATTAGCGAGCTGCTGAACCGGGTGGGTTTTTTTTTCTTTTTGTTTTTCTCTTTTTTCTTTCTTTCTTTCCTTCATTCTTATTTTCTTTCATTCTTTTTTCATTCCTTTTTCATTCTTTTTGTTTTGTTTTGTTTTCCCTTCTTTCCTTTTTGTCGTCTTTTATCTTCCTTCTTTTCCTCACTAATAAAAACAGGAGGAGAAATACCACTTCAATAAGATGATCTACGTCGTGGCCTCGGCCCAGGACCTGCATCTCAAGCAGCTCTTCAAGATTGTCGAGCTGATGGGCTACAAGGACATTGCCGACAAGTGCTCGCACGTCAACTTTGGCCTGGTGCTGGGCATGAGCACGCGCCGCGGCACCGTCAAGTTCCTCGACGACATCCTCCGCGACGTGGCCGACAAGATGCACGAGGTCATGAAGTCCAATGAGGTCAAGTACTCGCAGGTCGAGAACCCCGAGGCCGTGGCCGACGTGCTGGGCATCTCTGCCGTCATGGTCCAGGACATGACCGGAAAGCGGTGAGTTTTTTTTCCTACGTCTTTTTCCTTTCTTTGTTTCTTTCTTCTCTTTTTCCCCTTCTTTTCCTTCCCTCCCAAGCTAATGCTGACTAATCACAGCATCAACAACTACACCTTTGACATTGCCAAGATGACCTCGTTCGAGGGCGACACCGGCCCGTACTTGCAGTACGCCCACGCGCGCGTCTGCTCGATCGAGCGCAAGTCCGGCCTCACGCACCGCGACCTCGAGACGGCCGACACGACGCTGCTGGCCGAGGCCCACGCCACCAACATTGTCCGCCTGCTGGCCCAGTGGCCCGACGTCGTGCAGAACACGCTCAAGACGCTCGAGCCCACCACCGTGCTGACGTACCTCTTCAAGATGACCCACGCCCTCAGCTCGTCCTACGACCACCTGCAGGTCATCGGCAGCGAACCAGAGCTGCTCAAGGCCCGCATGGCCCTCTATGGCGCCGCCCGCATCGTCCTCGGAAACGGCATGCGTATCCTCGGTCTCAGCCCCGTCGATCGGATGTGAGCGGTCGGGGAGAGGACTCGAGGTCAAAATAGGTAAAACAAAACATTGAAAAAGGGAAACAGAGCACAGCTGGAAACAGGGCTGCTTGAAAGGCATCTTTCCCGTCAGAATAGCTCGGGTAGCAAAATGAAGTAATCGATAACGCTAGACTCCTAAACCTAATGGTATCTGCCAATCTGTCATGCTTTCTGCTTGCGCTTCACAATCTTGATGCGCGGCTTCTTGCCTGCAGCATCATTACCACCACCGTTACCACCACCACCACCACCACCACCACCACCACCACCATCACCGCCGCCACCACCACCGCCACCACCTCCGCCTCCTGGCGCAGGTCCACCTCCTGGTCCAACTCCAGCCCCTCCTTGTGCTGCTCCATTTCCACCTGCCCCTCCGTTTCCGCCGGCCTGTGCAGCGGCACCGCCTCCGTCACCGTCACCATCGTCGTCACCATCACCATCGTCGTCGCCGTCATCGTCGTCGTCATCATCATCATCGTCGTCCTCGCTCGAAGACGAGTCGACCTCTGGTACCTACAAGAGCTGGTCAGTTCCATGGTAACGTCAAGTGGTTCGATCGTCAATCAGCAGGCGACTTACAGCTCCGTCGGCATCGTTGTATGGATCGGTCGGATCCATCTCCACCGGAAAGTTATTGGCCGAGAACATCGTCGGCGCCCAGTTGGGGTCTGCATTGGGGAAGCCAGCCTGCAGTCTCGCGTCGCAAATTTCCAGCAGATCTTCCAGCAGCGGCCGGTGTTGCGGTTTGTAGGCCAGACAGGCCATGACAACATCGCGCAGCTGGGTCTCCACAGACTGCAAGTTGGGGTCGTTCAGCATGTACCCGTGTGTCAACACAACGCGGTTGGGGGACCGGTAGCCGCGATGCAACACGTCGTTGGGCCCGGTCCGGTGCAGCTGCACGTTGCGCGCATATGGCGGAAACTCTGGCCCCAACAAGGTGATGAGGTTGAGCATGACCATGCCGATCTGCCAGATGTTGGACCTCTCGTCAAAGGAGCCGGCGATGTGGCACTCTTCTGGCTCGTTTCGAAGCGGGTTGCCCTCGACCAGTTCCCACTCTGCCGTCCACTGCTCCGGCATCATGTAGCCCTTCTTGCCGGCGAACCGCCAACTCCAGAGCCTCTGCTTGTTGTTCATAAAGTTGAGGTCGGCCTTTAGGGTGGCGCCAAAGTCGGCAATCTTGACGCGCGGCACCATGTTGTGCTCGCCGTTGTCGAAGCCGTCTACCAAGACATTGGATGGGTCGATGTCGAAATGCACAAAGTTGCACACCTTCTGGTTGCGCCTGTTGCGGCGGAGCTCGTCCTCTGTCGGGACGTACTCTAGAATCGGGTCTTGACCCACGTTTTGCTCTTGATACCGCGGAGGATACGCCATGGCGATGCAGCCGTCCACCAGGCACGCGAACATTTGCCACAGCACGTCGTTCGGGATCGTGTCCTGCATACCGTCGACCGTCGCAATCCAGTGTCCCAGCGTGCCCATGCGCAGGTACTCCATCATGAGAATGGACGGGTCTCGGTCCACGTCGTTCATATCGGCAGCCCGAGGGGCGGCCGGGGGCTCCTGTGGCATCGTTTCGTTCACAGCCGCCGAGGCGTAGCCAGCGGGCAGCCCTCGCAGATCGCGTGCTGTCTTGCTCTGGACAATATGAGGTGCTCCTCGGAGTGTCTGGACGGTTAGCCCTGTCGGTTCTCTGATCATCGCTTTCTTGGCATCGGACTTGCCTGCATGATCATCTTCTCGTGGTATAGCTCCTCCTCGCAGCCTGGCCTGGCCATCTTGACGACGCATTTGTTGTACATGCCCTGCCTGTTCTTGACCTCGAACAGACAGGTGACTCCCATGCCACCAAAGGACAAGAGGCGCCGGTAGCGTATGCCGGCACGCAGTGCACGCCTTGCGATGCGGTTTATGCGGAAGCGCGTCTGCCTCGCTCGCAGGTTGCTGCCCAGATCATCCACGGTTACGGCCTGCCGCACGTCCATGTCCATGGGGTTGTAGATGTTTATGTTTCTGGGCGGTATGAAGCCGTGTCGTAGCTGTCCGCGATCTTGCAGCGGGGGGAAGGGGTCGTCTTCATTGATTTGCAGGTTTGCAAAGTCAAACATGTCTCCGCCCGTTCGGTAGAGGAAGGCCATCCTGTTGCGTAGCCTTTGGCGCTTGCGGAATTGGGCTCCCATGCGTGTGAGGACCATGTTGGATAGTAGGAAGCACCGGTGCTTCTGACTCGAACTGTGGGAGTGGTTGTTGGGGAGGGTATGCGAATGCTTGGATTTTCTGATCGAGAAGTCGGGACAACGGGGTGAACATGCCCGATATTTAAAGCACCTATGGAACAAGAGGCCATTCTGGTTGTTCACGCCAAGTCCTTTCACAGTGGTGCATGAGGGCTCTTGGATCTCTTGCTGTTTCGGGAGTCAGATGGCGTCGAGCCTTTGACATGCCGGATTCGGAACGGGCTGTCGTTCTTGGCTGCTCTTTTTCTTTGCCTTTTCGAGGACCAAAGACCGGGTATTGCTTTTAATAAGTGAGACGCACAAAGATGCAAGAGTGGTTGAGTCCTTTGTCGTTGTGGCGGAACCACGGCTTCTTTGTGTGGGGAAGGAACGACGACCAAAGAGAAGGGAGAAAAAGAACAGGAAGGCATGGCCATGCTCCTTCCCCAATGGTGCAGACAACGAAAGAGATTGAAAGACTTGACTTTGGATACGATGCTCAAATATAGTTTTTACGCATTACACCTTTGGACTATGGGCAATGGAGCACAATTATTCTGTCAATAGTACTCTGTACTGCCATCTGTCATGTACATGCCACTCTCTGCGCTGTCCTCATTTTGCCTTGACATCGCCAGTCTCTTCGGAGGACAGAAAGCCGGCCTCCTGCTCGAGGCCGGTGTGGGTCTTGACGGTCAGCACGGTAGGCAGGACGATGACGAGGCTGGCCATGCACAAGCCCCAGTCGATAGCCAGCTGGGTCATGCCACTGCGGTGGAGGGCGTTGATGCGCCAGGCAAAGGCGCCGCCGGCGCTCTGAAAGGTCTTGTAGGCGCCGACGAGGACGGCGGCGCGGCCGGTGCTGTTGGACTCGGTGCCGATGAGCCAGTAGCAGAAGCCCTGCCAGAGGGCGTCGTACATGCCGTAAAAGATGTAGAGGAAGATGGGGCCGGTGGCGAGGCGGCCGTCGGTGTAGTCGAGGTCCTGCTTGTGGCCGCTGGCGCGACGGACGTCGGCCCACTTCTGGAAGGCGTAGCCGCCGCCCCAAATGGCCATGCCGGTGACGAAGAGCAGGGCCCAGCCGCAGCGGGCGCGCACCGGGCGGCCGAACCAGGGCATGTCGAGCAGCAGGCCGATGGCGAGGCCGCCGACCATCTGGGCCATCCAATAGAGCGCGCCGTTGAGCGAGCGGCTGCGGATGTTGAACGTGTACCCATTCACGTTGTTCTGCTGGTACGAGTAAAAGATGTTGGCGCAGAAGAAGAGCGGCAGCATGCCGAGGACGCGCCAGCTGGCCATGGTGCGGACGGCGATGCGGGCGGTGCCGAGGACGGAGGTGCGCTCGGTCTCGGTGGCGGCGTGCAGCTGGGCCAGCCGGATGCGCCTGGGGTCGCAGATGAAGACGCCGAGCAGCCAGCCGAAGAGCATGATGACCATGAGGGCAATGTACGTCGAGTCCGACACGGAGCCCTTTTTCGAGTGGAAGTTGAGCCCGAACGAGGCCAGCGAGCCGATGCCGCCGCCGAGGTTGAAGACGACCCAGAACACGGCAATGGCCCGGCCCTTTTGTGCCTCGGGCACGTACGTCGTCATGATGGCCCCCTGCACGATCCAGACAAACGAGGCGCCGATGCCGAGAATCGCCCCGGCCGCAATCACAAACGACCCGTTGGCCCGGTGGTTGAAGCAGAGCAGCGACCCGCTGTAGAGCGCGTACGTCCAGCCGCCGATCAGGAAGCAGATCCGCGGGCCCACAAACGCAAAGATGGGGCCGACAATGAAGAGCGCTGTGGCCGCCGTGGCCGAGAGCAGCGCCACCGTGGCGTTGGCCGACACCGTCGAGTCGACCTGGCCGGAGCCGCCAAGCCCGCCGAGCGCGTTGTACATCTGCCGAGAGTCAGCATGGGACCGGGCGCCACAGGCTCAGCCGGAGCGACGCACCCCGGGCAGGCAGAAGAAGATGAAGCTGATCAGGCCGATCTGCGTCCAGGGATGCGAATAGAACCGCACCAGGCGCGAAGAGCTGGGCTGCCAGGACGCGTCGGCCGCGTCGGCAGCCCCGTGCTCGAGCGGCAACGAGGCGGCGGGCGCCGCGACAGACGCCGACGGCACGGTCTTGACATCCATTGTGTGGGCAGAAAAGTGGTGAGCGGGGAGGCTGGTGAGGATGGATCTACAGAAACGCTACTGGACGCACCAGAAGAAGGGGGACATGCGGGAGCATCTTATAGGGCAGCCGCATGCCTCCCTGCTCCTGCCGTCTTGATAAGACGTCTTCGCAGCGGGGAAGCGCGCACGATCGCTGCTTCCCACTGCGACATGCCGTGGAGACGCAGAGCTGCCCCCTGTATCTTTGCTTGTCGTCATTGGTGCCTGCTATCTTGCATCGGCTTTTCCGTCAGATAGGCAAGCGTTGCATTGCCCTTTTTTGGCATCACTATTTGGGTCGCCTCTGATAAGAGCGTGCAACGCCGTCTGGCCAGCGGCCGCCAACAGCCAACTGACAGCTCTCGCTGCAGACAGACGACAGCCAACAACACGCCATCCGATGGCACTGGCCGCACGGCAGGGAGCGGCTGAAGCCGCCAGCCAGCCAAAGTACTTTCTCGCCGTCGATGGCGGCGGCTCGTCCTGCACGGCCGTCCTGCTGAGCTCGGCCGGCGTCATCTCGGTCGGCGAGGCCGGGGCGTGCAACATGTGCGTTCGGACACGTCCCACGAGGTGCTGGAGCTCTGCTGACCTGCCAGCACGACCATGGGCCTGGAAGCCGCCGTGGCGGTCATCGCCGCGGCCGTGCGCGCGGCCGTGTCGACGCACCCCGACGTCGTCGCCGCCGGCGTGCAGGACGTCCCGCTTGCGTCGGCATGGGTCGGCGTGGCCGGCTACGACCGCCCGCACCTGGCTGCCGCCCTCGACGGGGCCATGTCCCAGCTGCTCGGCATCCCGGCCCGCCTGATCGTCTCCTCCGACATTGACCTGCTGGCCGTCCGGGCGGCGTCTGAGCCCGCCGCCCAGACCGCCGTCGTCCTCGTGGCCGGCACCGGATCGGTCGCCATGGCCTTTTGTCGCCGCGGCGACCGCTTCGCGCGGACGGCCAGGGCCGGCGGCTGGGGCTCGCTGCTCGGCGACGACGGCTCCGGCTTTGCCATCGGCAGGGCTGCCCTGCGCGCTGCCCTGCGCACCAGCGACGCGCTCCGCAACAGGCTCGTCGACCGCGAGCCCGCCGTGCCGCCGCTCAGCGCTGCCGTCTACGGCCACTTGGCCGCCGACCACGGCCCCGACTTTGATCGCCGCGACCTGCTGTCCGCCATCTTGGCTCCCCCGTCCGCCGGCTGCTCGACCGCGCCCCAGCGCATCGCGCGCGCCGCTCAGGTCGTCCTCGCTCTCGCCCCGTCCGACCACCAGGCAAGGACCATCCTCCAGGATGCCGCCGCCAGCCTGGCCGATCTGGTGACCGGCCTCGTCAGGGACCAGGGCGCAGACCCGGCCACCATGGCGCTCATCACGGCAGGCGGCGTCCTCAAGAACGGGCTCTACAACAGCATGGTGCAGCAGGAACTGGCAAGAAGGGGGTCGCAATTCAGATGGACCATGAATGTAGAGGTCCCGGCCCTGGAAGGAGCTCGCTGGCTCGCTGCCAACGATACAGAACAGCGAGAACTATGATTACAACTAGAATAAGACGTGCATACAGAAATCTGTCAATCGACCTAGAGCTCTGACTGCACGGAAAACTGGGCAATGTCCTGGACGGTCGCATCGGCCATGCTGCCCAGCTCAAAGTCGCCGTACGGCCAGCCACCGCACAGCTGCAGCCAGATGGACTGCACGCTAATGGCCTTGGCCGACGTGTCGGACGTGGCAAACTTGACCGACGACTGCAGCGTCGGCAGCGAGATGGCGCACGGATAGCCGTCGCCGGGCTGCGGTCGGAAGTCGTCGGCCGAGTTGTCGTCCGAGTGGCCGTCCTCGCGTCCGAGAATGCCCTCGTCAATGTCGCCGAGGTAGGCGGCCTTGTAGAGGCCGTGCATCACGTTGAGGGCCACGAGCCAGCGCCGCGCCGCCTTCCAGTGCGCCGTCCACGACGTCACCAGCTGCTGGATCAGAGCCGTGCCCTGCTTGGCCTTGTCGCGGACGCCGGGCGCCTGGCACGCCTCGTCCTCGGCGTACTGCAGCCAAAGAAAGGTGTTGGCCACGATGACGAGCGACGACGCCACCCAGATCGACTGCAGCGGCGACGTCTCGTCGGCGCGCCCGGGATCCATCAGGAACTGCAGCATCTCGCTGACCCGGAGCGCACTGGCCACGCACGTCTCGATCAGCATCGGCTCCCGGTGCAGGTACGAGAGGCCGGCCGCATCGACCAGGTCCACGAGCTTGGTGTACAGCGTCAGGTGCGGCAGGTAGCACTGGTGCGCCACGCAAGAGGCGCTGCACAGCAGAAACTGCATGGCCACAAACGCGTGCGCCTGGCCCAGTGCCGCCTGGCCCTCGTAGTTGTGCTCGCTCCAGGCCAGGCTGGGCGGCAGCGAGCCGATCCAGTCGAGCAGCGACGCGCTTCGCATGTAGAAGACGCCTCGCGGGTCCGTCGGCGGGAAAGCGTCCTGGTGTCGCCGCGACTTGAGCGCAAAGTCGGCCAGGTCGCTCCAGAGGCAGACCGTCTTGACAAAGTACGGGCTGATCCCCAGCTCCGACGGCCGCCGGTAGCTGGCCAGGCTGGCGAGCGACACGCCTCGCGTCGGCTCCTGATACACCAGCGACGAGTCCGTGCCGGGGACCGCAATGGCCACGTTCTCAATGTTGACCGTGCGGTGCTTCGCGAGCAGGTAGGCCAGCGCCCGGTCAAACAGGAGACAGGCCCAAAAGGTCCGCCGTCGGATCTCCTGCTCCTTGAGGCTGTGCTTTTCGTGAAAGTCCTTGTTCAGCCGCATGATCTCGGCCATGCGGATGGCCGTGCCCAGGAAGAGCCAGTGGCGCGAGCCGGCATTGGAGAGCAGCTCCGCCATGGCCAGGATCAGGTGTGCCTGGATGTGGGCGACTGCAGGCCTGTCAGCTGGCCGTAATGACAGAATCGGGGACACGGGCACTTGTACCGGACGGCTCGTCCGACGCCATCTTGGCCAGGTACCTGGCCTTGTGCAGATACAGCCGCGTGATCTCGAGCGAGGACGAGGCCAGCCCAAAGAGCGTCTGGGCATCGGCCGCCTCGACATAGCGGCCGCACAGGGCCACGACCGCGCAGGCCAGCAGCTGGTCCTGCCTGCACTTTTGCTCAAAGTCGGGCCGGTGGTCAAACGAGCAGAAGTCGCTGCAAAAGTGCCGCGCAAAAAAGATGGCCAGGCAGTGCTGCAGCCCGCGCGGGTCGAGCTCGCTCGTCAGCAGAGACGACGACGGCGTCGGCGAGATGGCGCTGTCGGCTACGGCCACGCCCGCCATCACGACCGGCACGCCGGGGCTGTGTCCCGAAGGCGCATCTGGAGTGGGCCACGCACACGTCAGGTTCTTGACCCGGCAGTGCGTGCACCGCGGACGGACGCCGTCGCACTTGGTCTTCCGGCGGCGGCTGCAGCAGGCATTAGCGCACGAGACTCGATGCAGAGCAGCTGCCCGGGAGATGCAGCTCGAGGGACCGGACGAACCAGAAATTGCAGGCCAGTGGAGTTCTGGAGAACGTCCGAGCCATTCTCGGATTTCCGCGGCTTGGGCTTGAGACCAGACCGATGGATGGCACGACAGCGTATCGAGAGATCGGTAGGCTTTCTTGTGCAAGCCGGCAATCAGGGCATCGCGGATGAGTCGACGGCTTCGGGTTAAGAACTCTTATCGCCCTGCTTCCAGCTTTCCACACTAACCCAGAGCGTGTCTAGGCCATCCGTCAGGCCACCGGGTTTTCCGTCGTCCTGCGGGGCGCCGACGGGTTGCTCCCCAAGACAGGGATCCTGGCGCTGCAGGCGTGGTATGTGCTTCGTATAAGAATCGTCAAACCAGTCTTATCTCTGAAGTCTGTCGAACGATGGCCAGAAGGGAAAGACACGGACGGCTGATAGCACGTCACGTGACGACTCAATCGAGTGCACAGCAGCCATGGCTCCAACTGCCGAAGTCGATCAAGCGAACGGATTGGCAAAATGGAACTGACGTGCACCTACGAGTAATTGTATCTTATTACGCCCTGCTCGCCAGACCAGACGACGAAGAGGCGGCGAGCCAAGAAATCTTACTGCATTAGGGCAGAGAGGCGGTGTAAACTCAGATGGGAACCTGTCTGGACAATCTCTAGGCCGCTTCTTAGCCCGCTTCCGTTCCTGCCTGCATGACGCCGTCGCACTCTGTGCTGCAAGACGTCACCAAGCAGCCTGCGTTGCTACTTCCCCACTCCCATGCGTCCCCTGCATACGACGTATTGTGACATGCAGCCTGTATACAAGGTAACTCGGACTCGTAGCAACTCGGCTCGGTTCCTGTGACATCGGCACAAAACAGAAAAGTACATGCGTTCAAGGGATCGACCTTCTCGTTTGCTTCTGCTATCACGGACACCTGTGGGTCTTCCCTCGTTGCCGCATATTACCGCCGCAGAATCGTGCCCTGTGACCAAGCAACCGGGCAAAAAATGCGCGTCTTTGGCCACCCAACCTGACATCTTGATCGTGCATATTCCAGGCATCGGTTGAACGCGCGGGTCGACCTTGGAGACTTGGGCTTGCTGAAGACAGAATATTGCTGGTACCTCTCAATGTCGGCTTTTATGTGAAGTATGGGCAGACTCAGTCTTTCTCCTACATCGCATCATCAACCCCGTCAGCACCGGAGTTACGGCAGATTGCCCCTAAGCTTAGCGACTGGTTTTAGCCTTGAGCTTAACACCAAAGCTTTCGACCGAGGAACACGTCCCCACAAAAACAGATAAGATACACGGCAAAGACCAACCTCGCTCAGCTCACCGCGTCCAAGCTCGTCCCAGCTTCGACTTCTGCCTCCAAGCCCATCGCAAGCGTCTCCTGTCCCATCGAATCGGGCCACCCAGGAAAACGCGCAGCTCGATGGATGACAGCAGCTGGGCGCTGCTGCACCCCATCACCGGGGCCGGCACGCTCGGCTTTGTCTTTCTCGCCAGTCTTCCGGCCCTGCATCAGCTCTGGCTGAGGGCCAGCTTCGCTCGCCGCAACCGTGGTGTTGAGGGCGATGGAGGCCACGAGGCCGCCCCGCAGCTCTTTGAGAGCCCGGATGGCCAGGCCACGGCCGAGTCTGTCGCCGCCTTCTCCGACCGCCAACCGCGTCTTGCTGTGTGGACCAGCCTGTTGCTCGGCCTCGCCGCATCGCTCGTCGGCGCGGTCTTGTCGAGCATCGGCCCAGACGGCGGCCATCTCTCGCCGGCCTCGTCCTCTTGGCTGCAAGTCCTGGACAACTGGGTAGATGTACCCACGTGGGGCCTCGGCCTCCTGCAGTGTGCCAGCATCCCCACAAAGTCCCAGTATGACCGCCGCTTTCTGCTCGCCACCATCGGCTTCTGGTCTGGCGCCGCCCTGACCACCTCTGTTCTCGTCCGCCACGGCTTCGGCATCGTACTCGCTCTGAGCGGAAAGAGTGAGGGCGGCTACAGTGGCCTGGTCGTCGGCGCAGCCGTCTGTTGGCTCGTCCAAGTGCTTTGCGCCCTAGCCGCTTCGCTGGCTTTCGCCTCCTTCCCGCACCGCCCAGACGTGTACTACCGCGGAGGTCTCGTCGATCAGCAGCATGCCGTGTCGAGACTGCAGCTGTTTGGCTTTACCTGGAACCGTGTCGTCTTCGACATCGCCCACGAGCGCAAGCTCGAGCTGGAGGACTTGCCCAACCTCGATGGCGAGACACGGTCGTCTAGCGTCCTCGAGAACTACCTCGCCGATGGTGGCAGCGCCGGTGGCGAGAAGGGCCGTCTCTGGTGGCAGCTTGCAAAGGCGTACCGCTGGCCTCTGTTCCAGCAGTGGACGTTGACCTTTGTGCGCTCCATTCTCGCCCTGTTCCCGCAGTACGTGCTCTACCAGTTTCTCGAGGGCCTCGACAAACACAAGGACGGAAACAAGGCCGCAAACCCGCAACTTTGGGGATGGGTCATCTCCCTCGGCGTCAGCCTGGTCTTACAGGTCTGGGTCAACAGCATCCAGCGCTGGCTCACTGCCAGCCGTCTCGAAGCGCCGGTCAGCTCGCTCATCCAGGCGCTCATTTTCCAGAAGGCCCTGCATCTCGACGAAGCTGCCGAACCCGGCCAGGCTACGGTAGGCAGCCGTACAAAGGCGGCCGGTCTGGACACGAAGGACCCAAAGAAGAAGAACAGCGGGGACATTCGCCAGTCCGTGGTCAACCACATGAAACTTGACAGTGGCCGCATGACCATATTCTGTACATACAACTACTGGATTCCCCTGGCCGTCTTCAAGCTCATTTTGGCTGGCACCGCCCTGGGCCGTCTGCTCGGCTGGACCGCCTTCTTGTCCGGCCTGGGCTGCTCTCTGCTGGTCTACCCGATCAGCCAAGTCATGTCCAAGAAATATGCCACGATTCAGTTTGGCCTGATGAAGTACCGGGACGCCAAATCGCATGTCCTGACCGAAGCCCTTCAAGGCATGCGCCAGATAAAGTACTCGGCGCTCGAGCAGATCTACGAAAAGAAAATCCTCGACAGCCGGAACGAGGAGCTTCGCCAGTTCTGGCGTGTCGCCAAGTGGATGTTCGGCCTCTCGCTCGTCATCACCACCGGGCCTATCCTGCTCTCCTGCGTCTCCCTGGCCGTCTACACCCTCACGACTCAGACACACGTCCGCGCCTCCGTCATATTTGCCTCCCTCGGCCTCTTCGACCAGCTCGACGAGGCGATTGGATATCTGCCTTTGATCCAAGTGTATTTGATGGAGGCCTGGACAAGCTGTGTCCGTGTGGAGAAGTACCTGAACCAGCCCGACAAGCCTTCTGTTTCTGTGCCCGGTGAAGCTGTTGTCTTTGAAGACGCCACTGTGCGCTGGCCCCGAGCCGAAGATGCAAGCCTAGAGACCGCCTCGGAGACCTCGTTGTCGCCCTCGCCGTCTTCAGCACCAGACGGCCAGACTTCACCTGCCTCCCCTTCTGCCGACAAGCAAACTCGATCTATTCTGCGGAACATCAACCTCGCTTTCCCCGCCGGAGAGCTCAGTCTCGTCACCGGCAAGACCGGTTCGGGAAAGAGTCTTCTCCTGGCCGCCATTCTCGGGGAGGTACGACTTCTGTCGGGTACCGTCAGAGTGCCCGAAGCACCTCCCGCTTCCACAATCGAGAGCAAAGAAGTAACCGATGCGGACTGGGTCCTCCCCTCGCTGACGGCCTTTGTGTCTCAAACGCCGTGGATTGAAAGCGGCACATTCAAGGAAAACATTCTGTTCGGCATGCCCTTCCGTGAGTCGCGATACAAGAAGGTCTTGCAGGCTTGTGCTCTGGAGAAGGACATTGAGCTTCTGGCAGACGGCGATGCCACCGAAGTTGGGCCCAAGGGCGTGACTCTGTCCGGAGGCCAGCGTTGGCGTGTGGCTCTGGCCCGTGCTTTGTACTCCCGTGCTGGAATTCTCATTCTTGACGATGTTCTCAGTGCTGTTGATGCCCATGTCGGCCACATCATTGTCGAGCAGGCCCTGTCGGGCGACTTGGCCAGAGGCCGTACGCGCATCCTTGCAACCCACCACCACGAGATGTGTCTCGCTCATGCATCCTATCTGGTCAGGCTCGAAAGCGGCAGGGTCAAAAGCGTCGAGGATGTTGAGCCTGTTGAGGAGTCGTTTTTGTCAGCCGTCGTTGCAGCTTCCGCCGAAGAGACACAGGATGCTGACTCAGCATCATCTGCAGCCGAGATCGCCGCCAACAAGAAGAAAGACGAGGAGGGACGGGAAACCGGCCGCGTCAAGTCCAGGGTATATCGGGAGTACATCAAAGCTAGCAACTCGATATTCCTCTGGGTCGCCATTATGGTCTTTGTCGTGGTAGGCCGTTTGTGCGGCGTGGCCACGACCTGGTCGCTCAAGGAACTCGCCGGAAGCTACCAGTCCAACGATACCTACGACAGCCTCAGCAGCCACAGGTTTATCTCTCAGTCTGCCGAGCCTGAGCTGGTCTGGCATGCCGCCAACCTTCCGCTCACGACTACATCTACACTGCAGACCTCTGACGACGACTCGGCCTACCGACAGACGGCATTGTTTTGGATTTCGGCCTACATTGTCTTTGAGTTATGCAGCCTTCTTGTGGGGGCAAATACCCAGCTGCTGATCATGTTTACCGGCCTGCGTGCTTCGCGTGTTCTTTTCGAGCGCATGACACACTCTATCCTGCATGCGCCACTCCGCTGGATCGACACCATTCCCAGCGGCCGGATCCTTAACCGTTTCACATCTGACACTTTTATCGTCGACCGGCGCCTTGCTAGCGATCTAGGAACCTTCCTTTCAAGCTCATTTGTCCTAATTGTCATCATCGCCACCAGGTTCGTTCTGTCTTCTTTGCTGCCCTGGTATCCCTCCCTGCCATGTGTCTGACCTCCAAATTCGAATAGCATCTCCGTCTCGCCATACATCATTGTTTTCGGTCTTCTTCTGCTTGTTGTGTATGGCCGTATTGCGATATTTTACATTGCCGCAGCACGTGAAGTGAAGCGTATCAACTCCGTGGCATATTCCCCTGTGTACGACCAGTTCAGCTCGGTTCTGACGGGACTTTCGACCATTCGAGCTTTCCAGCGGCCGGAGTTTTACATGGACCGCATGTTTAGCCTGATCGACAACGGCACCAAGGCCAGCTGGGCCATGCAGCTGCTGGCTCGCTGGATGAACTTCCGGATGGGCATGTTCGGCGCCACATTCGTCACCGTTGTGGCCACTTGCATCATCTTTGGCAACATCGACGCGTCACTTGCCGGGTTTGGCCTGATCTTTGCTCTTCGATACACCAGCGCGCTCAGTCGCCTCCTTGCCAACGTTACCAGTGTTGAGCTTGGATTCAACGCCGCCGAGCGGATCCTCGAGTACATTGAAATCGATACAGAGCCCGAGACCGGCCGGGATGCTCCTGCTGCGTGGCCGACCAAGGGCCGTGTCGAGGTCGAAGACCTGACGGTCAGCTATGCCCCCGAACTGCCGCCTGTCCTGAAGGGACTCAACTTCGAGGCACGACCTGGCGAGCGTATTGGCGTTGTTGGCCGCACCGGTGCCGGCAAGTCGACGTTGGCTGCCGTGTTCTTTCGGCTGCTGGAACCGAGACAGGGGTGTATTCGCATTGACGGAATCGATATCGCCACGCTCAAGCTGGATCAGCTTCGCAGCCGGCTTGCCATCATCCCCCAGGACCCGTTTCTTTTTGCCGGAACGCTTCGCTCAAACCTAGACCTTGACGGTTCGATAGATGATTACGATCTGCACCAAGTGCTCAGGAGAGTCCACCTTGTCGAAGCGGACGCTGAGGATACAGGCCTGTCTGTGACGATTTCCGCTGTTGACCGAGACATAGATTTGCAGATTGTTGAGGACCAGACGCAAGAAGAAGTTGCTCTGCTGATAGAATCAACGTTGACCGATTCGGCGACCGCAGATGATGTGCCGGACAATAACAACATTACAGTCGTGTCAGAGTCAGCAACAGATGTCGCCTCGTCGGTGCCTGAAGGCGGGGAAAGCGATCATACCGCCAACAACGAATCCAGCAATACAGATGAAGCCGATAACAACAACCACGACGTCGACGACAGCAACAGCCCGAGACACGCGTTCAAGGACCTGGATATGCCCGTATCAACCGGTGGTGGAAACCTGTCCCAGGGTCAGCGGCAGCTTGTGTGCCTTGCCCGAGCTTTGCTGACGCGGCCGAAGATTGTCGTGCTAGATGAGGCCACATCGGCGGTTGACCGCGGCACAGACAGTGCCATTCAGGAGTCTCTGCGTCGTGAATTCGCATCCGGTGGCTGCACAGTTCTCGTTATTGCGCATCGGCTGAGCACCGTGGTCGACTTTGATCGTATTCTCGTCTTGAAGGAGGGTCGTGTCGCTGAGATCGGGACGCCGAAGGAGCTGATGGAGAAGGGCATGGCTCTCGATGAGTCTCGAAAGGAGGTTACATCGGCTGCAGGAGAGGGGGGACCGAGTCGGACGTCTGAAGGAGACGGCACAGAGGAGGAACGGGACGACAGCGGTACCTTTTGGGAGCTGGTCAAGCGAAGTGCAGAAAAAGACAAGCTGGTTGGAATGGTCTTTGGAGACAAGGCGAAGACGGGCTGAAGACCAGCAGGTGGGGGCTCGATGAAGAAGAATTTTTAAATATGGAAATGGGCAAAGCAGGTCGAAAGAGGCACTGAAAAAGGGTTCGTCGTCTGGCTTTGTTTCTGTTTTTGACAAATAGCTCCATTCGGAGACAAAGAAAAAGTTCATGGCGAGTCAACCGGGATTTGCGTCTGGGGGATTTTCGCTGCCCCTCCCAAACTTCACTCTTATTATAGAATCAACAGCAAAGCCTGTGCAATCTGTTCAGCGACGACCCTGAACATTAATTCTGAAATAAATCCCCCGTCACGTTCTCTCGACCTTGATATGTGAACTGATTTTATTTGTATTTTCTCATTCTTTCGGCCTCTCGTTTCTTTCGTTGTGAGCACAGGGTAATTTGAATTTGCCGTTCCTTCCCCCTACTGTATTCTAACAAAGATATACATCTACTTTGTACAGGTTTTTTCCCATTTATCTACAAGCATCCTCTACGATTGCCTAGACTCGCTGGCATATTCGTTCACAGATCCCAACCCCTTTTCCACAACGAGACCCAACTGAACAGACTGCGTGACTCTTTTGGCATTCAACAATCACTCTTCACTGCTTGCCTGCAGCTGCTATTCAGAAAAAAAAACACACATGAAAGCTTCGAATACTGTCGCCCTACCAAACCTCCGAGTCTGCTAGCAACAACAAGATGGAGTATTCTACGTCCCATTAGTTCGAGAGTGCTGTTGTTGCCATTTCAGATAAAGCATTACCAGAATCCAGCTCTACCTGAATGATACTACAAAAGCTAGCAAAACCCGGCAAGGACAGAGGCGGAAGGTACACGCACGAGAGGTATCGTGTGCACAGGTTCGCAAGGTCTACGTCGAGCTCCGAGTATTCAACGATTCCACTGCGGTTTCTTCGGCGGCTGTAGAAAAGAGCACCCCAAACCATCCAGGACGTTTAGAGGCAGGCATAGCCGTCTCCCTAGAGGTATCCAATGCTGTCTTCATTGCCAACAGTAGCAAACAGCTGATCTTTCGAACATGATAGCTGTCATTAAGGCGAATTTCACGTACATTGTTTCGCCCACTAGAATATTTCGTAGTGGAGGACACGCATTCTCGTATCCAGAAACGAACAATGCGTCTGGACGTCTCGACTACATTGGCAATGAATGGGCAGCAGGTGAATTGGCATCCCTTGCTAGAAGCGCCCTTGCTGAAGGATCTGTTGTCACGCCTCGGCCATAAAATCGCGTACGGGTTGCCTTTCGTTCCTTTACATCCAGCAAGGCCAGCTTTCCTGCTTCGTATACGGCCTCCATCTACTCTCCATTGCGTCATCAGCCCATACTGCATGTTCTACTTGTCAGAGTTACACGCCCTCTCTCATTACGTAGCTGCGGCGCTTCTCACAGCTTCCTCGGACCTGCATCTGCACGTCAGGGAAGTTTATCGTACCATTCCCCATCCAAGAAAATCCCGATTCGGCTTCAAACGACGCAGTACTTCGGTCCTACGTCTCCCTTTCACGGACTGCCTGTCATTCAGTCCTCGTTCATCTACTAGCTGCTATTCTATTGTCCTCGCTCTTCCACGCTTTGCATTCAGTTCTCGCCCTTCCCTGGCCTCCTACTGCCCTTCTACGTGACAAGGGCTATTGTCCCCAGCTTCCTCTTCCTCTACTAACCTCCGTCTACCTCGACTTCCTCTTGCTTCCGTTGCCTTCCTCGCTGTTCTGGCCCCGCCCTCTATCAGTCAACAGGATTCCTACTACTATATAAAGCCTCCTCCTCTCCTCTCTTTTTTTCTCCCCTCTCCTTCTCTCTCTTCCATACTTTAACACACACAAAGCAGATTTCCTCTTTTACTCTTCACGAGAATCGACCTTTACTTCCCAGTAAGTCAAAGCATGCCAACTCTTCTTAGCACCCTTACTTCTTGCTCTCAACCTTTTTCCTCTCGCAGATTGCTAACGATGGCTTTAACTTACTTTCAGAAGCATGGCTTTGTCTTCTCCCAGACAAGACACAGTATACTCTCAACATCTTATAATTCATCCTACTGCCTGTCGGAAAGTTTCTCTTGACGAGTCGTCAGACAGTGATTTGCATAGAGACTTATGATTGTTTCCCCCCCCCCCCCCCACTCTCCATCTTCCTCTCCATTGTCCTTCTGCCCTCTTCTCCATATTTTTTCTTATTTCTCTGTTTTGCTTCTCCTTCTTCCTCTCCAGTCCCTTCCTCTCCCCCTCTTTTGTCTTCCCATTCCTCTTCTTCCTCTTCATATTTTCGGCACTGCTGGTTTGGTGCGATGTTGTGTAAGGATCGACAGAGTACGGATATATCCAACTTCGAGCCGGAAAACGAGGACGCGGTTAATAGTGGTCTTATGCAACCTTGCTTCTGCCGCTCGACGACAACGGGCGGATCTAGACTTTTTGCAAATAACAATCAAACGAGGCAGATTCTAGAGCAGGTGAGCAATTTTTTTTCTGCCACTGTGGTCCTGCTGACAGTTGTTTGTACTGTCTCTCCAGATCTCGCTGCCAAGTAATCTTATAATGCCTATTACCATTTCTCAGCTCGGCCCAGCAGCCGCACTTGAACATGATCCGACCTTCTCGGTGGCGCCAGATTTGCCGGCATTGCTAGCTACCTATGTGTTGGAGGAGCTGGTGGGAACGACAATACACCCGGGAACATCTTCAATAGAATCTGTCACGGAGTTTGCGGTGGTGGGTGGACTAAATTTCTGCAAGCAATCTCTCTTAATCTCACCTCAACAGCCTCTCACGATAACGCTGGAAGCGCCGAAGCACATGGCAACTGTGGGCACGGATAACAGCGCGATATCATTGGGGCTGCCGGTGGCAACGAAATGCTGGCAGCACCACCAACAGCATCAGCAGAACCAGGAAACGAAGATGTTCCACAATCACTGGAAGGCCCATGAGAAACAGCCATGTCAATGGCTCAGACTACGCAGAGTCCAGGGACCACCGTCGGAAGAAACTCCTGGCAGATTTTAGCCCCAACTCCATCAGCACCGTCAGCGGCAGAGATCTGAGCCAAAGTACAGACCCGCATCGACATGAAGAGCGGGGGCTTAAACAGCGGAATCATCTACGGCTCAGACTACGCCGAGTGCAGGAGAATACTGAAGGGGTTGGTACCGACAAAGTGCAGCTTCAAGACCAGCAGCAGCAGCAGCTCCAACGTGACCGTATCTGGGGTGGCAGTGACGGACGAGTCCACACGAGCTGGAGCACGATATATGCGCATACTGCTGTTTGCGACATGTGCGATCGCCGTGGACATGCAGTGCTTCAGCGCTGCATCGTGCCTGGCTGCCGGATTCAGGTTTGCCAGGGATGCGCAGCGCAAGGCCGTCTCGACAGCAAAACTCATATTCTCGACGAGGAGTCTGCTTCATGGTTGCGGGCTTGACCATTCATGCGAAACCCGGCATTCGTCTTCGAAGCCATGACCATGACTTTCATCGAGCCGATCTGTCGGATATCGTTGGCTGCTACTTATGGTGCAATGATCAGGTGTGACAGATCGTCTTCTCCTGCTCGACCAACAGCAACCCGTTTTATTCAACGGAGGGATCGGGCGATACAGAGGTTTTTGAAATCTTCTTCGCCCCTCTCGAAGATGTCCGCCGGAGAAGACGTGTATACTTGGAGCGCAGAGAAGCGGTGTGCAGCAGCTTGTAGCGGCCGTCCAGGCGACGGTGGTTCTTTCGGTCCAGGGCGACACCGGTATATGCTTGTCAAGAATGACGGTAAGTAGCACTTCTTCGAATGGTCTGAGTTTTGAGATCTGAGAAACTGACAAAACCCAGAGCTCGGTCTCTATTGGTCAAGACTCTGACCCATCCGCTGGGGCCGACAGTCAGCAGAGACCCAGGGCTTATCGACATCATTCAGCGAATGGAAGGTGCAGGACATCCCAGTCACTCCCTCCAGAGGAGCGTTGCCAAATACAGGAGGAGATGAAAAAATCCGAAACGACGATCGACCACGTCAACAGGGCTCTGGAAACGACTTTTGCTTGACCGTCTCCGACCATACTCCCTTGGACCATCTCTGGCTATGCTGCCTTGACCGTCCCCACGTATATTGTCAGAAGTAAGACACTGCCAAGACGGAGGCGTTTGATACATTGACATGGAGGCCGACCCGGGACTTGAAGATATACCTCTTTGTCATTAGACGGGTATGAGGTGCATGTACGAGGTCTCAGCCGATAGAAGACCCGCATGTCCGTACATTACAAAATTTCATGTTTACTAGATGTGCTTTCTATCTTTTTGCATTACTCTCTTTGAAAGAAGGGCTACGGCGCAGTTTTCGATTGTCCTGCAGCCACATCCCCTCTGACAGTGCCATTTTCATTGACAGAAGTACTGCGATCCGATACGAATACCTTTTTTTCTACCTTGAAATGTGCCGTAGTCTTTCTGCAATGGACCGTCCACCATGAATTGGTAATCCCGATAAGCTCTTTTCGTCACGATTATTGATCCTAAAGGCGGCCTCGCGATATCCGAGTTTTCCATCTGCATGTCGTCGATTGACAGTGTACTCAGTAGAAGTGTGAGGTTGTCTGGCGCAAACTAAGTCACATGAGCCAACAAGCCCTGTTCAGCAAGTCATTCGGAGGAGTTCGGCTTGGTGCTCAACGACGATCAGCACAGGGCCGCAGTGGAAATACAACGGCCTTTTTGCCTCGCTTATCTATCTTACATTGCTTTCATTTTTTATCTCGGTGTCGACGGCGGGATTACCTTCGCTTAGGAGATCCGAACTTCGACCGAGGCGGCCTCACTGCCGTTTGGGGCCGTTTCGAGTCGTCCGTTTTCTGGTAAAACAGACAATCGGTGTCTCCGTGGGAACGGCTCCTCTCCATGGCTTACTCCAAGACACGAGGTAGAAAAAAGGGCACCACGGAGGGGGCTGGAGAAGGCAATAAAAAGAAAAGAAAGCGAAAATGACTAAACGAGAGTCTAGGTATCTGCCGGAATTGTGGGAAGCCAGCAATGATCATCTTGTAAGATATTACATGGAGCGCTGCATGCAGTAAGATACAAATGCCTTCACCGAGAACCTGCCGCTCCATTAAGTAGACGGGAAGTGCGAAGCCCTCACCAGGTTTTCTTTGTATCGCTGAGAAATAAGACAGCTGTACGCAGAAGCATAGCAAGTGCCCCGTCGTTTGGATTTAGGGGCCAAGTGCGCTGTATTATAGAAGGGCTACAGCCGGTGTAGGCTGTACGGCCATTCGGTGCAATTTGCTTCTTCACGCCGAATCTAATACCTTGTTTGCAGCCACGACCCACAACAGTGATGATCTTGCAGGAGTATGGTGTTCCAAGCGTATATCATATTTCTGGGTGGGATTGTGTCAACGTGTGAGGATTTGGTTTCAGGACATTATATTCTGGTGCTCTGTCCCTGAAAGAGCCTATGGAATAGATGGTGCAGCAAAGAAAGCAAAGAAAGTGCACAAAGCACAAAACACCCAACAACAGACATGTAGTGCCGATTGTATGCAGCAGAGTCCCCGAACCTGTGTATCGTCCATCGTAGTAAGATAGTAGCCCCTGACCCTTCCCGGTGGTATTACAGAAAACGAAAGCAGTGGTATAGTATAGAAAATAGGGTTGAAGAAGAGAAAAGGCGAGATGATGGCGACGAGCCTCAGCGCCACGTCGCGTGGATCCGACCCCGTCGATTGCTGCGCGCGCCCGGCCGCAGGCCAATGTCGCCGCCAAGCATCAGGCTCTTCCACCGGCGACCGACGCTCTGGCGGTCCTTCTTGCCCAGGCTGCGCGCGCAGTCTTGCCAGTCCGTCTTGCTGAGCTGCAGCTTCTCCAGCACCAGCTCCACCAGCATGCGGTCGTCTTCGGAGCTCCAGCTCTCGCCGTCGGCCTCGACCTCGACCGGCGCCGCACATTGGCTGCTGTCGTCGGGGACGCCGTCTGCGTGTAGGCTGTGAAAGTCGCTTCGGGCCAGCCCCAGCGGCAGCGCTTCGGGGGCGATGCGCGCGCGTCGAGGTGTCTGTGGCCGGGGAGGTGATGTCGGTTCGGTGGCCGCAGGCATCGTAGCAGCAGCCGCACAGACGTCCTCCTGGGATAGCCGGCGAAAGAGCTGTAGACGAGGCGCCGGCAGCAGTGCTGGGGCCTCTGCACGAGACGGAGACAGGTTGCTAAAGGGATATGGTGCGAGAGACGGCTGCGGGAACATGTCGTCGTCCCACTGCCCGATGGCCGGCCTCCCGTCCTCACTGACGTCAAAGCTGTCACGGCCAGGGTCCATGGAACGCCGCCTCTTGTTGGGGCTGCGCGTCAGCGGCATGCGCTTAATGATTCGTCTGGTGGTAGTGTCGGCGGCAGCGCAATCGTCTGTGCTCGTCGCGGCAGCACTGGCCGTGGCTGCAGCCTTGCGCGGCCGCAGGCGCAGCTTGAACGGCGGCGGCGCATGTGTGAGGGGAGGCGTGAGCTGTTCGTGGTGCCGGTGTTGCTGCTGAGGCGGTGTCAGCGGGAAAGAAGGCACGGCGAATGGCGTCGGTATCGGTGCTGACGCTGGTGCTGTCGAGAGGAGGGCGGCCTGCAGGCTGCGGCAGGTGGTGAAGATGTCGCCAGCAGCGTCGGGGGGCGAGGGTGCATGCGTTGGGCTGGCCGGCGGCGAGGCGAAGAGGCCGGCCGGCAGGCCGCGGGCGAAATGATGTGTACTTGCAGAAGACGGAGAAGGAAACGGAGCCGAAGTCGAAGCAGCGACAGCAGCAGCGGCAGCCCGAGAGGAATGCGCCTGATCGCAGGCGAAGCCGTGGAGAAACATGGCGGGGGGCGGAAGGGTGGACGAGAAGGGAATGCGCGAGGTTGGAAAGACGGGAAGCAGAGGAATGCTAAGGGCGAGATGGTAGAGCCTGCGAGAGAGCGACGGGGAAAACGAGAGGCAGAAGCCGGGAGGAGAAGGGTGGCAGGAGACTGATATTCAAGGGCGAGCGGCGAGGAATGGGGGCAGCTGGTCGCGAGGGAGAGGAGAGATGAAAAAGGTCGTGCCCTTGGCGAGGGCTGCTGGCGTCCGGGAGAGAAAAAGAGAGCGAAAGGGAGGAAGACGGGACGAGATGGAGATTTGCGCCTCTACTATGTAGCTTAGCAAGGGTTGCCCTTCTCTTTTCCTGTTCGCGCACGTTTTCTTGAGGGAGGACGGACGTCGGAGATCCACCGTCGAAGAGGACTGGGGGGGAGGGTGGTCCAAGGGCGAGGGAGGGGGGGGGGCATTCGTCGTTGCGCGGCGCAAAGAAGAAAAAAAGACTTGGTTGTCGCAAAATCTGGGCAAAAAGTGACAGGAGTGGTGAAAAGAGCAGAGGGTGTCCACCCGATTCACCACTAGCCGGCCTTGGGGGCCAATGGGCAGGCGTGCTGGCCGGCGACTGACCGCCGCGGCCGGCGCTCGTGCAGAATGCCGCTTGTACCGTTGCAGCGCTAGGGCCGCGGGCTAGCAGCCTGGCGGTGCTCCAGGCTCTCTGGCGCTGCTGCAGGCCGTCCACCCGCCCAATCTGCCGCTGTAACAGCCCATCGGTCCTCTGAAAAATCGGCCTGCTGCACAGCGATGACCAGCACGGCAACCCCACCGTTCCATCGCGCACTACGAGCACTCTGTAATACTCTGTAACCCGTACTCTTACACATTAGCGCTGGCCCGTCGCAACTCTTGCCGACTCGGCCGTTGTGGCTCAACCCCAATCCAACTCTTCGTTCCTTTTCCCATCTGACTCGCCTCGCTCTCTCCTTCCTCCTGTCCACTTTTTCTTTTCCCTCCACGGAGCACAGCTGGTAAGGGATGCCGACACTGACAAGAGAGACAGCAGCAGGTGCCAGGACAGGCAAGGGACCCCAGGCCCGATAGTGCCTGCAGACGGACGAACAGGCACTGAGACATGCATATGCACCTCGTCGTTAGGGCCACGAGTACCCTGTATCTTACGAGTATGGAGTACAGATTACTCCGTACTCGTACCTGTCCTCCCTGTGCGCAATCGTCCCCATTTCCACTGCGCCTGAATAAATGTCTTCAATTCGGCCCCTTTCTCTTCATCCCTGTCCTCTTTTCTGCGTCTCGTTACCGTCATCGGTTTCGTCATATCCATCACCTCATCAATCTTGCCCACACCTTGCTGTTGCTTCTGCCGTACGACTCGCCCGCCTAAAATGCGCCCGTTGGCAAACAGGATCGGTATGGCCCGGTGGCTCCCGTCCTCCTTAGTGCTGCCAGTTGGCCCTATTCTTGGGCTGCCTGCTATCCTGCCGACTCTACTTGTATCTTAGTATGTACGAGTACATACAGTGGCGCCGTCGTCCTGGTTTCGTATCCCTGGTTCCCCGGCCTCCCTTGCTCGCTTCCATCGTCCCTTTGGTCTACTGAGACAGTCGTCTCCCTTTTGCAGCCGGCTCTCTCTCCTTCGGCCTGTCCTCATTTCTCCTTTCAGCTCTGCTGGACTCAATGCAAATACATCGGCTCCGGGTATTACTTCTGCCTTTACGTGCTTTTCACTTTCGGCCATCCCTTTCCTTACGATTCCCCCCCAGATCTGTGTCTCGTTGCCCCCTCGACAGCTCTCTGCAAGCCGGGAAACACTTGCCATCTCCATCGCATTCGCTGCAAGGGACACCCGACATGGGTTTTCGTTCACATGACGCTTCTGCTGTGCGCACCCTGTACCGCCTGCACACCCTCTTTATCTCTATGCTTTGCCTATTTCGCTCTAACCGTCTCAGAGGACGGGCAGGCTAACAGGTCCGAATAGGACTAAACCAAGATGACCTGATGTCTTGCTTGCATTCCTCCCTCCAGTCACCGTCACTGCTTGCAATAAGATGAATGCCCCCCTTTCGGAAGCTCCAAAGAGTGACGACGACGGAGAGGGTAGAGATCCTTACCCATTATCTGCTTGCTGCTCGCCTGAGTGCTTATTATCGGTAAGGACGAGACAGAAATTCCATCCAAGGGCCCCAACCTCACAAAGCTTCACCACTCGTACGCACCCGTTCGTCAATTTCGTCCTCTTAAGTCGTACTCGGACCATTTCCTCTGAGTAGCTCGGGACTGTATTTTATTTATATACTTTATTTTAAAAGGAGGGGTATCTGACGACATCTATCTTGTATTTGGCTTTCATTTCTATACCAGCAGTCCCGCCCTCTTGCTGTAACTCTGACCGAATAGCCTTTCATGAAGATGGAAACATGAAAGCAGCAACTTAGGCGGGCTAGCCGCTGATAGTGCATACGTATTTCTTCATGCAGGTTGCCCGTGTTTTTGCTTATCTGGACCGTCCAGTTGCGTCCCATTTTGAAAAGTGGTGGAATCTCAATCAACTTGACTTTTTGCTATTGTATCCGTACTTCCGCTTTCTGTTTTGGGGGATTTACGGCTATGAGGTCACCAATGAGGCTACCTTGCAGCGAGATCGTAAGGCCATGACCTCGTCTGTACGAGTAGAGACAGTTATGTGTCGAAAGCAAAGCTCGACGGCAGACTCGGGAACCAAAGAACCTGATCTCCCGTCGGAAGCATGCGAGGGGGACGCGAGTGAACGCGAGGGGGACGCGAAAATGACACGTCAAAGCCCACTTCTGCAACGGTTTAATTCAAAAAAGCGCGCAAAGTCCACGATCTAGTCCAATCACATAATACCAAAGAGTCCCAAAGCGACACGCCGACGCGCTTTCGTCCTCCACTTCGTGCTTGTTCACATTCCGTATTAAATACGACGTACGGAGTATGGAGCTACGGAGTGCTTGTATACCTATCATATGTTTCCGCATTCCTTGGCTCTGTTTCCGGCTTCGCAAGGCGGAATGAATTATTGGTTTTCCCACTGCGGGGTATTTAGCAAACGAGTTGCGGAGTAATCCGTATCCGTACAGATTATTTGTACCTTACAAATGACATGACAAAATCCCGCAACAATTCGGGACAAGCTATCCAGACGCGAGGTGGTCAGCATTGCAATGCAAAAAGTGGCATCAGACAAGGATGGCCGGATCTCTTTAAACTGAGAGGATCTGGGAACATGACACATATCAGAGACGACCACAACAAGTCATAACGAGCCTGGCCGGTTAAGAATAACCAAGGGGGTATGTTTTAGTGTGCTGAATTGCACATCACATTTATCGTATTGCCAACATCAGTGAGTGCCTTGAATGCTCCGTTAATATTATCCCGAACCCTTTAACCAATCTCCGAAGGCGTCTCTTTGAGCTCGTAGCCCAACTCGCGGACGGTACGGAGTATTTAAACTGCCCAAAACAAGGATCGTGCCACATAGCGCAGTTTGGGCTTTGATAACATTTCATACTGCCCTTGTTGTACATGGGTAAACTGAGCCGGAATTCGGATGGGGACATATGTCAGGATCCATGGCGTGAAGCCACTCGTGCCGCGATCCTATCATAGTCAATTTACTGTACTCCGTGGACCCCGCAATCCTGTAGGCGGCAACTACGACGTAGACCCAGCAGGAAGCTGCGAACCTGTGGAATAAGCCTGAAATAGTTCGTAAAGGACTCCGGACTCTGTATCTTACCTCGAGAACTACGACAGTGAAAAGGTGCCTCTTTTACCAGTACAGTGGTCTTCTGAAGTAGTATATAGTCGGATGCCTTGCACGTTATGTTCCACTAAGAACCCTACCCACAGCAAGCCAAGCGGGGTTTTCAATCTAGTTCTTTAGGCTTAATCATACACAAATTGCTTGAGCTTTGCTACATGCTGTTTAGATCAAACAACATAAAACGGCTTGCAGTGGCGATGAAAAGGTTAGGAAAAATGTTGGCCTACCGTTATCGGTTGGCGTCTATGGTACAGTATTCATCGTGACGGTAATTGGTCGAGCCAAGGATTTGTGATGCATAGAACGCCGAGGACAACGTCCATGCTGACGCACAACGTCCAGTTCATGAACAGGAAAATGGCGCTCTTGTTCTAGACGATCCAAATAAGGCACTAAGAATGACAGTCGCCGAAGTCGCTCTATTCCTGTTCACAGAAGCACTGATATTTACTAGAGGGGCTGTCTGCTATGTGAACTGTGCGGTCTGCCTTGTCGCCTTCGTTGTCTACGAAATGTCATTCACGGACTTTCCGATGGGTTCCGCCGAAGGGTGATAGCAGACGAAACTGCACCACCCTGCTTCGGTTGGGCATCAATGCCAGTGTCTGGGCGCCATCAAAGTCCAACTACAACGTAAGGCTGACACTCGGGAAATTTTTGAAACAGAGTGGTCTCGGTGTTGGGCATGTCCATGTGACATATACATGGGGGAGCGCTTCGTTGCTTTCCCGGTTGATGTACTCGGTACGGGTTACACGAGGTAGATACAAGTAAGGATACGAGGGGCATTGGCGTAAAGCGTCTGTCGCCGCGGCCAGACAATGAGTCTCGCATCACGTCTGCCAATCGGCGGCTGAAATTGCAAGAATGGCGGGGTCGGAATAATCCATCCACGGCAATTTTTCTTGTCCTTCATACCTCTCTTTCTTCGTCCTTACTTATCTTTCTATGGTTCCAAACATATTCTTTCATCATGACAAACGTACGTCGTGACGGCTTTTCACTGCTTCCAGGGACCAGCGGGACGGACAACGGCTACCGGTTGAAGTAAGTGCAGTATCCACCATTTCACGAGTGATAGGCGTTGACTGACTGACAAGCGTTGTTTTTGTTCACGGCCTACGGGGCCACCCGAAACACACATGGGAGTGGACCCCATCGAGCGACGACGACAGAGATCACCCTGCTCCACCAAGGGAAGGCTAACTATCCCGCTTAATGCGGATTTTCAATCGAGAACCAGCAGAAGTTTGGACTCCAGTTTCCGGAAACCACAGAAATGTGTTTTGGCTGCAGACCTTACTCGCGGAGGACCTTTCCGAGGCAAGAATCTGGACCTATGGATACAATGCAGATATCATCGGAGGCTTTTTCAAAGCCAGTAACAGCAACAGTGTTTCGCAGCACGGAAAGAACTTTGCTATCAAGATCAACAGAGATATAAAGAACAAGGTATCTTCAGACTGGAGTACACTCTGAACAAAGGGATTCTAATTGCATGCAGGATCCCATTATTTTTGTCGCACACAGTCTTGGCGGAATTATTGTGGAAGATGTGAGTTCTGTCGTCATAGTCTTTTTATCCCTCTCTTTGATTTTCTCTGTTTAATTTTAGTCTTCATTGAATTCCATAACACTTCGCGATCAGTATACGCTGACAATAAGCTAGGCTATCTCCCGAAACCTGACGATTGCTGCCCGCACGAAGCTCGTCATATTCCTCGGAACCCCACATCGAGGAACTGATGCGGTCAAATGGGGTGCGATAGCAACGAATCTTGCCCGTCTTGCGCTACAAAACACAAATGAAACCCTCATCAACGCACTGCAAGTGGACGGTGAGGTCCTTGACAATATCCACGAAAACTTCGTAACAGTTCTCTCCAACTTCGACATCAGAATACAGTCGTTCCAGGAGGCGAAGGCAGTCGTTGGTGTGAGGGGTCTGGATGATAGGGTCTCGTTCTTCCGTCGCAATATTTTGCTCCTTCAATGATCCTAACCAGCTTTAGGTTGTCTCTAACTTCTCTTCCAAGCTGGGTCTATCGATACTAGTCTAGAAAGTTGAAAGTATCGATGCCAATCATATGCAGATGGCAAGGTGCCCTAACAGAGAGGACTCTCGCTATGGTGCCATTTACGGAGTTCTAGACGAGTTCATTCGCGAGAAGTTGTCATCAGTTGGGCCCGTGTTCAAAGAAGAAGAAAGTCGCCACAAATCACCCCCGGCAGAGATGGGCGAGAGCAGCAGGTCACCTAGTAGTTAGTATTAGCAATACACACTATTCTCTACGAGCGCTGCTAATAAAACTTAGGCCTGGCACCCTTCTATAACATCGCATTTGACCAAAACAAGTACTATGTTAGACGGAAGGAGACCCTGGATGAGTTACGGGACCTGCTCTTCACAAAACAGTACAAGAAGGCGGCGCTCGTCGGACTCGGCGGCATGGGAAAGACGCAGGTCGCACTGAAGCTGGCGTACTGGATGAAGGACAATATGAAGCACCACTCTGTCTTTTGGGTATGGGCCCTAAGCAGTGCGACATTCGAAAAATCGGTTGTCGAGATCGCAGCTCTTCTTCCGATCCAGTGGAGGAAGGACGATAACAAAGGCCCGAAAGATTATGTCCGAGACTATCTTAGCTCGGACGTAGCTGGCCCATGGCTTCTGATTTTGGACGACGTTGATATCATTCTTCCTGACATGACCCATTACCTTCCCAGAAGCACTAATGGCCGGACCCTTGTGACAACACGCTCCCGAGATGTGGCATACACTATTGCCAACCATGTCATCGTCAAACTGGAAGAGATGAGTCCGCAAGAGTCAAAGGCCATCTTAAGCGGATGGCTGTCTGAAGAATACCTGGCCGACGAAAGGCAGGTCGAGAACCTTTTGGAGCAACTGTGCTATCTTCCACTGGCCATCGCACAAGCCGGGGCGTACATTGGACGAAACCAGATAAGCGTTGCCAAGTATCTCAAGTTGTTGCGAAACACCGAAGACGACTTGGTTGGGCTGATGACTCGGGAGTTCGATGACGAATATCGATACAAAGGCTCGAAAAACGCCGTCGCGAGAACTTTGATCGTTTCTTTTGCCCACGTCCAGCAGAGTGACCCCAAAGCCGCAGACCTTCTTTCATTCATATCCCAGATTGAGCCAAAAGCAATACCGAAGTTTACCCTACCTTTCGTCGGGACTAAACAAGAGATGGTGAGCACAATTGGCACGCTTTGTGGGTACGCATTCCTGAGGGAAAGCAGTACAGGTGTGTATGATATGCATAGAATCGTTCATATTGCAACAAGAATCTGGGTCGGAGAGCAGCACAAGACGGAAGAGGCAGAGACCACGGCTATCAGGCACCTTGCAAGCATCAACCTACGACACAATTACGAATATCGCGAAAAGCGAAGGTCATACCTTCCCCATGCAATTTGTGTTGTCAAAAGAATTGACAGTTCGCACCAGGAGAAACAAAATCTATCAATCGTGGTTGGTCGTTGCTTACTGTGGGAAATGCGTTACAAAGAAGCTGTCCAGTGGCTTGAAGAGGCATGTCAGTGGAGAAGATTACATCTTGATAAAAGGAACCGAAATCGACTAGCATCAGAACATGAGCTTGCGGGTGTCTACACCTGCAACGACAATTCAGAACAAGCCATAGAGATTCTTGCATATGTGGTTGCAGTTCAAAAGACGACGTTGGCGGAAGAAGACCCTGATCGACTAGTCTCAGAGCATGAGCTTGGAAGGGCCTACCTAATGGGTGGTCAGATTCAAAGGTCTGCTAATGTTTTTTGAGCATGTGGTGAAAGTTAGAAAGACTACGCTGGCGGAAGGACATCCTTATCGACTAATGTCGGAAGAGGCGCTTGCTTATGTTTTAGAACGGCTGAATCAAGGCAAGCAAAAAGAGCAGAATGAATGTTTTGGAGTTTATATTCTTTTTCTCCGTCTAGTTTTTTTTAGCTATATAAGACAACTTGATTATATTGTCTAGGTTGAAACCACAGAAAAGCATCAGAACGCCTTTGTGCACAATTCTTAGTTACCGTTGTATCTCGTCCCCAAAAATAGACTCTTTTTTATAGTACAGAAGGTCTATCCACGATTAGTGGCACCATTGCTTGCAGTCACACGGAAACAATCAACTTTCCATGGGCATCATGCCATACACGTCTTTTCGCCCTTCTCACTTTCAGTCCTCAGCCATTGCCGCCATCTTAGTGTGTCTCACCATCCTGATGCCGTTCAATAAAAAGGGTCCAGCAGTCGTTTAGCATAATCGGACTTGATGTCCTTGTCTGCGTATGCAACCGACCACGTCTCCAGCAAACGTCTTAGAAGTTTACACATCTCTTCCAGCTCCGGTTCTGCTTCCACATACCCCGACTGGTCCGGCTTTGCCGTCCACCTCAGACACGGGTAAACTGTCGTGTCGAGATCAAATACCATGCCCAAGAGATCTGCCGAGTCCGATTCTGGTTCAGGTTCAGGTTCAGAGTCCACATCCAGATTTTCTGGGGCCTTGGCTTTTCTTTTTCCTTTGGCACCATCGGCGCTCATCTTTCGGGTGATGTGCCCGGCCGGTATCACCCACCTCAGAATCACGCTCTGTGCTTTTTCTCGCGAGCGCAAGCATATGGCCAAGCCAATTATGCCGTTTAGGTCTGGGAGGTCCAGGGATTTCCTGGCCTTGTGCAAATCTTCAGTCATGAGCATCTTGAGACCAGAAGTGGGGGAGAACGCCTTGCAATTCTTGATCTGCAGGAGCAAGAGCGCCACGCGGCCTGTGGGCATCCTGATGGGAATACCGATGTCCATGCCTATGAGGTTGGGCGGCAACAATATGGCGAATCCGCGCCTGTAGGTTTTTCCAGATCTTCCGGTGTCGGGTTTTGGGCTGTGCGAACAAAATGGCTGAAAAAGACTTGTCCTTTCTTGAGGAGATTTTGCGTGGTAGTGCTGCTTCTGAAACCCTGAGTTATGTCGCGCCATGCACGGTCGCCGAGCAAGGCCGTAAGAAAGTCCCGCATGGAGATGGCATGGAGGTGGTTGTCTGTTAGATGTGCGGCGTAATCAAAGGCGAAGAGGAGGACTAAAGACGCTGCCTGCTCGCTGATGTCGTGGCATGGCCTTTGCGCAAGACAACGGATGGCCATGTAGCCGAATACTGAACCAGGCCGCCCCTCCGCCTTCTTCTTACGTCTTCCGTAATGGCCTAGAAATAGAGGGCTACCGAGGGCAGCGGTCTAGTAGTGTCTGACTACTTTCGACTGAAGTCCACTTCCACCTCTATTTACAGGTCCTACAAGTAACCCATCCGACATCATGCAATGTGTTTGAGACGCGAGTACTTGATTCTTATATGCAATTGCTCGGACAGTTAGACTTATAATCCTTCAAGGAACCCCGCAAAAGCGAAACATGTATATTGGTCCCATAAGACGACATAAACGTAAAGCTGTGATCCCCCCAACGCCACGCTGCAAAACCCTTTGGAACGATGGTGGCTGAATATCAGATCCTATGCATATCCGTGCATGCCCATCTACAGAAATCCGGCTGCTGTTCTCCTGTTCCATGCAATGTGTCCTAAAACGGAAAGCGACAACAAAAGAAACACAAAAGACGGAGTATTTAGTCCTCGATCGGGAGCACTGTCCGTACGCCGTCTTTAATTTGGTCTGAAGAAGTATTAGGGCAATGACGTTTTCGGTGGAGTAGTTGAAATGCTGCTTACCCTCTAAATAATGGACGACCTCGCCGTAGTCTTTGCACACGTGGTGTCCGCTCCAGCCACCGTCTGTAGGGCCGTTGTCACTTCCGTCCATCGGCGTATGCGCCTCGAGAGTGAGGTCTGCAGCACACATGGCGCCTTGCCGCATATAGTCGAGGCAGTGGAGTACATGGGTCTGGTAATCTTCTGGCAGGCTAGAGCCGTTATTAGACTCTAGGGCATTAAAAATACGGCCTAGAACGAACTAGACAGCGTGTTAGTAACCCGAAAGATGGGCGAGGTTTGTGATAGAGAAGAATTAACACGTACAACGCAATGTAGCTGGTGGGTAATTGTGGTAGTGAAAAAGGTGGCCTTATTCGGTGCGGCATAACCGGTGCCGGCTATTTTTGAGTTAGAAAAAGGAAGACAGAATGGAGGGGAGAGTATGAATTCTATATGAAAGGACATACCCGGCATCAGAGTGTTCCAACGAGCCAGAGTCTTTTCCGAGTAGAAGCCGTTCGGCTCTGAGGGTGTAAAGGACTCGTCCGACTCCCACTTAACTACTCTAGTGGTGACTGGTTCTGTCAGTTTGGCACACTCGGCTCTCCGGATGTGATTGCTACTTACAGTGGGGTCCTTCTCCCGTATAATCGCCACCGACCTGCCATGAGGCATGTTGCCGACCGCGCGCATGGAGCAGCAGCAGCAGGCACAGGATGACGAGTAACAGCACCGTGTCAATGAGCCAGCGGTGGCTGCGTGCTGTGCCCAGCGCTGCGGCCATGCGACTTCCTACCGTGCGGTGGCCCCGGCTGCGTGCATCCTCGAGATCGATGTTGTCCCACTGTTTCTCGTTCTCGCCCATGAGGGAGCCAACCTCAGTGCTGGACTCGTGGTCGCTGATCTGGTCGCGATCATGCTCGTCTGCCGTGTCGACGTTCTTGTACGTCCGGGTGATACTGTCCATAACTGGCTGCTCGGGAGGAGACAGGGAGAAATCGAAGAGGAGGCGCGGGATTTGTGTTTGCGTTTTTGTTCAATCAATTCCTTAGAGACTTTCTTGTCGACAAGACAAACGGTCATCGGCATATCCAGGATCCTATTTAAAGGCGTCATTTTGAGTGCCGCCATTCCAGTGTCCCTCTTCCTCCAAAACATTCCCCCTTGTTTCATGTGAGGTAACGGTGTTCCATGCTGGGATATTCGAGACGAAATGTGGGGTGATGCTTTATCAATATTCTAAGATACTACTCCGTACGGAGTTCACCAACCCAAAACATGAGTGCACGGGAACCATTCTCAAACGTCGAGCTCAGGGGTTCGACTCGGAGCTCATTGGGAACACTTGGGCCGTGCACGTCACCAGCAAATCAGATCACCGACGAACCCAATATTTTTAGCAGTCAGTATTGTCCCCTTTTTGTGTCATAGTATGGAGTATGTTGATTTTCAATACGCCAATACACCGTCTCACCGTCTTCCCCGGTACGTTAGACACAAAACTCAGAACTTGCCCAGAAGCAAAGAGCGAGACACGAATCAGTGAACCCGGAGGTAAATGCCATTTTGTCGACCTTACAGAGAATCACTTTTAGTTATCTACACATTTTTAAGAGGCATAAAAACTGCGCATACCTAGCGGCATCTTACAACCAAGGACACGTCCTTTAAACTTAACATTTTAACGGTTGCCTTTCATAACGCAGCCAGGCAAACATGTCCCCTTAAGAGGTTGTCTCATCAGTGGTATTGATTGGTTGGCAGAGTTCGTCATCCTTTTAATATGTGGAATGGCCGCCGCTATCATTCATTTCGAGAGGGTGTCTATCTAGTAGTAAGTTACGGAGGTATAGTCGTTTATGGCCACGGTTACTAACAAGCTATAAATAGCCAAACGACGAAGAACAAGAACGGATGGACTTGGGATACCATATTTATCGCCTGCTCTTGAGCGGCGAGCTCTTTCTGGCCCCTATCAGCAACCCTCAACGTGTCCTTGACCTGGGCACCGGCGCCGGCATTTGGGTAATGGACTTTGCTAAGTTAGCACGCCGCCTTAAATATCTGATTGAGCTGCTAATATCGCTTTGATTTGCAGCCAGTATCCCTCCGCAGAAGTCCTTGGCACAGATCTAAGTCCTATTCAGCCACAGTGGTAGGCTAGAGTCCCCTGAAATGGCGAGAGACTTATCATGCCATCCAGGCCAGTGCAGCGGACTACTTGTAGTAAACAGGCACCCCCCTGACACCTTCTCAGGAGACCCGAAACCAAGCTGCTGGTAACCTCTGGTCTCAAAGCTTACCTACGGTGTTTATACCTATGTTTCATCGACGCAGCTGTTGCCCTGTGCAGTTGCCCGCCGTGCATTGTTATGAAGATGATGCTCCCCTGTATTATTCAAATCCGTATGGCTTTGGATTCTCGAGACACATCTGGGTAACGTTTGTGTGGCATCCATATTAGTTGTTGCCACGAGTAAGGCTTGCTAGCGTTACTGAGTTGAGTTTTCGAGCCTTTTTTTGACTTGCACTTCCAAGTTGTGCCACCATGGCTGGAACTGTTGGACAGCGTACTCTGCTCGATTAGAGGTAATATCGACCGTGACTACTAATATAGTTATTGCATCATAAACAATAAACAACGTACTTAACAATACATCTTCCAGGCAGTTACACGGCTCGTATAACTAGTTGTGGACTGCATAAGATGCCCAATCTGGCACGATAATATCTCCGCCACCCTTCTTCTGAGCCGCCTCTCAAATATCAGTGACCGGGTCCAGGAGCTTTTGAGCGTAGGCCAACCGTAAATCCTCCTCTGCGTATGCATTCGGCCATCGTTCTAGAAGCCGTGCGAGCAAGCCACACAGCTCCTCTGATTCGCGCGGTCCTCTCCCTTCGCCCTCGACCATCTGCATCACCGCTGCACTTGGAGCTTTCATGCACGGGTAAACAGACGTATGAAGGCCAAACGCTATACCCAGTAGCTGTGCTGACATGGCAACTGCTGGCTTTTCTTTATCCTTGGTTCCTCTCTTTCTCTTGGGCGGTACCGACGTCGGCGCAGAGCCTGCAGCTTGTGCTGAATTTGAGGCATTGTCTTTGGCTTTGCTCCTCGTCGTACGCACCGTCTGGCAGACTGGCGGAGCAATGGCAGCAAAATGAGGATCGCCGGACGTTCGTAAGCACATGACCAAGCCAATGATCCCGTACAACGTATCAGAGAGTCCTAAAGCCTTTTCGGCATTCTGGAGGGCCTCTTTCATATACAACTTCAGACCCTGTGTAAGGTTGTCATTCTGACGGTTCTTGATTTGAATGAAAAGAAGGGACATATGGCCGTCATCAACGCGGACTGGAATAGCCATGTCCATCCCCGGGAAGTTCCCAGGGAGGAAAACGGCTGCGCCACGTTTGTAAACCGCTTCCAGGACGTCGATAGTTGGACTTGTGGACAAGCGAATAAAATGGTTGAAAAATACCAGCCCTGAGTCGAGAATATGTTGGGTTGTGCGGTTATGGTCAAGGGACTGAACTTCTTTCCATGCATCGTCACCCAAGAGAGCGACTAAAACGCTTCGAAGCGGTATTGCTCTGGGAGGAACGGCGTCTTGAGCCACGTCGACGTCTTCCTTAGGGAGAGCTCGATACGGCTCTGACGCGTAATCTGATGCAAATAGAAGAATAAGGGAGGCCACTTGCTCGCCTATATCCCCTGGGTTGACTGCGCCGGATTGTAAGCCGCGGATCCAAGACCGGATGCAAGAAAGACGGACAGACGGGTCTTGCAAGAGGCAAGTGGCTGACAATGCCAACACGGGTTCACTAGGCTGTGTTGTCACAAGGCTGTTTCTGTCTGGCGAGATCGAGATCAAGTATCGCATAGATGACGCTACCATGGCCTCGGCCAGGATAGAAGAGCAGATGTAGAAGTTCATCCTGTATGTTAACAAAGAGAGGTCGTATGCTAGACGGTCCTTCTGTGCAGATATTTTCTCGGTGGCGAACCTAAGCAGCCGTGGCCATGACATTCCAGCTTTTAGATAGGCACCCCAAAGCGGTCGACCGTGAGAAAACAGTTGTATCATTGCATTGGTGGTACCCGTAGGATCGTCTAGGCTGGCTGCGGGCGGCGTGAAGAGATTGAAAGTGTCGATTTTATAAATAGGCTGGAAGATGCCTACCTTTAAAACCTTGGCACTTTGGTCGTATTGATCTGGAGGCGTGAAATTGCTTATTTTAGAGGTCGTATCAAGCAAAACAATAAAGAAGGGTGTCCTTGCTTTATCTGTCTCGTTCTTATCTTTGCCTCTAGCAAAGTTTTTTGCGGCCCTTCGCAGGCTTCTAAAAGCAGAGTTTGTGCCTTCGTCTAGTAGTGCCCTGGCCTCGTCAAAGCAGATAATAACGGGCTGCGACTCGTCCTTAAGCGGCGAGATTGGAGGCGGGTTCAGCCGTAACGCTTTAAGGCTGGCCTTAAACTTGCCAAGCAGGTTGCAAACGACTAGATCATTAACCAAGGTAGTGTTAAATGCCTCTTCTAGCCTCTGGCGCATAGTGGCAACCTCCTTTATACTGCCTGTTAACAGTTCGAAAAGGCCCGCGGCCGTTATGCCAACCTCTTTGCAACACTTTGCAAGTGTAATCTGGTTTGCAAGGTATATTTCCCACAAATCCTCCTTGAGTCCCTTTATAGCGTTGATTGGTGTTTCTCCCATCGTAATAGGACGCGGAAACCCCAGGCTGCTTCTTGGTGCCAAGTTTGAATAGGCGACGTAGACGCCGTATCGAACAGCCATCTGCCTCACGGCAAAAGACTTCCCTATGCCAGACGGTCCTACAATTGTCGAGTATGGCGCAAGATACTTGCCATCTATCGCCGAGAAGGTGGCGTGTTGACTGAGCAAAGTAGATAAGACGCCTTGGCTAGCATGGACTCCTTTTGTATCTGACTTCTCTGTGCGCCCAAAGGCCGCTGCAGCAGTTGTATACTGATGAGGATCTTTGTCTCGGACTGCAAATAGGGATTTGACCAGATCTCTGGCTTCACGCTGTGAGGAAGTCGTCGGGAATCTCTCATCGTGCTTACAGCGCAGAACACACCACGCATTGACGAACTCATCGGGTGTTTCGTGTCGTGCCGTCGTCAGATGTTCTGGTATTTCGATGTCATGAAATAGTTCGGCGAGGTTGTATGATGCGCACTTTAGGACAACCATCTCGTTCGTATCACCACCTAGGGAAGCGACAGTATTGGCCACAAAGCTTGTTGTAGTTGGGCCAAAGCCCGCCTTAGCGCACAAATCCGCAGCTGAGGAAACGTGGCGCCACCAAGTAAGATCCTCAGGGAAATTGGACATTGTCTTGCTCTGCTGCTTTGAGATGGCGCAGTATTGTAGGGTATGAATGCAAAGAAGGAAGTGGGGTGTCAACTTTGGACATGGGGCTGGGACTGTCTACGAAGTACCGAGCACGATGAAACAGGTCGGAGAATTTAATCCAGCAGGTGCGACTATGTAGTCCCGCACGTGACATATGCCTGACATAATAGGGCACGGTTGATGAGACACGTTGTTCTGATGATCACCGGGGAACAAAATATAAACTAAGGCGCTTACTACGTACGGAGTAATCCGTTGTGATTTTTTGCCGTATGTGATGCCATGTAAATACTAGATGACCCGAATTAGTTAGCCCATAATACGAAGTATCACATAGGTGGCCTGCGTCACACAGAAAGGATATTCTACTCCATATTACTGAGTACTCCGTACTCGTACGGAGTAATCGCTTAACACGCCACGCAGGTCTCCACATGTAGACGGGTTGTGAAACGATTCCTGGGTGATGTTGTCGAATTATGTGTGCTCAGTGAGCGCGTGTGTATTGTCGCGGTCAGGTACGTCCGAGCTATGCCGACGTGCATGAAATCCCTTACTAATTAGCGCCCTGCCACAAAGTACATGACATCTCCATTACACGACACAATCGTGCACACCCTGGCCTAGGTCATTCGACAGATATTGGCTAGACTATACGCTCCGTCTTTATGCTGACTGTTTTTACAAGATATCAGCGGCTGACAGTTTTGTAACCAGCAATAACCCTAACCCGTGTTGTGTTACCTTTTCATCCCGCCACTAACAGTCGTCGTGAAAAATGTCTTCGGCCCTAGCGAACCGATTAGTAGGAGATAATTAAAACGGCGAGAACCCTCCTGTGGACGATGGAATATATACCAGTAAGGCCGGCAAGTGCGATGTTTTTCCTTCACTCCAAGAGCGTCGATTTCTTTTATGATGTCCTCTGCCAAGATGTAAATGTCCAGATTGGCCTTTATCCTATCTTGGGAAGACTGGATTGAAGTCAGACCAAACGTAATCGGCATGCGGTCACAGAAATAGACATAGTTGACTTACCGACTTGGGCAGCACTGCCCATCCTTTCTGCACGCCCCACGACAGTATCAGCTGCGCAGGTGACAGTGAGGCACGCTGGCTGAGGGCTTTAATTCTATCATCCGTCAATATAAAGGCATTCTCGGCATTTCCAGACCCACCCAGGGGCGAATACGCGGCAAGCTGGATGCCCTTCTCGCGACAAAAAGCGGCGAGCTTCGGCTGCGCACAGAAAGGGTGCAGCTCCACCTGGTTCACTGCAGGGACGACACGGCACACGTCTAGGATCTTCTGCAGGTTGACGATGCTACAGTTGCTGACGCCAATAGCCTTAACCCTCGTATTAGGGGTGGATGTTGCATTCTGCCGCAGGAAAATATCTTCCATGGCCTTCCACGTCCGCACAAAGTCCCAGTCGGCCTGGACGTCTGCCGAGCCGTCTTCACGTCTGGGGTAAACAGCATGGTTCCCGTTTGAATTCAGTGATACCGGCCCTGTAAATAATCGTGGTAAGTTTACTGAGTAACGTGCAAGCGCAACAAGAAGCGTAGAGTGTCCTGACGCACAGTGCAACAGCCAAAGGTCGAGGTACTCTGTTCCCAGGGCGGTTAGGCTCTTAGCCAGGGCCTCGTCGGCCCGGGTATGCCATGTCTGCCACAGTTTGTCGGTAACAAATAGCTCTTGGCGAGGTATGCCACTTTCACGAATCCCTTGGCCAATGGACTCCTCATTTCTAGAACGGCAGATGGTGTTTAGTAATAATCCAAGAAACAGAGAACGGCAAGGTCACAAACCCGTAGGACCATGCCGTATCAATATGTCTATATCCACATTCGGTGGCAAACTTCACAACTAGAAATACCACCCGTCAGCCCTGTTATACAAAGCGGGAACATGTACGAGCGCGCACCTTGAACAGCGACTTCGTGCGTTGATTTATACGTCCCTAGCCCGACCGCCGGCATATCCGCTCCTGTGTTCAGGCGGAAGACCCTGTTCGAGAAACCAGACGGCATACTTCGGACAGCGGACAAATCACGCAGTTGCTGTTATGTAGGATGGTTTCTCGACATCTACTAAGTTCATCAGCAGAAAGTACGTATCACAACTGTCAATCTTAGGATACGCCCGAGTGGCTACCGCATTGCTTCGGGATTTTCCGATATTTACGGAGTACTGTAGATAAGAACAGCAGTCATGTCTCGTTTTTCAGTAATCATGACACACCTCTCAGCCATGGATGCCACGAGCATTTAACGACAACTTGCAGCTTAACCCAAAACGTTCCAAAAAAAGGCAATAGATACTCCCATGATTTGACGACAGCGCTTTCCTTCTCATCGAGCTTTCGTGAGCTCTGTTGCGTTTGTTCGAGGCCCCACTCAATGGCTTTAAGGATGGCCTTGTCGCCGGCCAATTCCTCGTCGAACCATCGGGGCAGTTATAACGGGGGTCGCGACTTGCAGCAAAAGATCCCTGGCGGCGCGGGTGGCAATTCTATGCGGGGATCGAGTGAAATCCGGGGCAGGGAGACGATGGCAAAGGTCGTAGTGGCCACCGGGGAGTCCTTTTCCGGGCATCCCGATGGCTAGCGAGGTCATGTGCTCCTCGGGACAGCTCGGTCGATTGTACTCTCTAGTATATGCTCCTCCGGATAAACTGCAGCTACCGTTTGACTTCTTGTTGTCTAGCGGCCAGTGCACCGTGACGTTCATTGTTAGCACTTCGGCGCCGAGGTTAATCACGTACGTGTATTCAGCGATGTAGTCGTCCAGTCGGGGAAGTATTGAGGGCAGCTTGAGATAGCCGAACAGCTCTAAGTCTGGCTCCGAACCCTCGTGGATCGGGTACACATGTTTTTCGAGTGTCTGTCGTGGGTCGCCTACTTGGCCCGCGCTATCAAGCTGTTCTGCCAAAAGAACACAGACTGCATTAGCTTCAAGGGTAGTGAGCGCACCTAATAAGGGGCCTTGCCTACTTTGGTACTCCTCTGGGTCTGTGGTTATCTGGTCGACGATGGTACCAACTCGTAGCAGACGTCGAGCCGGTCGTGTCGGATTTAGTAGCGGTCGCGATAACACATGACCCTTAGGCCGCTGGCCATGGTGAGATGCAGGACAGTAAAAGTAGACAGGCAAGAGGACGCGACAGAAGCTGAAGATTTGGTCAAGTCTCACGAATGCCCCGCGATTCAATCACATGATTCGCCGCGGAGGCACAGAAAAAAATATAGAAATAGTGGGTGCTGTACTCAATCTTCAACGTGTTCAGGCTATCTCTTTGTTATATTGGTGATTGATCTCTTTTAAAGCTTGGGACCTGGTCGGAGATCTACGTTATCAGCTTGTCAAGACGTTATTACATAGTCTAATCCACTGCTAATGGTTACCGGGACACGTAAATTCCGGTATTCGTTATTGATGACTTTCTTGCAATAAACAAGCTTCCTGATCAATGCAGAATACCTGGTTGCGCCAATGATAGCAACGGGAAAACCGCAGCAAAAGTGGTGGGATATTTGCGGAAGATGACCGATGGCCCGGTATTTGGTGCATTGTAAGTACAGCCGATAGACGTCATATCGAGCCCAGGCCTGTTCAAATACGTCATGCTATCAAACTGACGACTCGCCCTCCGTCACTCTCCATATGCGTTCTCTAGTACCTGATGATGTATCTGGTTTTGAGTCCGACAAAAACATATAAGAGAACGACAACTAGCCCAGGTAAGAACTCGAGAACGATGCGAATGGGAAGAGCACCGGTAACTGGATCTAGGCTTGTCTCCCAGGTGGTCAAGCCAACAAGGGCATAAAGGATGCGCACCCCAACGAACACGAGGGCTGTACAGACGGTATAGAGAAGCTGGAAGTTCGACACGTCAGAAATCAGGATCGGCATAGACACCTTTATCATGGAATCATGAAATACGTACAGCGGTTCCAGCGGCGAAGGTGGATGCTATTGCGGCCTTGCTCCGCTGGCCCTCTAAAACGGAGGACACAGTCCAGATGGCTAGGACTCCCCATGACAGGATGAGCAAAGCGCCGCCAGCAGACGTATATTGCAGATCGCTCAAGCTTTGATCGTCGCCTGACAGAGACGCCGATCCAATACCGGCCAAGGCCACGCCAGTGATCACGAGAATGTGGAAGAAGCCAAGGCGCGTCCACCCAGAGCCAGTGCTGCTATCCGGGCAGCGGAGGATGCGCCTTCCAGATTTGTTAGAACAGAGAGGCAGATAATGTAGCCCTGAGGGGAGTTATTGAGCTCGGTCCTTACGCTTCGTGGAGAATCCCAACGGTGGCCAGAAGCAGGGGCGCCAGGCCAACATTCGCAATGATCCTTCCGGAGGATGGTGTGGCATGAAGGGACAAGGCAGAGCCGACGATGCGGAGTGTGCAAAAGGAAAATAAATACAACCAGCCCAGCAGACCGACGCGGAAGTGGTGATGGGCAAGGAAGAGAACGGCCAGCGACAGGACGGCATAGATGGCCAGTTCGGCCGTGGATAGTGCGTCTGTCATGCTTCGAGACGATATGGAGGTAGAAGCTAGATCGGCGTCCTGGGCTGTATTGTTGGGCTTCGTTCTCGGAAACCAAATGGGACTTCTTGTGATGTGTTTTTCTGAAAATCTTATCACGACAGCCGCAACGATAGAGGCAGCAGAATCACAAGATTGGCATGGTAGAATCGGCAAATCTTTCTGCCCCTTGAAGCTGAGAGTAGGATTGAAGCGAGTCAGGGGTACAAATATATGCAAGGGGACTTGGGCCTAGGCAGAGACGCATGTAAGAAGTACTTCGTCAGCCCGTCGCCCTACGATCCTTCCAGTCAATATTCTGTACTCCGTAGGATTGGGAACTATGGGGGCAGCATGGAGCTAAGCGATATCAAGAATCCATGTTGTTATCCTAGACTTCGGAACGGCCGTCATTGGCTCCTTGAGCCGCATTTGACGGAACCGGTTAGCCCATCCTTACTCCTTCTCCCTGCTTCTGTTCTGTCGTTCGGCAGTTTGTCTCAGGACTACGCAGCAAACTTAGCACCAAGAAACGGGAAGCGCAGCAAGAAGTGCGGAATTAAGGCGTCCTATCCTTTCGCCAGGAGAAGGGCCACAACCGCAGATGGCCTCCGAATTTTTCCCGAAAAAACTCTGCCGCACCAAGTTGACGAATGGATGTATTTACGGTGGGTTTTGCATGTGTTGCCTTGCAGACGTCCATTTTTGACAGGCGCAAGAAAAACTGCCAACGACACGACGCGCTGCTTACGGCTATGATCGGCACTAAAACGTGCATATCCCGGATAGACGCTTCCAGATCAAGCAGCCATGTCAGGCCAATGCTCTGTACTGATACCCCGCAGCATCTTGAGGCGCACTACATCAGAATATTCCACACTGTCATACTCCGTACTGGTTGGAGTATCCGCATGTTCTACGATCCGAACAACCACAGTCGTCCAACAAAGAACACTGCCTATATATCTCTAGAGTCCCCTCCAAAGTTTGTGCACAGTATCGGCTTTGGCTCCGCTCGCACATCATGAAACAAACACTTTTAGGCTACGAGGGCCATGGCTGATATACTCATAATATCATTGCAAGCGGTGGGAGTATAACAGGAAAACGCTTACTGCTCACGGTGTGGTATGCTTGCAAAAAAGACGCGACAAATATGCCTTAAACAGCCGATCTCTTACTCCAACGGCCTCTGCCCATACATCACCTGGGTCTTGAAATAGGCGTGGATCTTGAGGTTCCGCATCTCCTTGCGCATGCGGGCGCAGTAGACTGTGATCTCTTCCTTACTCCAGCCAAGCTGGGTGGCAGGCATGTTGACAGCGCCATTCATGTCACCCTCAAAGGCGGCACGCGTGTAGAGGCCGATCTCGCGCTGCGTAGGGTCGGCGGCCCATTCGGAGATGGGGATCTAGAGGAGGTTGGATTAGTCATATGTTAGATACCCACAAAGTGATAAAACGGCATGCACGAACCTTGATGGGCACCTCGACAATGTTGATGAAACCGGCAGCTTCCATGCCGCGGCGGATGAGTTTGTCACCGATGGGGCTGAAAGAGGCGCCGAGGCCGAGCTTGTCGCAGCCCTCCTGGAAGATGGTGCCCCACTGGGCCAAGGCCATGTCCTTTGTCAGCGTATCGTCATCGGAGTAGGCGTTGCCGTCAAAGTCGTAGCTCTCGACCCAGCCGCCGGGCTTGAGCGTCTTGTACGCGTCCTTGAAGAGCTTCGTCCAGTCGCGGACGCCACCAACGAGGTAGCGCAGGTGGACGTAGTCGACCGACTTCTCGCTGAACGACCACTCCTCAAAGTTCTCAATCTCGCTAGGAGAGTCAGCCGAGATCTACAAGCACGAGGAAGAAAAAGCGGGTAAAAATGGGACATCATAAGAGAGAAAGCACATACAAGAACAGGTTGGGCGGAACCCACCCCGGTTGGATCGGCGACAGATCTGTGCCGATCACGGTGGCCTCGGGATGTTCATCAGCGAAATCACTGTTCTAGGTCAGCGATGGGGCATCTCTGCAGAGGGTCAGGGCCACACACATAGCCCAGATGCCGGTTCCGGTGCCGATATCGAGGACTTTCTACCAGACGTTAGCGGCAGCATGCGTGCACGCAAGCTGTCCCACGTACTTGGATGTTATCCGGCAGCGGCGCATAGTTCAGCTTGCCGTTCATAGCCAGCGTCAGGGCATGGTAACTGGATGGGGTTAGCAGGCGGAGACGAGGAGGCGGGTAGTATTACATAATCTCGAGGAAATTATTAGCCTCGTCGTCGTTGGGGGCCCAGTAGCCTTCGGAGCCAACACGCTCGCTGTGATAGGTGCGGCCGTTGACCGTGCGATAGTGCAAGATGCTAGAGGCGATGGAGGCCGTCGAGCTGGCAGCATCTTCCTCGAGGGTCGAGTCGGTGTCGTCCTGGACGTTTAGTCAGTCAAATGTCGAATAGGAAGATGAGATGTCCAGCGTACATCGGACAGAGACTCGGCGTCGGTGGGCAACGCGGGAACAATATGGCCGGGCGAAGTAGCACTGATCAAGGGAGAGGCCACAGGGAGAGGAGTGGCCGGTGAAGCGGAAGGGCCGGCGCCCGACTTGGGCGACGACGGTTGTATGGTCATGTTAGGGGCGAAATGCAACTATGCAGGCAGGCGCGCAGAAAGGAGACGAAGTTTGAACAGGGAGGGGAAAATGCGCGTACGGGCCGAGCCTTAAATATCACGAACGACAAGACCACGGCGCAGCAGCTGCGGTTTTACCCAGCAGAAAAAGTCGGCGGGTAGCAGACGCAAGGCGGCATCTTGTATGTACATTGGAAAGGCCCCTTACCGGTGCACACGTGTACTGATTTTCTACCCACAATGTAATGTGATTTTGTAGGAGACAGGTCATCTTTTGCAACGCTACGACCACATACCGTGGTAGGGATGTCCGGGAAAATGGGGACAAATAGAAGCCCGGTCCAGTCTTTCACTGCTGCTAATTCGTGGCTCGTCCTGGCTGACCCTCTAGCGCTGCAACGCAGCCCAGGCCGGCAGATGGGTCACCGAGCGTCTTCGGCCGACGTCCTACGACGTATCTAACTATGGCATTGTTGCTTAATATCGCCTGCGCTCTTGTGCGCCCGCCGCGATGCGCTGCTTCTTGTGCTGGAAAAGTTGGTCTACTCCGTACTGTGCCGTTTTCCGATGTACTCGTACTTTGTACGAGTGCTCTTCCAACTGGCTATGCCTCATTTGTCGGCGTGTGGAGACCGCCTCTTCGCTGGTCCATTTGCTCACACCCGGGCGTGATCGGCCTACGGAGTATATGTACTACGACGTACTATTATGCACGAGTTCTTCCTCGGCTTGCCCCGGTCGCCTAGCGCGCGTCTTGGTCACACTACGACTCGTACAAGTGCACAACCTGTCGCACTACAAGTGGACCGCACATACGGAGTACGTCGCGAAAAATGATGGCCCTCTGTCTTCCTATGTAAGAGGGGTTAGTTGACTTAATAGCAGCCCACCACACAGCAGTCTTGAGCCAATCGGGACTAGTACGATATTTAACCGCTATCAAGAACACGACGTACGAGGTACTTGTAGAAGGATAATGTAGGTTAGTCCCCGGCGGGCCAGAAGGCATGGTAGATGCGACGCTGTAGGGCTGAATAGGCAGGGACGTCTAGATAACGGAGGAGGTCACGGCGTTGTGAAAGACTACATACTCTGTAGTACTGTGTAATTGCTGGCTTTTTTGTATCCGTACTCGTATTCTACTTCGAAACCAATACCAGTAAGGATAGGTACACGAGAATCACGTGCTGGGTAGTCCGTAATTGGGTGCGTATCGCACGAACGCGCTATATACACAAGCAGGTAAGACTCTTGTTTGACAAGCCCGCACACTAGGCAAAATTGATCCTTAGTTGGGAGACTACGGATGCAATACAGAAGGATGTCGTTGACCAGATGGGGTACTTTACTTTGAAACCCTATAAAAAGACATACCTTATATAATAAAGATCTGAACTTCCTATTGTCATGACTCTTACTAGAGTTATCACTTTCTTAAGGTTCAGCACTTGGTATATGCATATATCATGTACGTTGACATAACAAGTATGCACGTTTTGCTGAAGCCCACGTAATATACAATCTCCTTTAGAACTGGGGTCTTTCTCTTATAGCTGATAAATTGACCTGCTTCGCGACTTCCTAAAATGGCCCAGGCTTCCAAGATGCTGCCCTCTTCTCCTCTTCTCACTTTCAATCCTCTGCTTCTTTTTCACTCAAACTCTTCCAAGATCCAAAGATGACGTCCGCTACAAAATCAGTCGCTACTTCGGTCACCATCCAAGCCAAGCAGGCCGTGGCGGAAGCCGCCAAGTTCTCGTGGGCTATTCTCAAAGAAGATGGGCACTGGAACGGAGAGCTTAAATCCAACGCCTCCGTAACGGCCGAGCAGATCTTTTTGCTGCAGTCTCTCCCATCAGAAGGGGGCATTCCTGATGCCGACAAGTATCTGCACCATCTTCTCAGCGAGCAGCAAACCGATGGCTCTTGGAGCACTGCCCCCGACAATCCTGGGGATGTATCGGTCAGCTGCGAAGTCTACTTGGCCCTGAAGATCCTCGGCATGTCTGCCGAAATGGCTCAGATGCAAAAGGCCCGTGAATTCATTTTGGCCCACGGCGGTGTCGCTCAGGTTCGCGTCTTTACCCGATTTTTTCTTGCCATGTTCGGCCTGTTTCCTTGGGATGCCACGCCGCAGCTTCCAGCCGAGCTCATCTTTGCTCCAAACTGGGGGCCGGTGAGTTTGTATCGGATGTCATCCTGGGCTCGATCCACCGTTGTCCCGTTCATGCTCATTGCGCACCACCGTCCTGTCTACGCACTTCCGAATGGCCGATCTACCAGCAATGCATTCCTGGACGAGCTGTGGACGGGGCAGTACAGCGACAGCAAGATGGTGCCGTTGGGCCCATCGCTGCCCACGCAAATATGTACAGATCCGTTGTCCTACCTGTTCTCGACAATCGATCGCACACTGTGCTGGGTCGGCGGACTGCGGGTGAACCCGCTGCGTGGACTGGCGCGTCGGCGGTGCGTGCAATGGATTCTCTCGCACCAAGAGTCGACTGGGGATTTGGCGGGGATCATGCCATCTATGCACGCAAGTGTTAACGCGCTACTGCTGGAGGGCTACGGCCTTGACAGCCGCCCGGTGCAGCTGGGCCTTGCAGCCATTGAACGTTTTACGGAGTGTGACGAGACAGCCGGAAAGCGATTGCAGGCAAGTGTGTCGCCGGTATGGGACACGGTGCTGATGATCCGGGGTCTGTGCGATGCCAGCGACCACGACGGAAGCATTGTGGACAAGGCCGATGAGCGCCTGCACCGGGCAGCTCTATGGATAAAGGCAAGACAGCATTGTGGGCCCCAAGGCGACTGGCGCATCTACCGGCCGGATCTGGAGGCTGGAGGCTGGAGCTTCGAATACCACAATTCGTGGTATCCTGACGTCGACGACACAGCAGCTGCGATTTTGGCCCTCGTTCGGCTGGATGGCGGGGCAGCGGTTGAGTCGAACACGGTAGCGCGGGCAGTGACCTGGATGTGTGGCATGCAGAACGATGACGGTGGTTGGGCGGCATTTGACGTTGGCAACGACCACCTGTGGCTTAACCACATCCCATTTGACGACATGGACGCCCTCTGTGACCCGTCGACGACCGACGTGACCGGTCGCATCATCGAGGCCTTGGGATTGCTGCGCCAGACGGCTGCTAAGGACGGCAGCACGCTCGTCTACATGTCCTCGGAGATGCGTGTTACCATCGATGAGGCTGCTGCACGTGGCATTGAGTATCTGCGGTACGAGCAGGAGGCCTCGGGTGCCTGGTTCGGCCGCTGGGGGTGCAACTACATATACGGCACCAGCAATGTCTTGTGCGGGCTATCATACTTTGCCGACGGTCTAGGGGGCGATGTTGTGGGTGCAGAAACTGTTGGCTACATGATGGCTGCTGCCGCCGACTGGCTGCGGCTGGTCCAGAACGACGATGGCGGCTGGGGCGAGTCCCTGCAGTCATACCGCGACCCGAGCTGCGCCGGGCGCGGACCATCCACACCGTCACAGACTGCATGGGCCCTTGTGGGTCTTTTGACGGTGTCCCCGCCCGACGACAAAGTCGTTTTAGCCGGTATCGCGTATCTTTTACGCACACAGACGAATCGGCCACAAGGTCCCGACAGAGGGGCTTCCTGGCCCGAAAAACACCATACGGGGACGGGCTTTCCCAACTTCTTTTACATCGGTTACACGTTGTACCCGCACTATTTTCCCATGATGGCACTAGGCCGGTTTATCCATGCGTCTGAGGCTGCCGGGTCGAAGACAATGGTGAAGGCGTGAAGGCGAAGACTGAAGTAAACATGTCGTTTGGGTCTTCACAATGTCGTTTCTGTTTTTCACACATTGAGGATCGCTAATATGAACGAAGACGGCATGGAGCTTGACGACTACTGCTTTGTTTGGAGCGAGCAATATGGCGAGGCTGCAGAACGCGTGACTCACCTTTCTTAGAAGACGGCTATACCATCATTCTAGTGAAGACTATTTGTCGTGTACACGGCTGCATTTTTAGTGGACCTACCCTAGCATTTTTACTGGGAGACGATGGTCATTGCTATGCGAGACGAGTGGACGGGAAACACTGTATATCATAAGCTAGCTATAGGTCTTGACAGGTTGCCACAATGTCGCTGAGAAAAAGGCGAAAGGTTTACAGTTCGCCATCCATTTTGAAAGGTATACAAGGTCTCGTACGAGAACCCCGTGCCATATGTTTCCCATAGAGAGACCCTTATTTTCAACAATCGGTTTTAGCAGCTAGACTTAACAACTCACCAATCATGGCAAACCCCATTTGCTAAGTTCTTATTAATTGTTTGTTCTGCTGGGTTAATCACAGAGAAGACTCGACAGATGTGGCGGGGTATTGGCGTGTTCCCTCCAGAGGAGGAATGGCTATTATTAAACCTCCGGCGCTATTCACTCGATCACATGCCTACCATCCCTGACTAAGCCGACCTGTCTTCCCTACTCTTGTTCTTCTAATACAAAAAGATGAACTCTGCTTTTGTAGGAGTGCACCTGTTTCAGCTAATTTTATAAACATTGCCCGAACCATCTCAGGCTATGCAAGTAACAACGAAACAAATACATTGCGGCGAGGATGTGGTCTTCTCAAAGTCCAGCTTTTTTTCCTCAACAAGATTCGTCAAATAGGATTTCGCTTCCGTCTTCGATGGCAGTCAGGGAGGAGGGCGCGCGCCAAAATGGTGACATCGCCGCCAAGCGCCTCAACCGACCACCGACGGTGAAGTTCCTCCCGCTTTATTGGTAGGGCTCTTTGACGATCGAGCGAAAATTTACCTTTCATTTAGGGTCAAGACTATGCTAACAACGTTAGGCAACGTTACCAGACAGTCCTTGTTAGACTGGGTTTTTGTTAATACTTGCTCAATCGGTCGTGGGCCTTTCTCTTCAGTCTCCTAGTTCTACGACTGGTTTACTACGGCGTTCGGGCCTAACCGGCTCGAGCCTTGGGAGGGGCGGTCACCACATCCTTACCGCTGCCACCTACCTGACGATGTCCCAATCGGTTTTACTCACGCTGACCTTCACCCGAGCAACGTTATTCTAGCGCCCCGGGGGGCGAAGGATGGCCGTCCCCGTATTGCAGCTGTGATCGACTGGCAGCAAGCAGGCTGGTATCCTGACTATTGCAAATATTGCAAATCTCGCTGGACATGGAGTGCAATAGTTGGTGTGGCCTGGAAGGAAACGTACTTTCCCCTGATTACAGAGGCCAGTGCATACGAGGGAGACTGTTATCACTACTGGGACCACTTTGTGCTTGCCCGAGGAATGTAGCCATAATTCCCGTCACTTTTAAGAAGGCAGTAACTGCAGGTATGACTCGTGTGCGACGGGTAGGTGTCCATCTCGGTGACAGACCTGTTTTAAGTTTTATTCGCGTCTGGCTATAGGGGAACGGGGCTATCAAAGCTTCTAGCAAGGGTATCAACGCTCCTAGCAAATTTACTGTAACTTGAATTGTATATAAGAGCATACATGTACCCATACGGAGTAATCAAAATATGCTTTGTTGTTGTTGTTGTTCCTGTATTAAGGCCTATAAAGTATAGCAAATGCATACGAATTCAGCAGGAAAAGTCGGTCAATGCCAGACGCAGGCACGTGATTTAAATCAGCTGTGCGTGTGTTCCGGAACACCAAGTACCATAGAGCGACGGCCTTCATTGTGAGTAGTTATCGGTTGGCTAAGAGGTCACGCAGGCCAAGCCAGGATACTGCTACTACGATGCATTTCCCCTTTCGGGAGATCCACCGTGAGTTCGTTTCTTGGTCTTAAGGAGGCGTGGAGGAGGATGCTGGTAACAAAGATTGTCGTTAAATTGTTGTATAATGTAAACGTAGGGATCCTTTTTGGTAGTATACTTTTCCTGGCGGGGGTTCTGACCGTTGGCTTTAGTGCAGGGCGTGTAGCAACGAGATTTTTGCGTAGAAAAATCGCTTCCGGTTAATTACCTGTCTTTCGTCGTGGTAAGCAGGGTTACATGACTGACTCTGATTTCAACAATTTAGCTTGGCTAAAAAGTTGAAGGCAAAAAGGTTGGTCATGAGGGAAGGTCGGGGAACATTGTGGAAGTAATACTTGGAAAACACACGCAAGTTATTCGTGTCTGTGTAACGCGTGTAGTCACAAGTTGGGATCTGCACCAAAGAACTAGAGTCCCCATTCTCACCACTAATGCTACTTTACTACCACTCCAAACGGTCATCACACACAAGACGGACGTCGTAACGAACGTCACCTTTCCACACCTTGGATCTGCGGCTGGTACAGGCGGGCCTCGATGACGGTCCAGCCGACGGCGTGCAGGGCCGCCTGGACGCACATGAGGTAGCCGAGCCAGCGGTGCAAAAAGACAAAGCTCTGGTAGGGCACGCCAGTCAGCAGCGACAGCACCGACTCGCGGCTGCTAAGCAGGACCGACAGCGGCGTCAGCGCGTAGGCGAGCACGCCAAGCCGGTCGGCCCAGGGCCCGAGGCTCGTCCGCGTGTTGTAGACGCCCGGCAGCCGCTTCACCGGCGTCGTCCAGGTGTCGTAGCCGATGCCAACAAAGGACCAGACGGCCATGTAGCCGGCCAGCACGGCGAGAACCAGCACGAGAATGCCCGAGTAGAGCATGCCGGAAACGTGGGCATTGTACACGACGTCCAGGTACGCACACGATCCGGCATCGTTCGTGCACGGCAGCACGCGGCTGGCATATCCCCAGTAAGCCACGGTTGTCGTGTTGGCCTGGCCGTAGTCCTGGATGTGGCGACGCTCGAGGTCCCGAAAGGCCATTTTTTCGGTCAGTCAGCGACGATTTGGGTGGAAATGGAAAACTGGTCTATCACGAGAGGATATTCGTAGATGTAAATACCCGTTGTCCGTGGGTCTGCCAAGCCTGCGAGCAGGGACCTTGAGCACGTTTCTGGAGCTTCCATTGGCCGCAGTGAACAACTTGCTCAATCAAAGAGGAAGAATCATTTTCGACTGTCTTTTTTCAATCTGTGCCATTCCCTCCTTTGCACCTTCTACAGCCGGCATCGGTCAAAATGGACGACAGCATGGCCGGGAATTCTTCCTGCCACTCACAGATGTTCTGGAACCGGGACACCATCGGCACCATCGTTCTGGTCGTCTTGGTCGAGTTTACGTGGCGACTCGGCACGGAGCTGGACGGTCTCCTGGTACGCCAGTTCCACCACCAGGCCGTTGCGGCAGGCCCACGACCCATGGCTGTTGTGATGCATGCCAGCGCTGCAACAACTGGCACGCGCCATCCTGCAAGCCATCACGTTCGGCGGCGCATACATTGTCATGTTGCTGGGCATGTACTTTAACGGCTACATCGTCATTAGCATCTTTGTCGGAGCAGGTCTCGGAAAGTTCTTTTGTGACTGGCTTGTCGTGCGCGTCGATGCCGGGGAGGGCAGCTGGGACAAACACACCAACGACACGCAGGAGACCACCGTCGGCTGCGGTAGCTGTTGAGGATGATGGTCGGAATCACGGGAGACTTTTAGATCATCAGACAGAACGCTCATGGAATAGTTAAGAGGCCAGTTCAATTAGCCGAAATCCTAAATAGCGTGCTGCATCATAATACGCAGGCATCGTAGATACGTTCAACATGTGCTTCCAGCCATCGTCTGGATCGTGTAGTTGTCTGGACAATACTTATTGAAGCTATTCCCGTTTTTTGTAGCAATCGGCCAGGCTACCTTGGCACTGGCATGGGAGTCGGGATCGGCTTAGGACGGGCCTTGGGCTCTTCCAGTCTAGAGGAAATGCAAGCAAGGTCGCTGGATAGGTCTTGGGTGGTCATTGTGTATGTTTGTATCAAGTGGCCGGCTGTCTCAGTTGTAAAAGTTGTAGTTGCTTTGTTTGTTAATGGGTTCGGTATGGTTTCTGTCAAAAAGAGATATACAGAGGGGCCCCCCTCTTCCTATTTATACCCCGAAATCTCGGCTGGCCAGGAAGTCATTCCCGTACGGACAAGGTGCAGGTGGGGGATATACAACGTGCGTACAGTGATTGAGCCATGGCCATGGACCGTGGAGGCGAGAACGAGGAGCGTGAAGAGGGAGGTGAGGGTGAAAAGGTCATCGTGAAGAGTAGCCTGAATTGCTGTCGTCACTCTCATGTTGTATAACCCCATCACAAGGCTTCTTGCGTAGACTTTCCTCTAACTCTGTCCGTATAGAGGGCATCTTTCCCGGAACAGCAGGCTGCCTGGGTTCTGCAATCATTCCGTATCTCACACTCGGAATTTTGACAAGAATGGCTAGACGGACTACCAAACTATAGATGAGATAAAATAAAGCCAAATTATTATCCACGAGCCTAATTCTGTCCCCTGTCGCTACGGGCAACTTCGACCTTGCGGGGCCTCGGAGCATACTTAGAGTTGTTGTCTCGCTTTGGATGGAGAATAGGAAATTGCTGTCTTACATCGCAGTGAAACACGGGAAAATCAAGAAATCCCAAGTCTCAAGGGAGACGAAACAGGACGATAAACAGGATGATTACGGCAATACCATGGCCTTGCATCCGAATCCTGCGCACCTTGTCGGTGGGCTGTGTGAACGCTGTTGCTCTTGCAGAGAACTGGGCAGCTTCTCGTTGGGTTGGGCCGCAACCGTTCTCCAGGCAGCATCAGCCTTGGCTCTTGGCAGGAAAAGGTGACAGTGGCGGTCATCCATCAACTCTTGTCCACCGGTCAGCATTCCGGATGGACATCAGGCCATGGCCAATGCTACCCGTCCCATGGATGCTGGACATTTCTGCACGATACGAATCATATTCCTCTGCCCGAACCTGCGAGTTGTCTTACCCCGCAAACGGTCTCATTCTGTGTACCGGTAGCTGCATAAATATAGGCAGCCGAAGCCACTTAACCGATCGGTCAGCCACCTGCCCGCCCATGGAGGTCGCCTGACGACGTGCGGCGCGAGGCCAAGCAGAGAACGGCCGCAAGCTCGTCAATAAGCTCGTATTGCCCCTTGCCTGCTGATCGTATTCTTCGGACGACCCCAGTCTCGGAAAGCTTGGGCGAAGACAACAGGGGATGGACCCAATGCCGTTTTGTTGTCGTCATGAGACCAGCCTTCGGGACAGCTCTCCGGTCACAGACGCAAACGGCAGCCCGGGTATATATTCGACGATGCTTTCGCCCTGCTAGTTCTGTAGTTCTGTAGCTCTCTGCTTCTCTACTTCTCTACTTCTCTAGTTCCTCTCAAGTCTCGCCAGCACCAGTCACTCGCTTCCACCATGCTCTCGCCTGTGCTTCTTCTAGCGGCATCCAGCCTTGCCGGCCTCGTGGCTGCCCTTCCCGGCGAGCTGCTCTCGAAGCGGGCGCTGACGCCACGCGACATTGACCCGCGCACCGACTGTCCCGGCTACCTGGCCGAGGGCGAGTTTGAGTTCCCTCACTACATCACGCAGGTCTCCAAGTCGGACCCCGACCGGGCCTTTGGGCCGCAGTACTTTGGCGTCTTCACGCCCAACGACGTGGGCAGCATCTTCAGCTTCGACATTCCGGCCTCGCGGTCCGGCGCCAATTGCACGCTCGAGTTCCTCTTCCCCGAGCAGTCGCAGCTCAAGACGAGCTCCTACTCCATCTCGGGCGGCGGCAGCTTCTTCTTTACCGGCTACGCGCCGGGCAGCTGCCCCGGCGACGCCACCACGTGGAACAACCAGCCAGAGCCGGGCCCCTTCCCAGCGTTCCCGCCGGTCCACATGGAGCCTGGCCATGCCTACGTGATCGACATTGGACCCTGCTTTGTCGGCGCCGGCTCGTGTGTCGCCGGCCTCACGACCACAAACGACACCTCCTTCAGCTTCTTTCAGGACTACGACGAGTGTCCCATCGGCATCTACACAACGTACTCGTATCTGTGAGCTCCAAAAATCGAAACCAGTTGGACTGTGCCAGCGAAACAGTGGCAGGGGGTGGAAAGCGACATGGTCTTCTACGATTTGTTTATTATGGGCTAGTTTCTTATGTTCGAGCATTTGGTGTATATTCTGGCCTAAAGAGCTTAGTATACGGAGTAGTAACCCGTCTATTAAACTAACAATTTGTACGCCATAAAGTTTCATGTCGTTTCTCGTTTCTACGTGTCTTGCTATTATATAAGAAGAAAAAATCCAATTAGTGTAATAGGTTTGTATAATCAAGACCAACGCAGATTCATACGTTCGTAGATAACAACAAGGGAAGGGTATTAGTGACTTACTCGGCCCAACGGCCTCTTTAGTATTGCGGACTCGCCTGTGCAACACTGCCCCCAGAGCGCTTCCGCTTCCGCATAGGTGCAACCGGGTTCTTAGCGTGTTCACCTTTACCCGCATCCGCAGTAGTGCCCGTACTGCTGCTCGTCTGAATCGTGGCCCAGTCAAAATCGACGGCAAGGAGCTGCTGCGTCTTGGCGTTCCACAGCACATTGGGAAGCCGCACGTCGCCGTGGTCAACTCCCAGCTTCCGAAGCTGCTCCCACAGCTTCTCAAGTCGGTCGTCAATGTTGTCGGGCAGCACCAGTTTGCGTTTCCACAACGGCTCACCACCATACGACAGCAGTAACATGTGCGTCACGTGTGCGCCTGTAGATGTCCAATAGGCATGTTCCAGATGAAGAGTGCCCAGGCATGCGGGCACGAGAACGCCCTGCTGTGAGCGCAAAACATCGTAGGCGCCAACTTCCGTTTGCAGCCGCGGCCAGTCCGCCGTCTGCACGCCCTTAGCCGCCACGCAATAGCCAAATGGCTGAAGCGTCAGCCGGAAGAGAAGGCCGATGGCGCCAACCTTGCCGTACTTGTCCAGGGCTTCGCAGTCATTATCGAGGTCGTCAGCTAGCTGCTGCCGCAAGAGCCGCATAAAGGTATCGTAGCCAATAGGATGCTGTTGTTGGCGTCCTTTTAACGTGCCACCTGTCACGAGCTTCTTATGCTGCCGGACGTTGGGGCAGCGCCGGTCAAGGGGGCCACCACCACGCAGCCCGAGCAGACATGTGTGCGTGCAGTACCTCTCAGCTCCGCAGTCAACGGAACGCACGTTTCTGCTGTGGCTGTCGCTTGTTGTTCCCGTTGCCTTGGTGCCGCTGGCACGATTGCTTTTGGACGAAGACCGTGTGACGCGTCCCACATTCGCTGGGTTTGCCGTCAACGTCCTCGTGGGCCGAAAGTTGGTGTCTTTTTGGTCGTCGGGGTCGTCGGAGTCGTCTTTGAGCCTACCCTTCGTCGGGTCTTTGCAAACATTCTTGCCCTTCTGGCGTGGAGGACGTATTGAAGGCGAGATTCTTCATACTTTCGCTGCAGTTCGGAAAACAGGTTCTCGTGTCGCTGTGATTGCTCTTCTAGTTTTTTTATTTTCTGGCGATGCTCTTCTTTTTCTTTGATTCTCTGGCGCGTCTGCTCTTCGTACAACGCCTTGTAGTCAATATGCTCGGAATCGGCCATTTTCGCGGTCTGCCTTTGAAACGTAAGAGCGGCAATGACGATAGCATCTGCGTTGTGATAAACGTCATCAGTTGTCGGATCATATAATGATCCGNNCGGATCATTATATGATCCGACATCAGTGATGATGTCAAAAGGTGCACACATCATTCGTGTTCGACCAAAGCAGTCAACCATATATTGACGAACTGAAAATATTCTGGCCGGCATGAGCCATTCTCTTCGTAGTTGCTCGTTGCTCGTACTGGGAACTTCTAGGTGTACGGGTCATATTTCTAGATATTGTCAGACAAAATTCGTTCATCTCAGGACATCCGCAGTTGACCGACGAGGGACTAGATGAAGGCAGTGTCAGAGAAGACGCCAGACAGGTACAAAAGGGTCTCTCTTAGACTTCTTCCAAGCTTCATCCTCTCTCCCTCCTTCGCACCAAAACCTCCTCTTTTTTTCATTTTTTCATCTTGATCCAAACTATTCCCACAATCGCGCAAACAATGTACTAGCCACGTGTTTATTTCTGGCGGTAAGCCGCGACAGAATACGGTGGCCTTCGTGATCGTAATAGATTCGAAGGTAATGGCAAAGATGTTGAATAACAACAGAAAAGACTTCTAAATACTATACAAAACCAGTTACAACGCCATGTCTTTATCTATTAGATCAAAAATCCCTTTCCGACTCAGGTCTGCCGGCACCGGCCTGCCGATACGGCGCGCCGCTGTCCGTGCTGCCTCTGCCTATATCGTAACTTCTGTATCTACTCGAGCCTACGTCTGCCCTGTCTTTCGGCTGTTAATCCTCTCGCACAATGTGTTTTTGTACACATGATTATGGGTGCGACATTTAACTAGTTTCCAGTTGTTAACGTACGCTGCGCGTACGCGCTCCCGTCCCCCTTTTGCTTCTTCTACACTATGCACAGCGAATTTGTCTAGGGTTATCAATTCTTTATATTATTGAATAAGTCGATTTCTCTACTCCACCAATAATTCACGACTTTGCTTCTCTACGATGTAGACGTTTGCTCTGATATGAAGTGTAGAAAAGAGCTGACCATATCTTACTTCAACACCAGGAGCGGCGTGTTGAAGAAACATATCGAGCTTAACGAGAAACGTCGGCCAATGTTCAAGCTGCAGTTGCCTTTAGACGTGTGAGCTTATGCTTAGTTACAGACCTTGACTTTGAATATAATCTGCTCTTTGAAGCTCGAGGTCGGGTAGCATGTGTACTTAAATAATACTTGTATTGTTCGTCGTACTGTTAGTTTTGAGCTTTTTATCTATACTAATAAATTGCCTATCAATAGACCTATAACGAATCGTGGTACTTTTACAAATACAAAAATTGCAGGATCTCCTGTGATTCTATGCATTTGCCGTGCTTTTAATGTACAGAAACGGACTCTGCCTTCCGGTTTTTTGGGGGGTTTACCATGAATGATTACGTGGATAATGGGGGTCGGTATTTCCGAATGCTGTACTCCGCACGCAGGTACCAATAGTAGTCGCTGCCAAGTACGACATTTTGACAGGTGTTTCCTATAAACATTTTTATCACATACTACACTTTTAGTAGACATGATGTGCAGGAACGGTATGTTATTTTGATGCAGTGCACGTTCTAAGATCAGACACGGCCATAAGATACATCATGGTTGTTTCCCGCATAAAGCGTCTTGGGCTTTCGGATTAGTAAGCACTTGCTTCTGTAGGAATGGTCATGAGCGTACGGAGTGTTTTGGTTTTCTAATAAAATGCCAGCCTTCTGAGGCTATGACTTGATTTGACAAATTACGTTGTCAGCCGGCCAGAAAACCGGGCCTACCCCACGACTCTAATAAGCGGGATGTCTTGCGCGATCCCGTGTCTTCACAACGCCTCTCGACCCAATATTTCACGTACACAAGGCATAGACCGACATCCGATGCCTGCCTGTCACACCAATAGGTCATGCTCCTGTATGCAGGACTAGGGGAAACTGGAATGAAACGAACCTAAATCGCCCAGTATTGATGGGGATACCGTATGAAGGTCTTGCTCGGGAAGGTGTTAATGGCTGCGTTTCATCTCTAGAGAGAGCCAGCTCTTCATGGCCCCCATGGAAGCAGCAGAGTGCATATGCAGTACTCCGTGGTACGACGAACGGAGTACGGAGTATTTACTCGTATGCCAGCCATAAACTCAGCCCCAGTTGGGGGCCAATATTGTCATTTTAGCTGCAGGACTGTCGTATTCTCAGTGTTTGAGCCTAGTCTGATTTGGTCCTGGCTAAAGGAAACGAACTTGTATTCAGTCAGAGACGAGACTGGTAAAAATAAACGACAGAACCAGAAATTCTGCAGGATTGCGAGCCGCAAATGGATCCCGCTTTCGCAACAAGAGAGCACAGACAGGGAGGCTGGCACAATACTCCGTACACCTGAGACCCAACGGCCATGACAAACGGCTCCGTCACCCTGAAATGTCACCAGCCTTGTCTGACCACCACCTCGGATGCAGCGTCCAAGCCCCGTCGAGGTTGCAACTGGACTGTAGCGTATTTTCCGTGAGCCCGGAGTGGCTTGAACTACGCAAGCCATTTTCGTCTTCCTGCCCACAAATGCGTGCAGTATTGCCCGGGTCACATTCGTCGACGGCCCACGACACGATGCAGCCCGGACAGAGAGGTATGACTGTCAGCATTGGCCGCAGAAATGATACATCGCCAATGTGCCAGGGGTCAGCCGCACTGTTGTTCTTGTGTTTTCGTGTAGAAACGGCACGCGTGCAGGGCTGTGAAAACCGCATCGTCGCATGCTGGTGTGCATGTCCAGCACCCGAGAATGTATAAGAAGATGGGCCAGTTCCTGTGAGCTCGAGACGGGGCCGTGCAACAGCCTCGCTCTGCAGACTTGTACGCACATTTCTTGCCACTCTCCCCCTCCTACCTCAGACTATGCATATTTCAAGGGAGCTTGCCATCGTCGGCGTTGCTGCCAGCTGGCTTCTGGCAACGGTCGCGGCCGACGTGCAGGAACAGGCCTTTCGCCGCGCCTTGCGAGAGATTTCCGCATCCAAGAGAGACACGGTATTCCGGAACTCGACGTCGATCAGCAAGAGTTTCGACGGAGCGACACTGTTTGACGGGTGAGGCTCCTCCCAAGGAAACGGATCGAGAAAGGCCAATCACTGACACCCACAGGGCCATTGCCGTGGGCGCGGGCTCGCCCAATGCCGAGGTGGACGTCTCGGTGGTGTGCACGACCTGCTACGTCCGCGGGTCGGCGACGGCCGAGCTGCTCGTGGACGGGACGTTCAACGCGACAGACGCGATCCTGTCGTTGGCGCAGTCGGTGCACGACGACGTGTTCAACCTGACCACACAGGTCGAGGACGACGTGGCGGGGACGCTGGCCAACGACACGATAGAAGTGTTGAAGTTCAACTTTGACAAACTGCAGATGCCGACGGTCGACGTCGACTTCAGCCTCGATGTTGGGGGCATCCCCGAGTGCCAGCTTGCCTTCTCCTTCGACCACCTCGAGCTTTTTATGCAGACGCAGACGCGGGTCGGCGGCGCGGCCACGTACTCGCTCAACCTGTACACGTCCGAGACGCCAGTCGGGATCCGTGTCGGCGACGACGTCGACCTTGGCGTCGTCCTGACCGTCGACCTGATCATGAGCATCGACGGCGCCGTCGAGGTCGACAGCGGCTTCCACGTCAAGCTGGACGACGGCCTGGTCCTGACACTCGACTTTTTCGGCAAGAACGTGTCCAAGATAGAATTGTACGTATTGGCTCTTTGTTTCTCGCTCTCTTTCTCCGCCTTCTTTGTCTTTGTCCTTTCCTTTCTCTTTCCGTTCTCTTTCTTCTCCATCTGTCTTCCCCCTCTCCTAACACAAGATAGCAACGGCGGCTCTTTTGAGTTCCTCCCCATCGCCATCGACGCCGAGGCCACCATCAATGCAGTCCTTCGCGTCGGCGTCCACGCAGGCGTCTCCCTCGGCTTCGGCCCCATCGAGATCCTAGACAAGCTCTCCTTTGACGCCGGCGTCGGCTCTGTCCTCTTTGCCGACGTCGCCAACATCACCACCAGCGTCGCCGCCAGCAACAGCCTCTCGGCTGCCGACGACCTCGGCGTCGACCTTGACGACTGCGTCCTGGCCGCCGAGGAGATCTACGAGTTTGCCATTGGCGCCGGCGCCGGTGCCTCTCTCATCATTGCTGACTACTCCTGGGGCATCGGCCCGACCACGGTGCTGCCCGTGTGGTATACCACCGTCGCTCAGTGTGCCACCAGCACATCCAACGGCACAGCACTGGCGCCGGCCACGGCCACGGCCACGGCCACCCCTGATCCCGCTGTTCGTCGTGACGATGATGCCTCTGTCACCACTGCCATCAGCACCACCTTCACCTTCTCGGCCGTCGGCTGTCGCTCGCCCGGCCTCATCAATTGCCCGGCATCGCTGCAGACGACCACCGTGACGACGTCCGAGAGCACCATGGTCACGGTCCTGTCCTCGGGCGCCGACGCCGACGCCGCCACCTGGCCGCCGCTGACCGCCACCACCGTCAAGACCGTCTCCTTCGGCTCCAACGTCAAGTCCATCCAGCTCTTCGCCTCCGGCAGGCCGTCGTCCTTTGTGCCCACCTCCGCTGCTACCGCCTCCTCAGCCGGCTCGTCCGGCAGCGGCAGCGGCAGCGGCGGCGACGTCCTCTCCCACGGCCACCACGGCGGCCTGACGACCGCGCAGAAGAAGATTGTCATCGGCGTCACCGTCGGCGTGGGCGTGCCACTGCTGGCAGGCATCTTGGCAGGGATTATGTAAGCGACTACTTATCCTGCTTATTCAGCGTGGGCCGTTGCTAACACAGGACACAGCATCTTGATCAAGCGCAGGAACAAGCAGCAAGAACAGCCGGGCCAACCGAGCCAAGCGGCCAAGGTGCCTTCAGAACAGGTGGAGGTCGGTAATAGGGACTAGATGGGGGTGTCCTGGTCCTTCTGGGTCTCATCTGAAGCAACAGTTAGCTACGTATAATAATGGACATGACATTGCAATTCGCGTGCAACGTATACAACGTCGAGTTCATGAAAGCGGTTTTATTTCCAAACTTCACACCCTGCTTACTCGAAAAAGCTCACACTGTCGCTCGCCTTCAATCACACGCTTGTCAATTTAGCCTCTGCTAAGTATCTAGCTACCTCCTTGCCTTTATACCACGCAACACCTGGAACACCCTAAACCCCTTTTTTTCTTAGGTCCAATGCCCTCTCTTTCCGCCTCTTGAGATCTTTGTTGTATGCCTAGTCTTTAGGGTTCAAGGCCAATGGATTTCAAATTGTGCTCGAAAGCCTTCGTGTTTGGATGCTCAGCTCCAAAGACGCATCGCGCCGAGTCAACGCAGCTCTTGAGCAACTTTTGCGCCTCTGCCCACCGGCCTTGGTTATGATAAACCGATGCCAGGTTGTTCATACTTGTTAGCGTTTTAGGGTGGTCGATCCCGAAAACGGCCTTGCTAATCGTCAAACCCTGGACCTCTAACTCCTCCGCCTCTGCCCATCGGCCTTCCTCATGATAGATCATTGCCAGGTTGCTCGTGCTTGTTAGCGTTTCAGGGTGGTCGATCCCGAGAACGGCCTTCATAAGCTTTAAAACCTGCACCTCCAACTCCTCCGCCTCGGCTTGGCGGCCTTGGTAAAGATACGTCGCCGCCAGATCGTGCATGCAAATTAGCGTATGAAGGTGGTCGGCCCCAAGCACCGCCTTGCTAGTATTTAAGACCTGAGCCTGTAGCTTTTCCGCCTCTGCCCAATTCCCCATTTGACAGATAGCGTCAGCTCGCAAGAGAGTAATTTGCATAGTTGTGGGATCATCATTTCCTCGTCGAGCCTCCGAAGTCCTTTGAGCTTCGCGAAGCATCCGTTCCGCCACGTGAAATTTGCCTTGCGTTTTGGCGTAATCTCCGCCATTTCTCAAAAGCATTTCCCACATCTCTTGCACCTCGGCTTCAGTTGGCTGGTAGTCAAGTGCCAAAAGAGCATGCGGAAACAACACTCGGCAAGTTTTCCAGTTTTCGTACTTTGGATCTGGGAACACCGCCGCCATCCTTAATACAAACAGTTGCCTGAACTTCTTGTCTTGTTTTCTTTTTTTCAGCCACCTCTTGGTCGCTAGTTGCACGAGTCTATGCATTTCAAACACATGTCCGCTGCTGTCGATGGTCACAAGGCCGAAGTCTCTGAGCATAAAGATATCGTCTTCGAAAGTGTCCTCCTCTCTCTCCTTCTGCATCCTGAGGGCAGACTCCGGGATTCCTTGCCGGTCAAAAAAGCACATAAGCGATAGCAGATCTGCTGCGGAAGGCCGTTTTGATTGGATGTATTCGAATGACGTCAGCCATGTTATAAGGATGGCATTCGATGCACTTCCATCCCTTTGAAGATCGCCCAGGTCATACTCCAACAGCTCAGCCGTCCTTTCTTCGCTCTCTCGGAGGTCATGTAGATATCGTTCAATTGACATCCTGGGCATTCGTGTTACAATGAATGCGCCTGCTTGGCTTATTGCAAGTGGAACAAGGTCAAGCGCTTTCACCAGCTCCAGTTCCTCATCCGTGTCCCTCTCTGAGAGGCGGTTCGTTTTATGTTTCAGGAGTGAACGAGCCTCTGCGTGTGTCATCGGCTTTATCTCGAGGACATTGTGATGTCTGTTGGTCAGTCGTCTGGCCACGACCTTGTTCCGGGTCGTGACAATGATGTGGCCGTTACGGCTCTGGGGTATATAGGTGTGAAGCTGTTTTCCCTCCTTTTTTCCCTTGTTCAAGCCAAAGAACACATCGATATCGTCGGCACTGTCCAGGATCAAGGTCCACAGACCATTTCGCTCATCAGAGAGCCAATCGCGGACAAGCTCTAGTACGTTTGCCGTGGGCTGCTCCCGTCCCTTTATTTCGACAACGTTTGCAATCGCCTTGCAATCTTCGATCATGCGCGCCTGTGTGGCGGCGTGGACCCAGAAGATCCATCGCATAGTGCCCTTGTCTGCAAGGCGGTGCGCATATTCAATAGCAATGTGCGATTTTCTCAGCACGTCAGCCCAGCTCCACAGCAATCGACAAACCATCAGGACAAACGACGCCTACCCAATGCCACCGAGGCCCACAAGGGCTACGCGAGCGGCCGGTATGGAACATAACTGCTCAACCTTGTGGAGGGTGTCTCCACGGTCAACAAAATCGGGGTTGCGGCTAAATGGCATCCAAATAAATGTCTTCGATTGTTCTAAATCCGTTAGCGGGTTGGACTTCAGTACATAAAGACCGTGACGACTCGTACCTGTGCTTGCGCTCGCCCCGACGTGGTACACCCTGTTTATATTTCCTGCCTGGTGGCCGTTGTTGGCGGCACTAAATTTGTTGCTTGCCATTTTTTGGGATGCTTGTTTCGCCGATATTTTCTCGTCAGAAAGATGAGGTTGTTAAGAAGCGGGATTGAAGCAGAGACGGCAAGAGGGGTTGGGCAGCATTTTCCTCTTTCTTACTAGGCCTCCTGCTTCAGTTCACGAATGACAGCCCTGCGGGCTGATGAACTTGCCTACCTCCTTTTCGGGACCCTTTTTGAGTACCGGCTATGTCTACGGAGTACATCTGGGAATAATTTCCGTCGGTAGTTAAATCTTCCCCCCGTTTCTCAGCATTGTGTAGTTTCAAGACAGCGTTCTCCCACGCGACGACGAAATCCAGATTACGATGCTCTGTGCCTCAGAGTGGGAGAATAACGCAGTTTCGCTACTTCTTGATGACTCCTGGGACGACAGAAGCGAGCTGTATGGCCGCATTGGCGGGCACGCTGCTGTAGTCTCCATTTCGAATATTGGCTCCGGCACTGTCGCCGCTGGGGATCTGGACCTGCTCTCACGCTATCCTGGCCTGAAGGTTTCCTTCTTCGTCAACGTAGGCAGAAGCAAGCGCACTGTCGGTAAACTTGAAGTGGGGTTCGGCGACGTACTCATCAGCAGCATCGTGATCCAGCACAGCAAATTAGGGCTCCAAGATACAGCCAGGAGCAGACAAAGTAACGAGGTTTATGGCCTGATTCGCGAGATAAAACCCGAACAGGGCAGGAAATGCCTAAAGAACAACACTGCAGGATATCTGCACAACCTACAGGCCAAGTCATTGGATGAGGGCTACGAGCAGAACTGCCCTTCCATCTCTAACCGTCCATGACCAAATGTTTGTTGACTCCAACGAGCATAATTCGCCATGGTGGAGCTCTGGCAGCGACGGGTTTGAGGCCGGCCACCACAGACCCATCCAAGATCGTGCCAAAATGTCAAGAAGCAAAAGGCATTAGACAAGAACGGCCGTCGTATCTTCTGGTAGTAAGGTTGTTTTTATTTAGCCTCATCACTTATTCGTTTCTAAATATTTGCATGTGATGCTGTCCTTTTTCTGCACTGCATCCATTGTACTTTGGATTAGCCCCGTTTCTTAGCTCAAGCGCCGCTTCTCCTCAAAACCTGGGGAGAGCTAAATATGCCGGATTGCGGGGACATGAGCAAGGATTTGATTCTGGGCCTCGGTGCAGTTCGTTTCAGCCGATCAGAAAACCTACCTTCTGTCTTCGCCATGTCCTCTTGCTATGAGTGTAGCTGTACATAGCCACTAAGAAGAGCCCCTGAGAATATTGCCACACAGCTCAGCAGTATGTCTGGCATTGTGTTTTCCAAGACGGCCGTGCTGCTGTCCTCGTTCATTGTCCTGCTCGCCTACCTGGTCGGACAGCCGGCCAGCCAGACGCTGACGGTGCTGGGCTTCTGGCGCCGGCCATCGCGCTCGCTGCTGGCCGACGACCAGACAGACCTGATCGTGATCGCCGACACGGTCAACTGCGAGGATCTGCACTACCACGCGGCCAGCCACTCGCTCTTCACGGCTTGTGAGGACACGGTCGAGACGCGCTTCCGCTGGTTTCCGCCGCTGGCCATCCTGGACGACCCGAGCGTGCTCGAGACGAGTCGAGGCTCTCTGCATGTCATTGATCCCGAGGTGGGTGCCGTCGTCTCCGTTTCGTGTTTTTTTTCTGTTGTTTTGTTCCCTCTCCCGCTCTCTCACACGCACCAGACAGCCAGGTCCAGACGTCTGGCCCTGCACGGCTTCGCCGGCCCCTTTTGCACGCACGGCATCGACGTCCTGGACGATCCGGACCGCCCTGCCGGCGAGGCCGTGTACATCTACGCGGTCAACCACCTGGCCAACCCCGACTTTCCCTGGGACGGCACGCCGGCCGAGAAGGCCGGTGCAGCCTCGGCGGCGGTCCCCAAGGCGCACTCGCGCGTCGAGGTCTTTCACCACGTCATCGGCTCGTCGGCGGCCACGCACCTCCGCTCCGTCGAGCACCCGCTGATCCGCACGCCCAACGACGTCTTTGCTGCCAGCCCGCGCTCCTTTTACGTCACCAACGACCACCGCCACCGCGAGGGCCTCTGGCGCGTGGCCGAAGACGTCGTGGCGGCGGCGCGGTGGTCCGACATTGTGCGCGTCGACATGGACGAGTCTGCCGACACGGACAACCCGGCTCAAGGCATCACGGCAGCGGCAGCGCTCGAGCGGCTGCACAACCCCAATGGCATCGGCCACGGGCGCACGCCGGACGAGGTGCTGGTCACCGACTGCAGCGGCGGCGTGCTCAACGTCTTCCGGCTGTCTCCCCCGCCGTCCGAGACGGCCTTCCGGCTCGACTGCTCTGTCCGTGCCGACTCGGTCATTGACAATCCCAGCTACTTTGCCGATCCGTATTCGACTGCCGTCTCTGCCGGCTCGCCGCCTGACGATCGCAGCGGCTATGTCCTGCCCGGCATCTCCCACGGGCACAACGTCAGCCACACCAGCCGCGATCCTGCCGCCAGCGAGGGCGTCATCGTCTGGCTCGCCCGCCGCGCCTCTCCGTCGGTAGACGACAACGAGGCCATCGAGGCCCCCCGGCTGCTCTTCCAGGACGACGGCAGCCGCATCCGCTCGGCCAGCGCGGCCGTGCTCCTGGCCATCGATCCCAAGCTCGAGGGCGGCCGCCGCAGGGCCTGGCTGTTCGTCACGGGCTTTCAGTCGGTGAGCGTCATTGCCGTAAAGGTGGACCTGTGACGACGACGGAGACAAACGAGGGGAAAAGAGTAACGGATGCCCACATGCGTGGTTATGTAATTTTAAGGCTTAGTCATCCAATCATACATCGCGGACAATCCTTCCAGAGAAAGTACAAAGTCGTAAGGAAGAACAGCGCCTCCGATGACACAAGCTATCAACCAAAATCCTCTCCCTCCTCTTCTCCTCTACCAGCCGTCCAGCGAGGTGGCGTGCACGAACAGCCCGTTGGACGGACGAGCAGTGATGCCGCCGTGGATCTTCATGTTGGCCTCGTCCAGGTCGGCGGCATCGCGCAGCCGGAACGAGAACCGGCCGACCCAGGCGGCCAGCAGGCAGGCGAACTCGGCGCGGGCAAAGGCCATTCCGATGCAGCTGCGGGGGCCGTGCAGAAAGGTCATAAAGGCGTAGTTGGAGGGCGCGCCGGCCGTCGCTCCGGCGCCGCCTTCGGCCGCCTTGTGCAGCCAGCGGTCGGGGTTGAAGCGGGCGGCGTCGCGGCCCCAGAGCTCCTCGCTCTTGTTGATGGCCCAGGGCGCCAGGATGATGGGCGTGCCGCGAGGGACGAACTGGCCGGCGATGGTGGTGTCGATGGCGGCCTCGCGCAAGGTCATGGGCACGGGGGCATAGCAGCGCAGCACCTCGCTGCAGACGGCCCCGAGATACGGCAGCTGGTCAATGTCGACCGAGGTGGCATCGACGACCGGCGGCGCGCCCGCACAATCGCCCAGCGGCGGCAGGTGGGCGCGCACCTCGGCCCGCAGCCGGTCCTGGACATCGGGGTGGAGGCACAAGAGGTAGACGGCCCAGGTCATGGCCGAGGCCGTGGTCTCGTGGCCGGCCGCCAGAAAGGTCATCAGCTGGTCGGCCAGGTTGGCGTCCGTGAAGCCGCCCGACTCGAGGGCCACCGAGAGGATGTCGATATCGGCAGCAACAGAATCCCCCTCGGCACCAGCTGCCCTCCGGGCCAGCTTAGCCTTTTTTTCCTGCACGAGGTCAGCACACGTCTGGCGCAGGAACCGGCCGGCCCCGATGATCTCGCGGTTGCGCCGCAGCGGCAGCCTGGCCAGCAGAGGAAGCGGCACCACCAAGCCCAGCATCCCCAGCAGACGGGCCTGGCGGCTGGGCTGCAGCACCGTGCGGTACGTCGTCGCCAGCTCGTTGTCCGGGTCCTGCAGCGCGCCAAAGTCGCGGCCCAGGCCGGCCAGGCCGATAATGTCGAGCGTCGCCCGCGAGGCCAGGCCGCCAATCGAGATGGCCGCCTCCTGGCTCGAGCCGGCTCCTGTCTGTCTTGTCTGCGCCTCGGCCGTCGCCCGTCGGATCGCCTGCGCGCTCTCGCGTGCCTTGCGCCAGAACACCGGGTATAGGTTCTTGATGTGGCGAAAGGCAAAGGCTGGCGTCAGCAGCTTGCGCTGGTACCGGTGCTCGTCGCCCTCAGCCAGCAGGATGCCGACGCCCAGCACTTTCGCCAACAAATGGCGCATTCGCCGCGGCTTGCAAAAGTCGTAGTTCTTGGACACCAGCACCTCGGCCAGCGCCTTGGGCTTGGTCACCAGCAGCCGCTCCTGGTTGAAGACGGTCATGTATCGGATCAGGCCGTCGTTGGGAATCGAGTTGATCCTGCAGGGCAAAAAGCAAAACATCAGCGCCGCGCTCCAGTGCATCTGGGGCAACCTACCAGTCGGCTGCCGGGGCGCCGGTCGGCTCGCGCAAGATGCGTCGGTGGTGCCCCAGCAGAAACTCGTTTCCGCCAGGCTGCGGGAGGTGGCGCAGAGGCGAGAAGACAAACGGGTACAGGAGGACGGCATACACCAGCCAGCCGGCTGCCAGCAGCGCCCAGACACCGGAGAAGGCGTATAGGAAATGTGACAGGACAAAGGCCGACGCCTGGCCGCCGTCTTCAGCACGTCGCCACCATGTCGTCGCACCATAGCCGGCGACGAGCGAGGCCAGGGTGATGTGGCGGGCGGGGAACGGCATCGCGAGAGCAAGTCGCTGATGGAAGCTTCAGTTCGGAAGAATGGGAATTGCAAGTATGGGGAAAGAGGAGCACCGATGAGATTGGCGCCGATAACGATATTTATGTGCAGCAGACGTTTCATGTGCGTCCCACGGTTCCCCGCGAATCGACGTCGTTGCTGTGCCGATATTGCCCCTTTCAAGGCCAGAGCTTTATATGAACATTTGGGGCGGAGCAGGGAAGCAGAAACGGCTTGCGAGATCCCGTTCCACTCCCCCAAATCCACTAGACAAGTTCGGTAGCTATCCGCTATTTGGGGGCTGATCGTCGGGTTCAGCTAGTGGAGAGGCCCATAATACAAGTCTCGGGTACTCCGTACTCCGTACGCATATTGCAAATGCTCTCATTGGCTGCTGGCAGTGGTAGAAGATCCCCCGTACATAGCATGGCTGTACCCTAAAACCCCCCTAGACCGCCTGGCCCGTCGCCCTGGTTACAGCGGCAGTTACAGGCGACGGGTCGAGGTAGACCTCAAACTGCTTCACCTTGCCCTTGTCCTCGCCCGCCGTCTCCAGATGCCAGACGCCGATTGCCGGGATCTTGATCGCCTCCTCTTCCGGATCGTTCTTCACGCGGTACGTAATGTGGCACGGCTGGTAGAAGCGGCTGCCATCGCCAACGAGATCTGCCATCGGGCCTGTCAGCACTTTCAGACGTTCTTAAATAACAACGGCACAGCAAGAAGGCCCAACCAAAGTATGCAATCTCATGGTGCATCGACTCCAGCAGCTTGTAGGACGGCTCAAAGAAGGCGATAACATTGTCAAGCCCGTGCACCGCTGGCCTGTTGCCGTACTGCAGCGTAATGTCCTTTGCGTAGACCTCGTGCAGCCTCGTGGTATCGAGCGCGTCGTTGGCGCTATGGAACTGCAGAAGCACATGGCATTTTCAGTAAGTACGAGTACCGTCCCCAGGAACGGCCAGCAACATCTCACCCTCTGCAGCCACCGCTCCAACTCTTCCTTGTTTGTAGGTACGAATGCCATTCTTCAGTAAGACAGAGCCTGGATGCCCGGCAATGTTCCCATAAAATAATGCCACAAACCTTTTATCACGTTCTCATCGGGGGCTAAAGCTGTGCTTCCGCGTTGCTTGGTAATCATCCGGTTGATTGTCCCCGTCTTGCGTACAGCAATCATGCCACTCTACAGTAAGGGAGCACAATTACCAGTCCAAAGCGCAGCTAAGATTTCATCGGCCGAGGCCCAGTGCACTGTCCTTCTGGAACGGAGTCGGAGGGATTATGCGTCCGCTGCCAAAACGTTCATTTGACAATCTGCCGAGCGGGGAAACGCTCGTCGTACTCATTCTCTATCTCAAGACGTACTTCCTGTCCGGATCGACGCCAGCATCCCACTGCTTGTAGGTCAGAAGATCCCGCGTCTTCTACTGGTGGACCGTCCGTCTGGTCCCTGCTGTAGGTGCAGACAACAGCTGGGCCGAAGGATGATGCCTGGTGATTGTCTTGGCCTTTGTAGCAGATGTTCATGTCGGTTCGGGTAATCTCCCGAGAACAAGCCTGTCTTCAGCCTGCCACGCACTGCCACAGCCACGCGGCAGTCCAACATGTCAGCCGTACTGCTGTCAAAGTCATGCCGGCCAGCACCAGCCCCAGCACGCATAGCACCGTCGTGCGGATGTGGAACGCCTCGGCCACCTTCATCTTGAGCAGCTTGCGCTGCATGCTGTGGTAGTGGAAGTTGTCCGTGGCCGTGGCACCGCTGCCGCCGGGCCCTTGATACTCCTGCTGCCGGTACACGATTCGGTGTAGCCACGGCGGTAACCGGTGCTGGCGTACTGGCGGTTTCCCGGTAGGACGTCCGTCGGCGCCGACATGAGAGTGGCTGCGGAGCAGCGTGTACCGAAACTCGACCCAGGCGAGAGAGAAGAGGAAGGAGACGAAGATGATCGGCGTCATGATAAGCTACAGGGAGACAAAAGGTGAGCTGCTATTGTCCTTCTGTCTCTCGAAACCTTCCTGGGCATCCACTCACCCTGTAGGTCTTGGATGGGCCCTGCATGCCTTCCACTTGGGCAGCCATACTGGCGGGGGGAGGCGCCGACATGGCCAGAGTGAATCGCTGCTTGAGCTTCCTCTTTTTTTAATTTTTTTTCAGCAGCGGGGAGAGTTGAGGGGCTGCGGGGTGAGGATCATGTCCACTACCGCACAAGGAGATCCGAGAAGCAAGCAACTGCCCGACCGTCGCGACGTCCACTGTTTATCGTTGTCAAGCGGGACAAGAGGCCGAGAATTCCGTCCCACTTGCTACGATACTCATACGACCATCCGAAAGAAGGCGTTGGCCAAAAGAGGTTACGTGGATTTTACAGTGCATCGGCACGCTGAATGGGTGAGATCGCCAGCGGGGTTTAGGACCCCTCGCTGACATCACGCGAGGAGCTAGCAGAGCTGCCGCCGACAGGGAAAAAGAGTCATCCGGAACGCAGGCACAAGGAGACACGAGGCCAGACAGGGGCAAAACAGCCGCTATTGAATGCTTTTTTTTGTTTTTGTTCTATTCCCCGACTGTTCGAGCGCTCGATCTGGCTCTCGTAAACGCCGGAACGGGTCCGACCATTTACGGGAGCGCAATGCACTCGATCTCGATGTCGACGTTCTTGGGCAGCGTCTTGACGGCGACGCAGCTGCGGGCCGGCTTGCTCGTGAACCACTTGCCGTACTCCTCGTTGACGCTCTGACTGGTCAGCATATGTCCGCGTGTCCGGGTGCGTCAGCCTGCGTATCTGTGGACCTACCGCGAACTGGCCCATGTCGACCAGGAAGACGTTGACCTTGACGACCTTGTCCAGCGACGAGCCGGCCGCGGTCAGCACGGCCTGGAGGGACTTGATGCAGGCGGCGGTCTTCTCCTGGATGGTGCCCTCGATCAGGTTGCCGTCCTTGTCGGCCGGAATCTGGCCGGAGCAGAAGATGGCAAACGGCGTCTTGATCGCCTGGGACTGTGGTGGGGGTCAGGCAACTGAGTGGAGGACAAGCGGGGGGGGGGGCAGGCAGGAAGCTCATACGTAGGGGCCGGCGGCTGCGATGAAGACCTCGGTTAGTGAAAGGAAACGCCGGGCCAGCAACCAAAAACTCTGTCCGTCCGATGCGACTTACGGGGAGCCGCGTCCTGGGAGAGAACGATGGAAGCCATGGCGGATGAGTGTCGACGGGAGACAAAGGGCGTGGTGATGGCAGAGAGTGCGCTGACGGTCAACGGGCGGGCAGAGAGGCGAGAGACGGTGGGCAGGAGGCGGGTGGCAGTCTGCTTCAACATGGGAGAAGCGGGTGATGGCAGCGGTTTTATGGGAAAATCGGGCAAGCTTTTACGAAGCAGATTAACAAATCTCACATAGATCTAAAGCCGACCTCCGCTCATCGGACGAAACGGCGTTTGTTGGTGGAGACCCAGCGCCCTTGTCGTTGACATGCGCGTCACGTGCAAAGCAGGCGCCCTTATCGAGATAACGAAGCTTGGGCCACCCTCCCCCTGTAGCCCTGAAGCCAAGTGTCCTTCCCAGGTTTAGGGAGGCCAGAAATCTTACGATTGACCCAGGGATGCTCCGTACCACTTGGTATGTTACAGGCACCATAGTCCTTGCACATCGGTCCCTAGACGCCCCACGTTGGCGCTGTGAGAACACGTAGGCCGAATTGCAGCACTCCGCATTACGCGTCTAGTGCACATTTCCATCGACGAAAGCTCGGCTGTTTGACACCTCGCAAGACGAAGCTACCCCATCTCAACAGCCTTTTTCTTTCCTTCTTGTCCCCCCTTTACAGCAGTACTTGTACTCCCTTTTTTTGGTTCCTCCCTGAGACGGAGTACGCTCCTTGTTGATTCATTGTTTAAAGCTACGAGCTTTCCCGTTACAACCGCCGCCACCATATCCTCTCAATTCTCTCCCTCATCACCAATCGAGGGATTCTCGTTCCTTTGCCAGCCTTTCTCAGCCCTCCATAGCAGAGGGCGTGTCTTCCACCATGACGGCCACACCCACGCCGCAAGGCACGCTACGCCAGCGTAACGTGCCCGGCAGCAGCAGCAAGAAAAAAGAGGGCGCCTCGTCCGAGACGGACATCGATAGCATCCTCCAGGCCACTGTTGCAGCGTCCAAGCCGACCGGTTCGGGATGGGACTACAAGCTGGCGCTCGTCGTGATCACGGCCCTTGCCTTCCTGACCCGGTTCTGGGGCATTAGCCACCCGGATGAGGTCGTCTTTGACGAGGTCCATTTTGGAAAGGTGCGTCGTCTCGTTCTCCTTCTGCTTCCGTTCTCCTGCTGACGTGTCCTAGTTTGCGTCGTACTACCTGGAGCGAACATACTTCTTCGACGTGCACCCGCCGTTTGGCAAGCTCCTGTTCGCCTTCGTCGGCTGGCTCGTCGGCTACGACGGGCACTTCCACTTTGAGAACATTGGCGACTCGTACATTGCGAACAAGGTGCCGTACCTAGCGTTCCGGTCGCTGCCGGCCCTCCTGGGCGCGCTGACGGTGACGGTGACGTACATGATCATGTGGGAGTCGGGCTACAGCCTGCCGGCGTGCATCCTCGCGGCCGGACTGGTGCTGCTGGACAATGCGCACATTGGGCAGACACGGCTGATCCTGCTGGACGCCACGCTGGTGTTTGCCATGGCATGCAGCATCCTCTGCTACATCCGGTTCTACAAGCTGCGGCACGAGCCGTTTTCGCGCAAGTGGTGGAAGTGGCTGATCCTGACGGGCTTTGCGCTGTCGGCGGACATGTCGACCAAGTACGTGGGGCTCTTCGCGTTCGTGTCGATCGGCTCGGCGGTGGTGATCGACCTGTGGGACCTGCTGGACATCCGGCGGACAGGGGGCGCGCTGTCGCTGCCGGACTTCTCGAAGCACTTTTTTGCGCGGGCGTTTGGGCTCATCCTGATGCCCTTTCTCTTCTACCTGTTCTGGTTCCAGGTGCACTTTGCGGTGCTGACGCGGTCGGGCCCGGGCGACGAGTTCATGTCGCCCGAGTTCCAGGAGACGCTGAGCGACAACGTGATGCTGGCGAACGCGGTGACGATCCAGTATGGCGATACGATCAACGTGATGCACAAGGAGACAAAGGCATACCTGCACAGCCACCCAGAGAACTACCCGCTCCGGTACGACGACGGCCGGGTGTCGAGCCAGGGCCAGCAGGTAACGGGCTACCCGTACAACGACACGAACAACCTGTGGCAGATCCTGCCGGGCGACGGCAGCGGCCTGGACGCGGGACGGACGGTGTTGAACCACGAGCTCGTGCGGCTGCGGCACCTGGGCACGGACATGATTCTGCTGTCGCACGACGTGGCGTCGCCGTACTTCCCGACCAACCAGGAGTTCACGGCAGTGGCGGCGGCCGAGGCGTTTGGCGAGCGGGCGGCCGACACGCTGTTTGAGATCCGGATCGAGAACGGCAAGCCGGGACAGGAGTTCAAGAGCGTGTCGAGCCACTTCAAGCTGATCCACAACCCGAGCAAGGTGGCCATGTGGACACACACGACGCCGCTGCCGGAATGGGGCCACAAGCAGCAGGAGATCAACGGCAACAAGCAGCTGGCACAGAGCTCCAACGTGTGGCTGGTCGAGGACATTGTGTCGGTGCCGGCCGACGACGTGCGGCGGGCGCGGCCGGAGAAGCTGGTCAAGACGCTGCCGTTCCTGCAAAAGTGGTTCGAGCTGCAGCGGTCCATGTTCTGGCACAACAGCCAGCTGACGAGCAGCCACCCGTACTCGTCGCTGCCGTACCAGTGGCCGTTCTTGCTGCGCGGCGTCAGCTTCTGGACGCAGAACGACACGCGCGAGCAGATCTACTTCCTCGGCAACCCGCTCGGCTGGTGGATCGCGAGCAGCCTGCTGGCTGTGTACGCGGGCATCATCGCGGCCGATCAGTTCTCGCTGCGGCGCGGTATGGACGCGCTGGATCACCGTGAGTGTTTTTGGGTGTCGATTGCTGAACTTGTTGGACAGAGTGCATAAGCTAACCCGACAGGCACACGCTCGCGGCTGTACAACTCGACCGGCTTCTTCTTCCTCGTCTGGGCGATGCACTACTTCCCCTTCTTCGTCATGGGCCGGCAGCTGTTCCTGCACCACTACCTGCCGGCACACCTGGCGTCGACGCTGGTGGCGGGCGCGCTGATCGAGTTCATCTTCACCAACGACGCACCCGAGCCTGAACAGCCGACGTACCAGCAGGTCAAGTCGGGCAAGAAGGCGGCGCCGGAGCCGAAGCGGCACATCTCTGCGCGGGAGCGGCTGGCCGGCCAGAGCCTGCTGGGCGCGTGGATCGCGACGGCCGTCATCCTGGCCATTGTGGCGGCGACCTGGTGGTTCTTCCTGCCGCTGACATACGGCTACCCCGGCCTGTCGGTCGAGCAGGTCATGCGGCGCAAGTGGCTGGGCTATGATCTGCACTTTGCCAAATAGGGGGGAGCGGTGGACTGAGAAGACGAGGACCTGAAAATCTTGCTGTAAGACTAGGAACGAGAGAAAAGGGGACAGGGGATGCGACAACTAGGATGGCTGGAATATCACTTTTGGTTGGAGCGGTGTTTTCAAATGAGATTGCCTTTTTGACATGCTTGGCAGCACACCTACTCTGTCTTGTTCGCTTCTGTAAGGTCGAACCTAGCCGTGTATTTGTCATTGTAAAGCAGACATGGTTCACGAGGTTGATTCGGAGATACTTTGATGTGCTAGCATTTATAAAGAGAACTCTTTACAAAGTAGGCACGGAACAAGAAAGACGGAAGGACGAAAAGACAATAAAGAACAAAAGTAAAAAACGACTTACAAAAGAACCCTTGCCTGTCTTACGCCTCGTCCTCTGCCTGGTCGACGTCTGCCAGCCGGCTGGGCCCCGGCTGCCTCCACTGGGCGATCTGCCGGGCGGAACGGCGGCCGGCGCCGTGCACGCTGGGGAACCGTGGCAGCGGCAGCGGCAGGTCGTCGAGGGGGGGAGGGGAGGCCGCCTGGGCCATGGCCAGGGACGCCCGCTGGGCAAAGGAGAGGTGGCGCGTAGACGGCAGGACGAGCCAGCCGTCAGCGAGGGGGGGATTGGATCGGAGGGGGCTGGAGGGGGTTGGGGAGGCAGACTCAACCGAGTCGACCGAGTCGACCATCTGCTGAAGCGTCTGCGAGGAGACGAGAGCCGGCGGCCGGACGCCTGGGGGCAGGGGTTGCCGTTGCTGGCGACGGTCTTGGCGACGGTCTTGGCGACGGTCTTGGCGACGGTCCATGGCCACGCCACAGACGGCTCTGGTGCTGGTGATGCTGTCACAGGAGGAGGAGGAGGAGGATGACGATGAGGAGGAGCTACTTCTTCGTCCACTCAAACTGCCGTCAGCCCCGTAAAAGCGGTCGTTGAGGCTGACACCTACCCGACCGTGTTTGAGCGACGGTGGCGTCCTGTAGACGGCCGGCCGGCGCTCTCGCGGCAGGCTGGCGACTCTACCCTCGATCTCGTCCGCCATGCGGAGGTTGTCGTAGGCCGGCATGCGGTCCAAACGGGGCACGCGGCTGGCAGCAGGAGCGCGACGGGGATTCGTGCGAGAAGCGGTCGGGATTTCCGGAGAACGCGCCGCGTAACTCGGCGGAGATCTCACCATCTCTGCCGGGGAAGAGTGAGAAACGGGAACGGGGAGGGGGTACCAACGGTTGAGCCAGGGGGCCTGGTCGCGTGTGTGTTCTTGGGGCGGACAGGAATAGCCGACGGTCGGGCGGTAGGGCAGGTAGCTGTGCTGGACGGTGTGGTAAACGGGAGTGCGGTAGTGGTTGACGTTGTTAATGGGAGGTTCGTTGTGGTAAACGGGAGTGTAGTTGTGGTTGTAGCTGGCATCCGGATGCCATTGCTGCTGGCTCGGTCGGGCAGTCAAAAGAGGTGCTTCATTGTTGCGAGCTGGCTTGTTCCCAGATACACAGCCGAAGAGGAAGGACAGGAAGGTCATATTGTTCGATAGATGTAGGCGTGTGTAAGTGTGAGTGCGTGTGGACGACTTCTTGTAAGTGACCAAGAGAGCAAAATGTCCTAGACAAGATCACGGATGGCAAAGTTCTGGCACGTTAGCAGGAGATGGTTGCAGATATATGGAAAGTCTGTAACAATGGGACAGTTGTCTCGTTTGTTCTGTTTGTTGTATTTCTCAATGAAGAGAAGAAAGGAAGGAGAGAAAGAGAAAGAGAAAGGAAATGGATCCCTTTTAAACAAACAGTAAAGAGGTCCTCACGATGCCAAAGACGGATGTGGACAGTGCTACGCCGCAGACAAAGGACAATGTTCAGTCAATGAACATCCCAAACGGATGCAGGTCGTGAACAAGACAAAGCCACAATGAGCAGATGTTCGGTTCGGCTGTTCATCTTGTCCAGCTCGTTCATCCTGTTCGGACTCTTTGTCCATGCGTCTGCGCCTTTCACTCGATCCTCGAGTACATAACCTCGTCGTCTGCTACTCCAGCTCAGCTTCCCCTCGCGATGACCAGACCCAACCGAACAGCAAAACTGACAAGTCATTTTCCCCCACTACAGCAACATGTGCCACATCCGACTGTCGCTCTACAACGGCTGCTACCACAACGAGCGCGTCCTGACGCTCTGTGACAAGCAGCAGCAGAAGCAGCTCAAAAGGTACCGCGAGCAGCAGCACCACGCGCAGAAGAGCCGCGGCTTCTTTGCCAGCCTCTTCTCGTCGTCGCGTCCGCGTCCGCTCCCACAGCCGACCAGCACCTTTTCCTACACCAGCTTCGACATTCCCAAGGACGTCCTCCGCTACAGCTGTCGCTCCAGCAAGATTCCCGTGAAGTCGTCCAAATATTCGGACGCCTGTCCGGACTGCCAGCCCCCCAGCAGACCGGTCTCTTTGAGCAGACCGGCTACAAGCAGGTCATCCACCTCAGGGTCCAGGCCTACAACCTCGGCGTCCAACAGACTCCCCCATCCCCACCCCCCTCCCACTGCTGACTTCCGGCGCGAGAGCTCGGGCTCGTCCAGGCCCAACGGCCGTCCCCCTACCCGCAGAGGCGCCTATCCCCCGGCTCCGGTCGGCCGTCCTGCTGCTCCTGCTCCTGCTGCCCACAGCCAAGGTAGGTCCCCCCCTCGGCTGCCGCCTCAGCAGCAGCGACGGCCCGTCGGAGCCTCGTCACAGGCAAGGCGTCCGACCATGCACCCCCGGAGCAGAGACTCCATCATCACCACCGCCATTGCCCTGCCGCCTTCCTACCCCATCGGACCGACTGGGCCGGCGCACCATCCCCCTCCAGCGCGTGCCAGCGTCTCCAGCACGGTCTCTGCGCTCAGCATCACGCCCGGCGCTGCTGCCCGTGCAAGCGTGAGCCGTAGCATCAGCCCCCTGGGCGCGAGCCGCTACGAGCGCATGGCTCCCTCGTCGACGCGCCGGGTGAACTATCGCCTGGATGCCCGCGGACTGCAGCCATATCAGGCACCATGGTAAGCCAGAAGGCGTACAGATTTTGATGGCAGTACTGTTGGTGGTAAGAGGCTACGTGTTATGTCCCTTTGTTTTTATACCTTTTTCTTGGTGAACTCTCTCGGCTATATCCTATTTGCTTCCAGCACAACAGTAGCGAATCGAGCACTAAAAAGTCCTTCCTGCTACTTCTCCACGTGACACATGTTTACCCTTGCCAGGCACCACCCATTCCCTCTCTCAGGCTGCAAGATTGTCCCCGGTCCTATTGGACGATAACAGCCTACCGAGATTCGGCGGCATGGTGTCTACGCAATAGGGCTGACGGCCATTGTCTGGCCAAGATAAGACACTGCAATGCGTCCTGGACGAGCGACGTGGCTTTTTCCTGCTTCGTGTGACTCTGGACCATGATCGCCAAAAGGGTCGACAGCCATGGCGATGATCCCCGTCACGCATGTTGCATGGGTGGCATGTTCGAATGGAGCCAGTTGACCACAAATAAAAAGCCTATTTTTACAGTTTGCCTCATATGCAGGGGTTTCCCGGAAGATGACTGGGTTTCCGGGTGGAGACAGCATTTGTGAGCAGACACAGCATTCTTAAACGGGATAGCTTCGCGAGAGAGTCCAGAAAGGTTAAATTGGGTATATATTAATTAATATGAGCACACACATTTATGTGCGAAAGCAGCTTCAGGCATGGGGACGAGAGTACGGATTACAGAGCACAGGGTACGAGTTACTAGTTAAGCCCCCACGAGCCGAGTGAGCACTCCCAGATGACCGATCACCAGCAGTGAGTCAGGCAGCAGGAGCCATGCCCGTCCAGCCATTCGGCTGTCAGGATGGATTTGCCGCATGCACGAAAAGCAGGCAGAATCGGGTAGATGTGCTGGCCAGTGGCAGCGGCCACAAATTCTCCGTGACCAAAAACAGGAAAAGAGGACAAGTGGGAGGGAAAACAGAGAAGTCGGTGCGAGATGGGAACAAGCAGGGCCAGGACAAATCCGCTGGCAGATGACCGCTCTCTCGCGGATTATCGGACCCGGCAGGAGGATTGCATTTGTCAGACACAGCAGTCTGGTGCGTTTGTGGAAAGTGGCCGAAAAGTAGAGAATCAGGGCCAGCAAGGGATCGCTTGTAGGGCATTGGCGAAAACAGTAGCGTTGAGCGCGAACACTGGGCAATCAACCATTGGAAAATGTTGGTGCCTCACTGCAAAACAGTGGGCCCGTTACAGCTGAAGCGTCTCTCAACCCGCCGGACGTAAATCTTGGCGTCCACCTCTGATAGGGTAACATGTGTAGTCAGCCTAGCCCCTCTAGTCCCTCTGCGTCCTGCGACGTCTCCAGGATGGCTCCTGTTAGCGAGCAGGCCCGGACGAGCCTCCGGTGCGAAGCAGCGAGGAAAAGGACGTGAAAGAAGACACGCGGCGACGCGGCAAGCACAACAGCAGCCAGTCTGCCTTTTCATCTCCTTATAATTCTGCCTGGAACCTACGACGCAGCCGCTAGCTCCTTTCTCCCCTAACACGGAATAGCAGAAGGCTGTGCGGCCACTGGACGATACGAGCGCCAGGACTTTTGTGCACAGGGAGACAAGTAGGGACCCACCCGAGTCCTAAGGAGGCGAAGCCAGCACGCTTGCCCGCTTTGGGAAATTCTAGGCAACAGCGCTCAACCGCCCCATATGATGGCCAAACGTCCTTCTCTCTGCTCGTTGTGGCCTGGTTTCCCTCCTCTCTCTCATCCACGTCTAGCGAAACTGTCCACCCACACCGACCCGTATTGAATGAGGCCGACCCTCGCCCCCAGCAGACGAACCGCGCGACTCAACCGATCTCTCTTTCTTCACCCTCGCCCGCCCTCTTCTCTCTTCTGCCCCCTTTCTCCCTCGCATCTGTCCCATCCCATTTCCGTGTCGCCTTCTCCATCGTCCCCTATCCTGTCGGACTGACGAGAGAGCCAGCAGCCGTGACCACCGCTTCATCCTCGCCACTGGCCGTCCTTCACCCTCAACCCCACGCCCGCTCCTCGGAAACGAGCCCGCAAAGTCCCGGGTCCTGCCGCTGGCAGCCCTGTTTTGCTTTCGCAACGAGCCCTGACCCGAAGAAGCAGTAAGAGCTTGTCTGTTCCAACCTGCCTTGTTCGCCTTTTCTCTCCCACCAGTGCCGTCATACCCGAGGCCTGTGACTCACATCTGCATATCTGTCCCCCAAACACTACCCTGCATGCCGACTGGATTGCCAAGGTGACCCAGGACCCCGTGATGCTAACTCGACACCGAAGCCGTAGGTTCTGATTTCTGCTTCGTCAAGGACAGCTATCGAGCCGTACCCGTACCCGTCTTTGTGTCCTATCTCTCGCTTCTTCTCCGTCTCTTAAAGATCGGTCCTGTTCTCCACTCCCATCCGCAACCATGACTTCTCCCTCGACCAACCCTCGCCGTACTCCGGTGACTCCTCGTCTTGTGTCCTCTTCGTCCCCCAACGGACTAAGCCTTAAGACCAACATGGTCCTTCGCAAGGGTGCCACCTTCCACACTCCCACCAGGCCTGCCTCGCAGTCTTCCACCTTCAGTCCGCCGTCGCTGCCCCGTGCTCAGTCCGACCTCGACGACGTCCTGGACGCCCATCGCCGCCGTGTCGCCCTGGAACTCGACTCAATCGACAAGACGCTGGCATCCATTCACATCTCTACCAAGACCAACGAGACCAACAAAAACAAGGCTGCCCTGTCGTCCTCCAACGTCGCCCTGAACAGCACCTTTTGCATTCCCAAAGCCGTCCTCGACCACGCTCTCTCGTCAAAAGCACGCTCTGTCGACCAGCGTCGGGTTCTGCAACCCCGCTCCGTCAACCGCCGCCCCTCCAACCACCACTACGGCTCCGACAGTGGGCTCGGCTCATCCGTTGCCTCGACCAGCAACAAGACCGCCGGCAAGCCCACCAAGCGGGCGTCGTCTGTCTTGGCCGCCGCCGTCACTCGTTCGGCCGCTTCTGTCTCGTCCACCGCTGAGCCTCAGACCAGCCTCAGCCCCCGTGCCACCAACCGCATCTACGAGCACACCGTGAAGCCGCTCCTAGCCAAGCCGGCCTATAAAGTCTTTCACCCGCTCCTCCTCGAGTGCACCACCAAGATCAACAAGAGAGACATTGTCTGTCTTCGGGACGTCGAGAAGACCATCCTGCTTCTTGCACCGGTAAGTCAACTGTCTTCTGATTCGGGGTTGCGGGGAGATACTTATCGCGCCTTGGTAAAGGAACGGACCAAAGTCGCCGAGCTCTACCTCCGATTCTGTCTAGAGTCTGTCCGCTGTCTTCAGGCGACTGTCGAGTACCTGAGTGACCGCGAGCAGACTCGTCCTTCTGACGCGCCCTACACCTCCGGCTACTTTATCGACCTCGTCGACCAGATTCACCATTACGCCCGACAACTCGCTGACGCAAAGGAGAAGGAGGCATCTGGAACGGCAGATTCCATGGAGCTAAACAGGTACGGCGCACTGCATGCTACAAACACGTTGCACTCGCGTCCTAACTTGTCCCTTTGCAGCTCTGACCCGATCAAGCTCCACGGTGGCTTCGCCGTGAACGGCCGCCCAATGGAGCTGGTCCGCATAAGCCGGGACGGCCGCGCTGTCTCTATCGCAACCGGTCTTCCGGTCGAGCTCGAGGAGGACATCAAGGACAACATCCGCATCAAGCGGTCTGCCAGCCAGGAGCTCGAAGACGAGGAGGAGATTATGCGTTCCATGGCCCGCCGAAAGAAGAACGCCCCCCCAGAGGAATACGCCCCGAAGATGTGCAGCGTCGACGGCTGCAAGAAAATGTTCAAGCGCCCATGCGACCTGACCAAGCACGAGAAGACGCACTCGCGCCCCTGGAAGTGCCCCATCCCGTCCTGCAAGTACCACGACTACGGCTGGCCGACGGAGAAGGAGAAGGACCGCCACCTGAACGACAAGCACTCGGACAACCCGCCAATGTACGAGTGCCTTTTCAAGCCGTGCTCATACAAGTCCAAGCGTGACTCCAACCGCAAGCAGCACATGGAGAAGACACACGGCTGGACGTATGTCCGCACCAAGACAAACGGCTCGGGCATGAGCATCAGCGGCAAGCCCGGGAAGACGGGCATGATCACCGATGAAGAGGGCCGTGCCAGCCACGATTCCGACAGCATGGCAAATACAACGCCGCCACTGGTCAACATGCCTACGCCTGCCAGCGCACAGAGCCCGGCTGTGGCCACGCCCCCTTTGGACGAGTTTGCCGCCCCTCTATACTCCCATACCATGGCCAGCTATGAGTTTCCGACCTGCACACTGAGCGATGTGCTCGCCACAGATATGGACATGCCAGCTGAAATTGACGAGCTGGACTTCTCTCCCATGGACAACAACTCGCCCTCCACCATCTCCAGCCTCGACAACAACTCTGCGTACCAGGACCTCGGTCAGGACGCACTGATGTTTGACGACATTTACAGCGCCACCGTGCAGCTGCCAACCCCCGAGCTGAACCTCTACAGCAACAACAAGAACATGCTCGACCGGTTTATGGCACTGTCGGGCCCCGATCTGTGTGCCCCGTTGGTTACGCCGGAGCAGCAGCAGCAGCTTATGCACCTGCAGCAGTTGCACCAGCAGAGACAGCAGTTTGAGCAACAGATGCAGAAGGATCAGTATCCGCCACACATCTCACCACTTGGTGAGGGCAACACGATGCTGTACACGCCAGACTCGCAGATCGAGTACGACGAGGGCTTTGTCGACTTCCCAAATGATCAGATGACCAAGGGTGACTTCATCCTATTTCCACCTGCTGCTCTTAACATGCGGTCGGCGACGACGGCGAGCAACAACTTGTTTGACGACCTGGCTCCAAGTCTAGCCGCAGGGTTTTCGCAGCCAAATTCCCAGATCTTCATGGACTGGTAATCGACGAGGCTCTTTCCGTCTTTGCCGCCTGTTGTTGAAACAGACGACAGACACGCATAGATTGAACAAAGCACAGCTGGGTAGTACAGTGCGATTTTTCGCCTTTGCCCTTAACCTCCGCTGTGTGTTTTACTGTTGGAATATTTTACGGATGGGCAAGCGATAAGCAGGGCTAGGCTTGCCAGGACCAGGTATCATTTTGCTGTTACTTTTTTGTCACGACACACTTTACGAATTGCCGGGGGGGAGGAAGAAGATGCCGAGGTAGTTTCTCCATCTTAGACGATGTGGAAGTGGAAGAAAAAGACATTGGCCAAGAGGCGGTAGCCAGATTGTCGGTTTTTCTCACTACTCATCCATCATCTGTGTATCAGCTAGTTTAAATCACAGGCACATCACAGTTCTCATGAATCATTTCTCTTTATCAGACTCCGGAAATAGGAGGCCATAGCAGAGATCTTTTTCTTTTAATCTATTCTACACCACACATCAGTCAGAGATTGTTTAGGTAGACACTTTTTAATTCCCACTTGAATTCCTTTCGACTGCTGGCCGCAAACGCATGATTTGGATATATTACACGGAGTAAGTACATGGCTCGCAATCGCTGGTACGATGCCCAAAAGATGACAAACAGTATTCCGACCCACATCACGTGCCCCCCCCACATTTGCTACAAAACCAGACGATATTTTTTTTCTCTTTGAAAGCTGCCTAAAATTCGTATTTGTAGACTCGACTTTACACACCCAGAGAAGCCGCACGGAGCAAGCCGGCGCGCCAGGCACAGCCCAGGTTCGATAGAATTCGAAGCCTGGTTGTGCTTGATAACGCTACAATGGTCCGGGCCGATTGTATTGCGGCAGACGTACGGCGATTGTTGTCCTCGCCAATGTGACGCAAAGGTAAGCGTTGCAGATTTCTTTTTCACTTTTGCTGCATCCTGAGCAGGCCGCTCTCTCTCCTCCATCACATGATGAAGTGCCGACAAAGTCGGCACATACCCCTTCAATACTTATAGGAAGAGCCGTCTGAGACTGTCCCTTGTGCGAGAGCGCGTTTTTGACGTCGCTCGAGCGCCTGGAGTTTTCGAATTCTTGGCCGATGCTTTCTGCCCTCCTCTCTCTCTGGCCCAATCAGCCGTCTTTGTCCTCGCTTCGGATCCCTCTCTTTCTCCAGCGCGCCTCCTCGCGCCTCGATTCCTCTGACGCTCTCGGGCTGACGGGTTGAGCCGAGTCGTGGGGGGGAGTGTGCTGGATCGAGAGAGAGGTGAGCCGGGGCGAAGCGAGAGGGCCGGGTCAGAGGAGAGGCCGTGGCAGGAGGCACAGGTAAGGGAGGGTAGTGCTTTAAACTGGGGTCCTGACAAAAGGAGAGAGACGGCCAAAGATGTCGTTCTGATTCACTTCCTCGCACAAACGTGACGCTGACTTGGGCTTTCCGTCAAATAGGAACAAACATCCAATGCGTCTGGCACCAGACTCGTCAATGAGGGTCAAGGTAGGCTTCATCCAGCAAGCATAACGCTGCTTATATACTTATGTGCATTGTGCATTGTGCATTGTGCAATAAATTTCGTTACCTACGCCTGATGGTTCCTCGTGATTGTGCACTTGTGTCGCCTTGTCTGCAAACAGGCCATCCTTTAACAAAACGTGACAGAATACCTAGTCGTCGCTGTCGCTGCCGTCCATCAGCCGACGGCTCCTCTGTGCCCCAAGAGGTCGCCGTGTAAAAATGCCGCTCTCTTCATCATTGTCATCGTCATCGTCATCGTCCTCTATAGTATGCAGCGTTCCCGTCCGTCCACGTCCTGCTGCAGCCGCCGGTTGTTTCTGCCGGCCTGATGGACGGGACTTCTCGCCAAAGACAGTAGCCGCACCATCCTCGTCAATGTTGTCGCTCTCCAGCGTCTGCGAGAGGCGCATGGGCTCATAGAATTTGGGCTTCATCGTGGTTCGGCTGGCGGCCTCGTTTTCGCTGTTGACTTCGTTGATTGTCCGCATTGGTGGCGAGCTGGCCATCGATGAAGATACGAAAGGGCCTGTCCGTCGCTTCTTCGGCCCTTTGCTCCGGCTTCCGGCAAAGTCGTCATCGTCGTCAAATCTGGCCATCGAGCTCGATGTCGCTATTTCCACCTCGTCATCGTCGGCTATGAAATCCACGAGATCGCCGCCACTATCGGACCCGTCACTCTCGTACATGTCGCTCGTTCGCATGCAGTCGTCTCCCTTGTCTTCCAGACGTCCATACGACGTCTGTGCAACCCCACGGCCTCTCCCACCTCTGCCACCCTTCCCGCCTCTCCCGACTCGGCCGCCTCTGGCACCTCCACGATCCCGTCGAGTCCTAGTAGGCAAGATCTGAATGACTTCCATCTCCTCGTCGGGCTCTTCTTCTTCCGTTTCTTCTTCCATCTCAGCTGCTTTCGGGTTCTCACGCGTTTCCTGCTCCTTCAAGCGCTCCTCCACTTCGTCGTCTTTGTCGTGGTCCTCGTCTTCGTCATCGTCGTCGTCGTCGTCCTCATCCTCATATCTCTTGTCCTTCTCTCTCGTCTCTTGCACCTCTTCTTCATCTTCATCTTCTCCCTTCTGGCCCTCCTCCTGTTCCTTTTCCTGCTCTTCCTGCATCTCATCGTCCTCGTCCTCGTCGTCTGAAAAGATATGCGCTTTGCTTCGCACAGTCGGCCTTGATATTGGCGGAGGCCTGTTGTTGGACCCCGACAAGGCGTACGACTGCCATTGAGAGCTCCTCTGCTTCGTCAAGCCCTTGACGGCTGGCCTAAAGCTCTTTCGCGGCTGACGTTCGCTCTCTTCCTCTTCCCCGGGGTCTTTATCCACGTCCTTGTCGAAAGTTGCATACGTCACAAACTGAGAACTCCTTTGTTTCGTCAACCCTTTGATAGCGGGCTTAAAACTCTTTCGTGGCCGACGCCCATTCTCTTCTTCCTCCTCGGGATCTTTATCAAAGTTCTTATCGAGGGTTGCGTACGTCATAAATTGGGAGCTCCTCTGCTTCGTCAAGCCCTTGACTGCCGGTTTGAACTTTCTCGGCCGTCGCTTACTCTCTTCTTCCCCGACATCTTTCTCGGCCTCTTCATGAAGATCCCCGTATGTCACAACTCGCTGTCTTTGCGTTGTTTTCGTAGCAGGAGCAACGACGCGCCGTCGTTTAAGCAATGGTTCGGCGGCCATTGTCTGTGTTTCCACTTCGTCAGGCTCAGACTCCTCGGAGGCATCTGAGTTGGCAGCGAACGCGGGCACCGAAATCCGCGTATACTTCCTAGCATTTTTGGCCGGTTGACTATAAGCTTCCTCTGCCATTCGTCCCATCAGCTGGACATTGCGCCGAGTATATCGGCCATGGCCAAGATGTTTCGTAGGTCGTAGATTCAGCAGAAATTCAAACTGCGCCGTGCCGACATCCACCTCCTCTTGGTTTCCGAAGTTGAGTGCCGCACCATTCTCGAACCCGTTCTTAGACTGAAAGGCTTTGAAGGCGTTGCATTTCGCCATGATGTCCCTATGATCGGGAATATCAGCCAAAAAGTCTGTTTCTAGCGGACCGCTATCCACAGTTGGCTGACTGCGTTTCTTCGGTCCGCCCAAGACCGCAGACGCTTTGACAAATCCGGTCTCGACATTGTCTGGCATGTGAAACATCTTCTTGGGTGCCTTCTTAGCTCTTGCCGCGCCCCTTTTCTTGGGTTCTGGGAGAGACACGTCTTGAGTATTCTCAACAGGGATCTCAACAAACCGCCTTTCCACCTCCGGTCTAACGTCTCGAGGGAGGATTCTCTCGGACATGTCAAAACGATATTCAAATTGAGACCCGTCGCTGATCAACTTTTGTATGTGAGCGTAGTTGTTCTGTGCATCCGTAAACTTCTCTTCCTCCTTTCCCCTCATCAACAACAGAATGACGTGGCCGGCGCGTTTCCGTCCTGTACGGCCCATACGCTGGAGCATGCGGATTGGAGAGGACGAGGCATCGTAGCAAATAATCAAGTCGACCTGACCAATGTCCAGACCCTCCTCGCCAATCGACGTTGCCACAAGAACGTTAAAGGCCCCGGCCTTGAACTTTTCAATCGCCTCAATCTGTTGTTTTTGCTTCATGCCGGAGCTGCGCTTTGAATCTGCCTGGCCCACAAAGATCGCAGCTTTAATGTTCGGACTGCACCGATTCAGTGTGCGCACGATCTCCTCCGCGCTGTCTCGATACTCGCTGAAAACAATTGCCCGTGTATTGGAACCAAAATTGTCCTGGAAGTGGGTGTTCAGCCTCTCCTTTAAATATCCAATTTTGGGGTGGCTTTCAAAGCTGTCCTCTTGCAGCCACCGTTCGACAGTCGACATCATTTCCTGGAAATCGGGATCCCTAACAAGCTGTTTCCGGTACTTAGATCCCTTCTCGTCCTTCTCGGTCGAGCTTCTGAATTCCGCCATGCTGTCGTGAAATGGCTTAATTCCATGGAAGTTCAGCAGTTTTATCGCATGGGCGACGCTCTGAAGCACGGCAAATACCGCCATGACCATGAATTTTGTTCCCTGGTTCAAGTGACGTGCTGCGCCGGCCACCCACTCTTGTCGAGCTTTCATCAGACCGAACATTGTCAGCGACATGGGATCTCGACCATACCAGATTTTCTGCTGGTCGAGCTTCTCGCAGAACGGTTTCAGGGCCTTCGAAAGATGCTCCTGAACAAATTTGATCTCTACCGACGGATCGAGTACGAATCGCTCAACATCTCGGCCATGAACATACTGGCGTATGTCGAGAGATTCCTCTGTCCGGATCTCAACGTGCGAAACACCCAGATTGTTGATCACGTCCTGGACACCTTCCACCGTGGATCCAGGCGTTGCCGTTAGAGCCAGAACGCGGAAACTCTTAGTGAATCTGCGAATGAACCCAATAACTTTGACATAGGCGTAGTCTCCCGTAGCACGGTGAGCCTCGTCGATGACGAGAAGCACAATCGATTTGGGGTCTGCATATCCTTTCGAGAGGTCGTTTTGCAGCGTTTGTGGGGTCATGAAAAAAAGGCGCTTGCTTGCCCATTCAGCAGCCCGCAGAGCCGGAGCAGTGTCACCCGTTAGGAGCGTCGTCTCTGATCTGGGGATCCCCGCAATGGTGAAGCAAGCCTCGACCTGCTGTGACACAAGAGGCTTTGTCGGCGCCACAAAGATCATCTTGGCATTCTTTGTCCATCGATAGAAGTTGAGAATCACAGTAGCCGCAATAAAAGTCTTTCCCAGGCCAGTAGGAAGAGCCACTAGCGTGTTGTGGAAAAGACCGTTTTTGACAATATTGAACTGGTAATCTCGAATGGGGCCGAGGTTTGTTGGATACACCCAGGTCTTCAATTGTTCTTGGTCCAATTTGTGATGTGTTGGTGTTTCTGGTGGGAGATCACCTCGATAAAGCCGGTTTGACGGCGGCAGCTGTGTAGGCTCGTTCTGAAGAGTATCACCGAATAGAGTCGTTTGCCGTAAAGAGGCCTGTCCTGAAAGGCGCAAAGGCTGTCTGCAGCTCGCCAGCAATGATCTTCGTGATTGCCCCACGTTGGATTGCGAACTATCGAAAGCGTCCGACGGCAAGCCATCGAGCTCTGCAGCTGCATCGGCCAGCCCAACTCTTCTTTCCTCTACCTGTGACGAGAAATATTGGTCAGATGCCACAGTAATCAGAGCAAGTAGTACTCAATTGCCTTACCTGTGCTATAATGTTTTTAAGAGAGTTGTTAGACCTCGCTGGCAGGCGCGGTGCTCCCATGTTCCGGCCCACATTCAGAATTTGCCTAGATGAGACAGGTTGAGGTCGATTTAGGACGGTTGCGGCATTCGGAGGACGAGAAAGAACTGGCAAGACCGAGGAAGTTGGTGCGGATGCTGCCTCATAAGCAAGCATCAGATCTTCGTCGGCGATGTCATCGCCAAACTCGTCATCGTCCATCATAGTCGTCTAAGCCCGCTCAATAGCAATAAACAGTATCACCGGCCTTTGGGAAGCTGCCGTACGGCCGTTGTTGCAATTATTCGGGATATATTGAGGAGACGACTGACGCGTGCGGTCAACTTGCTACGACCAGCGCGCGAGACTGGATTGACGCCAAGTCACGTGGTGAAGATGCTCGCGGGAAGAGGGGCAATCGGTAAAGTGACTACAGAGTGACTACCGAGGCCCACTTTGTCTGCCTAACAGGACGCCACACAAGCGGGTCGTGATTCATGTATCCAATCATGTTTTACCTGCCTTCCCGCAAGCGGCCATCAAAAACCTCCGTCTTTCAAGAAAACAAAGCAGCTTTCAACCTTGCAGTGTCGCACCTTGCGCTCAGCCTGCGATCACACCGAGTACAAATTTTGCGCCCTACCTTCTTTTGTTCTCTTTGCCCTCACTGGGACCTGCTAAGGCCGCTTTTTATGCGCCCTTTGCTATCGCTTTGGTCCCTCTTCTACCAGCGATCATTCTCAAGTAGCAAAACCTGAAGCGAAACCGAAAAGCATACATTTATCGAGAGCGCTATCGAAAACCTCCTTTCGCCGTTCCCGAGTCATCCCTACGTCGCCAATAGCAATACCCTTTCTTGCGCCTATCTCTTTTTGTCCGGCGATCGCATCGGATCTGGCTCGGATCTTTTCCTGCTCTGCCCTCCACCCGACAGACCACCCCTTCCGCCAGCATGGCTCCGCCTACCAACGGTCGCGGCGGCTTGAATGCGCGCACCCCAAGAGGCTCTGGACGGGGAGGCGGGTCTCGGAATCGTGGCGGTGGCGCCAAGGTTGATCGCAACGGCGACGTGATCATGAGCAACAGTCCTGTCGCGAAAGGAGATGGAATAAGGAAGAGTAGCAACTCATCACGAGGCCGTGGTGGATCGCGCTCAAACGCTACAGCAGAACAAAAAATCCGAAGGCATCTGGGCATTACAGACGCCGGCAGTCTGGCGAAGCGCGTGTCAGAGCTTCCGCGCAAGAAGCTCAGCAGCTATGCAAACCGCAAAGTTTTCAGGATCGTGGGCTTAGAACAGAGTAAGGCAGCTTCAAATGCCGATCGAGGAGAAAAGGGAATGCTTGAATTTTTGGAACGGAAGTCGTCGAATATGGGTCGTGGCGTCAAGATCATCAAGGTATGTATTAGATGAGGAGACCGTTTTGGGAAGCTCACGGCGTTTTCGACAGTGGCCCCCTCTTTTCCCGTTGTCTTTTTCTGCTTGGCAGTTCTTCGGTTGAGGTCAGAGCCGGCGCGATGCGAAACTTGGACAATCCTGCTATTGCTTTTGGCCGTCAAGACTGCTCGAGGACCTCACGGTCTCCCAACCCATCACCACTTCTTCACCCGTCTTGGGTGGTTTATTTCCCCGCCTAGCTAACGGCAAAACAACAGTCACGGCTCGACAGTGACTTTGTTCTTCATGTCATGGTGTCTCAGGAAGATGCTGAAGAACTTGCGAAGCTGAACGGTTTCTCATTCGCCGGTGCAAAGCTCGCCGTCTCTGAGGACCCACAAGGATGGCCTTCACAGACTGACGCCAAGCCCAAACTATCCCAAGAGTCGTTGGAGCGAAAGAGCCAGTTGCAGCAGGTTCTGAGCAACCGGTACGACCCTACGACCAAGCTCCTCAACCTATCTGCCCTGGGCGAGGATCCCGTCCTCATCGGCATGGGCTACCTGAGCGAGAAAGATCGTGCGGAAAAGACCTTCAAGGTCCTCATGGCAATTTGTGATGAGACATTTCCCACAGCAGAAGCAAAGCGAGAGGCAGTTCTCAGTGTATCACTGGCAAACAACAATATTGATTATGTTGGACAAGTCTTTGACTTGGCCGAAACGTTTCCGGAACTAAAACATCTGGACTTGAGCGGCAACCAATTCAAATTCCTGAAAAGCCTCAGTAGGTGGAGAGGGCGCTTTCGCAACTTGGAGACACTCCTCATGACGGGGAACCCTGTTGAGAAGGAAGACCCGAACATGGTAGCAGAGCTCCTACAATGGTTCCCGAAGCTCCTGAACCTGAGCGGCATTCAAGTCCGAACCCCGGAGCAAATCGCTGCCGCCGAAGCTGCCAAAGCTGCAGAAAGGCCAACGCCAATTCCGCAATTCGGCCCAGACTTCCGTGACGGTAGTGGGATCGGCGAAGCATTTCTGACTCAGTTTCTCCAACTCTACGACACCGACAGAGCACAGCTTGCGAACACCTTTTACGACAGCTCCAGTCAGTTCTCTCTTTCTGTCACCACAGCTTCACCACGGGATCACGGTGACACCCCAGTACTTCCATGGGCCGCATACCTGCGGTATTCTCGGAACCTGACCAAAATCACAACGAGGAGTGCCCGCATACAGCGACTGGTCAAGGGTGCGGCCACGATCAGGGAACTCTGGAACACACTACCACAAACAAAACACCCAGATCTGAAAACGGGACTACAAAAATACATTGTCGACTGCCACCCGCTTCCCGGCATTCTGGACCCCTCTGGCCAGAGTCCGGTTGGCGTGGATGGCCTCTTGCTTTCTGTGCACGGCGAATTCGACGAACTCGACTCGGCCACAGGAAAGTCTGGCAAGCGTAGCTTCACACGTACATTTGTTCTTGGCCCGGCTTTGCCTGGCGCTGCGGCCGCGTTCCGCGTTGTCAACGACATGCTGTCATTGAGAGCACACCAGGACATTCCCGAACAGTCTTCCAACACGGTATCGGAACAAGACCAGAAGCAGCAACTCATAGCCGAGCTCTCCAAGGTCACAAACATGACACCACAGTACTCGGAAATGTGCTTAGCAGAAACTGGGTGGGATTTCAATGCCGCCATTGCAAAGTTTCAAGAACTTCGGGTATGTTATTACCATCCCTCAGAAATTCAAAAACACAAGCTAACTTTTTTTACGCAGCCAAACCTTGGCCCTGAAGTCTTCATGGGACCAATTTAGCGACAGCGCTGTAACGATAATAAGAACAAAACCTCTCTGCCGTGTGTCTGTCTGTCTGTGTGGTTTGGCAAATCACCCTTTCGGCCTTACGAATCGGCCACTTTGTGCTTCACTGAAACGGGTTATCTGCTTGGCGGTGATCGATCGGTGGAATGTGAGAAGGGGTAAGCATACATTATTGTGATGCCTACAATTGAATTGGGTTGGGTCGTGCTTGCATATCGATTGGATGGCAGGGGAAAGAAATGGGTGTGTGAGAAATCTCAATATCATGACAACCGCAGTCAAAAGAAATGAAGAGGACCCGTACTTGGGAAAGGGTGTTATTAGAAGGTTATTTTACTTTGTGTACGGGCTGGTTAAGCTTGTTTTAACCATGCAGCATTAAAGCGTTGTGCTTCTAAGATACATACTCTGTACTCTCATCCAATTACTTATATACCACAAATTGATATCTAAGCACAACATCACAAAGTACAAATTGGGAAATTAAGCTTGGTGACACAACAAATCTGGCAAGGGTGGATGCAAGCTATCGGATCAAGTTTCCATATATTAGATGTCACGTCTTTTCAGTGTTTAAGATATAGTAGAAGATTGCAGAATGCCCATGAGAAAAACCCATCAGGACAAACCATGTGGTATCGCTATATAGTCATACATACCTCGTCTCGGAGTCGTAGGGCTGATCGATCGTCACCGCCAATTAAACTGGAGGGCGAATAGGAACGCGTAGGAAAAAGGATGTGCTGCATAAACAATATCGACGATAGATTGAAATAGATGGGCCTGTGTGCAGCCAATTAGGTGTTGTAGATGACAATCTGCGATTTGGTCCGCCCAAAGCCGCGCGCGAAAAAATGGAGATTTGCAGAATGGGACGAGAACGCAAAAGAAGAATGGGGTACCGCCGATCCTGGTGATTCGCATACGGCTCGCATACTCCGTAGGGGCTCAATGCAGTCACGCAACTCAGCGCTTACGGAGTAGCCAGTGACATCAAAATGCCAGAACATACTATGACTGCCTGGTCACTCGAAAAAGCGGCACCAGAGGCAGATATGAGCGCCACAAATAAATCACATGGCTATACTCCGTACTCCGTCCTCGTACGCTTTTACATTGAAAATACGAAATGTACGGAGTACTCGGCCACGCCCTTCTGCCTTTGTCTTATCGGCGTTCGAGGGCTGGAGCTGGTTCATACATACAGTAGATTGGAAATAAACACACTTCCCGTAAATAGACAAAGGAGGAAACGAAAAAAGACGCCAAACGGCAGTGCTTCCAACTGCCACAAGCGGCATGGCTAGCCGTAGGATTTTCTTTTTCCCGTTTCTTCAACACAAAGTCGGGCGGAAAATATTTAAAGCAAACATCACCCCACGAGGAGTACGGAGTATTCGTATGTATCTTAACTTGTAATGAGGAAGGGGGAAGGCATATATCAAAGTGTTCCGTCATCAATCTAGTGGCCTTCTTCGAGATTGCTCCGGTCTTCCGACTTGATCGTGACGCACTGATGGCAAATGCTGGAACACGTTAACGTTACGAGCTTTAACAATCCAGACATAACGTTCTCGTATGGAGGAAGGCCACTCTACGGAGTACTCATTCCAAGCATGCATCCTGAAATGAGACTCCCAGGACCCGTTACTTGTCGTAATGTGACAAATCCAGTTACAAGGAAAGTAATATCATGCCTACCAGCTGTCTGGGTCGCTTTCCCTTGCTCAATGCTACTTTGCTTCTCCATTGCACGCCTATGCCGTACGGAGTAGATATCTTACATCCATAGTACGAGTACGGAGTACGATACGTCGTAGCAATGGAAAAGGTGAATTTAGGCCGAGGCAATGAAAAGAGCGGCACAGAATATCGCCGTCGTACTCCGTATTATGCTGCATGGCCCTCTCGTAAAAACAGCATATCCCCGCTTGTAGTGCAACCAGAACAGGGCAGGTCACTACTCCGTAGGCCAAGGAAATATCCACCCCGATGGATCCTGTTAGCTCAGGGGGCAGGGCTACTGCTCAGAACGGCGCGTTTCAGCCAGAGGCGCCCCCAGATACAGTACGTCGTATACGGATGGGAAGCGACGTTTTACCTGTAACTTACGAGCACTGGCCTGTGGTCAGCGGCGATCTCGCAGCGCTTCTGGCATTGAGACAGACGTCTGGAGCGAGCGAACCAATTGCGATTCGTGGCCGCCACCAGTTTAGATAGTCTGACGGCTGAAATCAAGGAGATTCTGGCTTCGGGAAACATATCGCGTATCGTATGCAGAACGCCTGAGCCAACCCAACAGTCGGTCGTTTATGAGTTATTAGAGTAGCCCGTTACACACATAGTAGGATACTATCCGTATGTACTCGTAGTACTCTGTAGTGGTGTGTATCTCAAGATGCGTATGAGTAGAGCCTAGCAGCCCTGGTTTTACCGTATGTAAGATACGTGAATGTCACTGATGTGATGTTACCTTGACCCCTTTTTTTCGTGAAATGGATCGGCAGGGTAGCTCAACCACCCCCTTGTACCCTGTCCGGTGGACTACAAAGTACCGTGCTCACATCACCAGTACTTTTAAGTATCACTTCATGCGTGCTACCCCCTTTGCGTAGCCCACAACTAACCAGGGATGCTGATTGGCCACATCTGGATGTACCCCTGCGCTACTCCATTCCTCTTGTGAGTCGCTCCTTCCAGCCCTGAGGCTGCTTCCCGTTGTGCAACTGCCTTTGCTATCGTGCTCGGACGAGTACCTCTCTTCGTAATACGATACAGATATTGGAGCGCTTTCCGAACTCATGACTGCACTGCTTTCGTACCGGCTGCCATCCATGATCTAGAATCACCTCGTCCCTTGCGCCAGGCTCGCGCCGTTTTGGTCCCCTTAATTCCTACTGCTCCGAGACATAACACGGATTGTCAATCGCGCGTGAGAACCTCGCGCAACTAGTCACCCGTCCCGCAGTCAACTCTCGGCAAAAGGTCTTTTGGTCGACACAATAACGGCTCTCGCTCAGAACAGGACGGTGCCGAGGCCCTTTGTGCATGCAGACCGGGGAGCCGCCCACCCACAGAGCCTTCACCAAGCCTGGCACTTACCAGACTCAATTAACACCCAACCAGGTTCCTGTTGCGCTTGGTCACCGCACCATCAGTACGGATCCCCTGCGCTGCCACACCCTCCCCAGTTCAAGCTAGCCCCCCCCCCAGTCGTGCGACGAAAGAGAGAGACAGACAGGAGGAGAGAGGGAGAGCAAATCCACCTGTCCCTTCCCTTCCCTTCCACGTCTGTCCCGAGCACTGTCCACGCACACACCTGCTGGAAACACTCAACCTCTTGGGCGACATCCTGCATAGGAGCGTTTTGTTCTGTCGATCGCCAAGCTCGTTCGACAAGGGGCCGGTCCTCCTGCTATCTCCTTCTCCCCTTTCCGCCTGTAACCCCCAGTGCTCAAACAAAATCCTTTCGAGCCCCCTCGGCGTGTGCTCAGTTTCTTCACCTCCTGCCTCTTACGACACCTTTGCTTGTCGCCGCCACGGGTGCCGGTTTGAATCCCAACAGAGGAACAAGAAGCGTCTTGTGTGCCTCGGCGACCTGTCATTGCCGTCATTCGTTTCCCAGTCGTCGGGATTTTTCTTTTTCATCCCTTTTACTAGCCCCTCCCACGGCTGTCTCCCTTCGCATTCTTTACGAGGCTCCGCTACGTTTCCGAATAACAATCTGTTTCGACGAGCTTGTTCAATCCTTCCAACGCGTCGAGCGAGATTCCAGCTTCTCGCCTCAGCACTGCTCTGCGCCGACCGACTCGAACGATCCGTCTGCGGTAGGCCCGATATGCCGGCTTCGCAGTAATTGTGGCTGTGGAATCCAGGCGGCATATTCGAGCGCATCCAGTCTCGCTTGACTCGTCGGGAACAGGTTTCCCTCGCGTGGCATAGGACAACTGTTCACCTGCAGGGCGTTATCCAATCCCGACAGGCATCTGGGAGCAAGCTGGGAACCATGGCGCTTCCCCAGCCGGCCGTCGCCTTGACGGACGTCTGTGCCGTCATGTTCAACAACACATTATACACATACTCGGCCGACGCCTTCCAGTCGCTGGCCTTTACGACAGGTGCCGACTGGAAGAAGCTTCCGCCGGGTGAATCTGTAACCGGAGGTGTCTGTCTTGGCACGACGCCGGCAGACACGGCAAAGGCAGGTTTCTACGTGATTGGCGGATCGACCAGCACCGGCAACTACACGGGGCTTCAGAAGTTCACATATTCAACCGGCCAATGGGAAGCAATCACGCCAGAGGTCCTGGTCACACAGGACCGACTATATCATGCAGCCACGTACATCAGCGATTCAGACACGATTCTCATGTACGCTGGCTCTCAGGATGGCCAGACCGGAGACTCGACACAGACTTTCACGATTGGGGCTTCTGCCCCGTACAGTGTGCTCGCATACCAATCTATTGCACCGCCGACGAAAAGCCCGATCCTTCTCCAGTGGTCATCGTCCGAGGCGGTCCTGATTGGCGGCAGCACCTCGAACGACCAGGTAATGCTGTTCAACCCGACCACGGGCGGATGGAAAGACTCGGGAGCCACGCTCGCAACGGCGCTGTCCAAGGACATTTCGTGCATCCAGGCAGCCATCGTGACCGGCGACGACAGCAGCAAGAACCTCTACACCCTGGACATGAGCGTGTCGCCCAACGAGGTCAGCCGGATGGTTCTGATGGACGCCAGCGGTAAGCCGGTGACGGGCTCTACCCCCGTCAAGCGGGCGCTTCCGGGCGATTCCTCGGCGGCGGGGCAGCAATATAAGGATGTGGGAGCACGGGCAGATACCAAGTCTCTCACGCTCAACAACTGGCCTACGTACAACTCATCGCTGGCGCCAACGGTCACGCGTACCGGGTTTTCCATTGCGGAAAACTCAGACGGCACGATTGTGGCGGCCGGAGGTGGCGGTAGCGACGTCCTCTGCGTATTTAACGGCAGAGAGAATACGTGGCAGAACGCAACGCAGATTTTCAGAAAGGAAACGGTCGAGGTGTCCCCGTCCGCATCGGCATCATCAACGTCCGCAACTCTAGTGGCAGCGTCGTCGACCGCGAGCCAATCCTCGGCAGCGACGTCTTCGGCTGTGGCGACCACGACGGCGGCGGCGGTTGCGGCAACGTCGCATGGCACGTCGTCCGGAACGATTGCTGGCGCCGTGGTAGGCTCAGTTGCGGGTCTGGCCATAATTCTGCTCGTCGCCTTTCTCCTGATCTTGCGCCGGCGTAAGCAGAAGAGCCAGAATGACGCGGCTGCCCACAACCGGCAAATCAGCGAGGGCGGGTCATCGGAAAAGGACGCGTATGACTTTCTCGGCGGGAACGCGATGCCACGGCCGCTCGGTGGCGCGGCTGTCTTCCGGGGCAACCACCAGGCTCAGGACTCTCAGGGCTCGTTCTCGTCGGTTGCGATTTTGATGGGCCGTGTCAACCAGCCGCGGCCAGTGGTAACGGTGCAGCGCAACAACGGCGGAGACATGAAGCGAGACTCGACGGACAGCGTGTTCAAGGCGTTCAAGAGCACGATCAGCAAGCCGATTCCGCGGACGGTGGAGGAGCAGAGCGTGGGGGTTGTGACAGTCCCACAGCAGGCTCAGTTCGAACGGGCGGGCCCCAGCCAGTACGGCGGCAGCGTGCCGCAGGCCAGACCGATTACCGAGCAGTCGCTGCAGCCGGACAACACGCGCCGGTCGTCGGGCTGGAACCGGTACTGGTCAGGCGGAAGTGCGCTGAACATTATCGGATACGGAGGCGGAAACGGAAACGGTGCTGGCGGCAACGGAGCAGGCAACGCGAACATGCTGAACGTCAACTCGAACCGGACGACGGTTCTCAGCGACACGAGCAGCCGGTACTCGGCGGGCGAGCAGAGCCAGATGGTGCAGGAGTCGGCCAGGGTGGCGCCGTTGGCGATACCTGTGATGCCGGAGGCGCGGCCTCATTTCCAGCGGGTCAACTCGGGATCGCCGACAGTGGCGACGTTCAACAGCTATCTGGCCAACGGGATGCAGGGCAAGATTGAGCGGTCGATCAGCAACTCGTCGTCGCGGTCGGGCTACTCGAGCGGGATTCCGGGCAGCGTGCACGAGGCGTGGGACCCGACGGGGTACAACGAGAAGCCATGGGGGACGGATCGGGCGCCGAGCAGCGCTTACAGCACGCCCCTGACGCCGTCAACAGGTCCTGGAAGCAAGAAGTACGTGCCGACGGGGATGAGTCAGCAGCCACAACTCGCGAGTGCCACCACGTCGTCGGACATGAGCTGGCTGAATCTGGGGGATGTTTCGCGGGTATGATGGGCCATGCGTCTTGCGTCTTGCTCCAAGACCAACCAGTTCACTGCCTCAGACAGATCCTACACGAACGCGATGATCCTCGACTCACAGCCAGCTTCTCTACATTCCTTAGCTCATATTGCGTGGGCGCTCTATTTTCTCATGTCAAGGCGGATGTCACGATCGGTGGCCTCCAGATTTCTGTTTTTATGTCTCTCGCTTATACCCAAGCATGTCCCCTGTCTTCTTTAGCCATCACCTAGTAGCTCGCACGCCATCATCAGACCGCTGAAGGAAGCAGGGTCGGGAAGTTTCGCATACTTGTATTTCTTTTTGTATTTCTAGGATCTTACCACATAAAAGTAATAAGTCAGCCACACGGTGCTCCGGGCCTTTCGGAACAATCAAAGGACGGCCCACAACAGCGACATTTGCAGGTGTGTGTAGGGCACTAGTCGGGGATTGCGAAGTTTTGGCAGGCGTTGAGTGGGCGGACATGGCGCGCTCTTGCCACTTTTGATGCCCAACGTGGCAGGGAGGTCGGGAGCTTAGATCTGTAGGTGCTCCGTGTGCGGAGAAGCCGGGAAAACATGCGACCCCCTATTTTTATCTTCAGGCTGGGGACGACAAACGACGAGGCAGCGCGCAAACTGATTTTGGCGGCGACAGGAGCGGTTGGGTTTATTATTTATTGACTCTGGCGTGCTGCTTTCTTTGGCTTTGAATGTTAGGCCTTGCTTGTTACAGCTGCAAACGTTTGCCTTCTGATTTGATTCGATTCTGATTCTGATTCGCTACATCTGTCCTCGCAACGATGCCTTCCTACTCGGCGTCTCCGATCGGGCTGCTGACGGCGGGCGCGTCGAGCAGCTCGGCGGCGGGCGGCCCGTTGACGGTGACGGTGCTGGGCTGTGGTGCGATGGGGATTGCGATCCTGTCGGGGATGCTGGCGTCGATTGCCGAGATGGAGTCGCCGCGGCCGCTGCAGGTGGTGGCGTCGGGGCCAGGCAGCGGGAGCGGCGGCGGCAGCGTGTCGGGGACGTCGACGCCGGCGTCGTCGGGGGCGGACGAGGTGCCGGAGCGGCTGCCGGGGCGGTTCATCGCGTGCGTGCGGCGGACGGAGTCGGCCAAGAAGGTCAAGGCGGCCCTGTGGGCGCACTCGTCGGCGGTCAAGGTGGTGCAGAACGACAACGTGCACGCGGTGCAGCTGGCCGACGTGGTGCTGCTGGCCTGCAAGGCGGACGCGGTGCCGGGGCTGCTGGCCGAGGCCGGCATGGTGCTGGCGCTGCACGGCAAGCTGCTGATCAGCATCTGCGCCGGCGTGACGGTCGAGCAGATCGAGGCCGACCTGCACGGCGGCACCGTGCCAACGCTGGACCCCGCCGTCGACGGCCGCTGTCGCGTCGTGCGCGCCATGCCCAACGCAGCCGCGCTCATCCGCGAGAGCATGACCGTCATCGCCGCCTCGCAGCCGCCGCTGCCGGCCAATCAGGCCGCTCTGGTCACGTGGATCTTCCGCCGCATCGGCGACGTCGCCTACCTGCCGCGCGCTGCCATGGACGCCAGCACCGCCCTCTGCGGCTCCGGCCCGGCCTTTTTCACCCTCCTGCTCGAGGCTGCCGTCGACGGCGCTGTCGCCATGGGCCTCCCCCGCGCCGATGCCCTCCGCATGGCCGCCCAGTCCATGCGCGGCACCGCCGGCCTCGTCCTCCACGGCGACCATCCAGCCCTCCTGCGCGACCGCATATCCACCCCCGGCGGCTGCACCATCGCCGGCCTCATGGTCCTCGAGGAGGGCAACGCCCGCGGCACCGTCGCCCGCGCCGTGCGCGAGTCCACCACCGTGGCCAGCCAGCTGGGCAAGGGCGCCGAGGGCGTCAACCGGACACGTTTTTAGGGGGGAGTGGGAGTGGGAGTGGGAGGGTGAACTAGTCTGTGTGTCTGTATGTCTGTGTGTGTGTGTCTGTCTATCCGTCTCTGTCTGTCCGTCTCTGTCTGTTTCTGCCTCCCTTGTCTACAAACTCTCTTTACCCTGTACCTCCCTACACGGCATACACGGAGTTCCATACATTCAAAGCATCCATCACACAACGTAGTCCTTCTATTCAGCTACCGTCGCATGCTGCTATTTACACAAGAGAATCTCTTACACAAAAGAGATGCCACACACCCCCTCACATGATCCCCATCAACGCCACTCAGTTCCGGCCCTGCTGTCGTCAGCATCCCTGTTGACAGCCCACAAGGACACATGGGAACAAAAATGGGGACTTACCTCGAGGAACCCCTGCATGAAGCTGGACGGCAGCTTCTTCTCGCCCCGGATCGTCTCCTCCTTGAAAAAGGCCATGACGTGCGGCGTCTGCCGCCAGAAGTTGCGTGTCTCCTGGTAGTCGGCCGAGCTCTGGAACAGGAGCACATCCACCACCGGCAGCTTGTTGACAAACCGGTGCCGCTCAAACTCCTGCCGGATCCGCGTCCGCACCACCGCCACCGGCAGCGGCACCTGATACATCGTCTGGATCTCAGGGGCCTGCGCGCGAGAGAAAGAGGTAGAGAATCGTGTCAGCCGTCTTTGCCATTCCGCATTTTTATTCCTACCAACAAAATCGCTCTCGGGCTCGCCGGACGCCGGCCCTCGGGTACGTACAGCTCGGATCCATTCGCGGTACGCCGACAGCACTCTCCGTCTCGCTTCGGCCCAGTTCGTAGCTGTGAAGGGCCTCTCGTCAGCGGTCGCCCGGAACGGTCCGGCAGGACGGAGGAGGAGGGGGGGAGCGGAAGGCTTGTTCCGACGTACACTGCCGCGTCACGCGCGCATACTCGGAAGGGGAGATGGCCATTGGAAGTCGCTCAATTGCTCTTGCACGGTCGCAGGGGCTCGGTGGTTTCGCTGGTCAACGTCGACGGCGCGCGGCGGGTTTGATCTCGGGCAACGTCGAGACCGTCGAGATCGTCGAGGAAGACCGGCTTGTCATTGAAGATTATCCGCTAGGTCGGCTTACATAAGAGTCACGTGATGTAGAGACCGCCTTTTCTCATCGCTCCGCCACCGAGATTCGACCTTTTTGTCAGCCTTGCTTCGAGCCCACTCGATAATCTCTGCTCCAGCGCACGCCACGGTCTCCCGACAGTCGCCCAGCTGAGCGTTTCCACCGATCCTCTGTCTTTGTCCGCCATGCCTGCCATCCGCCACGCGTCGAAGCGCAAGCCGCCTCCGGACGGCTTCACCGACATTGAAGATGACCTGCTCGTGTTTGCCAACAAGATGAAGGACGCGCAGAATGCGCCGTCCGACAACATGCCGAAGCACCAGGCACAGTGGCCCATCTTCCAGATCTCCCACCAGCGGAGCCGCTACATCTACGAGCTCTACTACGAGAAGGAGGCCATCAGCAAGCAGCTGTACGACTGGCTGCTGAAGAACGGATACGCCGACGCGATGCTCATTGCCAAGTGGAAGAAGCAGGGCTACGAAAAGGTACGTCGACGAGAGCGCGCTGCTGCCAGCACAAGGGGAAAGCGTGCCGCGACTGACAGACGATAGCTGTGCTGCTTGCGGTGCGTCCAGACAAAGGAGACCAACTTCAACTCCACGTGCATCTGCCGGGTGCCAAAGGCACAGCTGAAGGAGGACCAGGAGATCCAGTGCGTCAGCTGCGGGTGCCGAGGCTGTGCTTCCAGCGACTAGGCCGTATGGCCGAGGGCAAGGACCGGTATGTTGCTCTTCTCCGGGCTGGAGGAAAGCGGTCGGCGAAGCGATTTTGGGGGGGGGACACGGCGTTTTTTTTTCTCGGTTTCTTCACCTTTCTTCACCGGCAGCACACATGCAAATAGCAAGCGAGGGCTAATGTTCTTTATCCGCTTCAGTGATTCGTTATTCGTTCCCGTTCTCTATCCCTGCCCACAGCCCACTGTCGCTGCATCATGAGCGTCGGGCGAAGCCGACTTTGCCTCCGCGGCCAAACCGCACGCCGCGAGGCACAAACGTCATGGCTGAAAGCGCTCCGGCAAGATCGTCCATCTCGACGTCCGATCGTCCGTCCGAGTCCGAGTCGCTGTGGTGCCGGCTGTCTCTGTTGTCAGGGGGCTGCACTGACGTTGTCGTTGCTGTCGTGGCTGCGGCTGCTGCTGCTGCTGCTTCTTCTGTGCCGTCGGTTGTGGAGATGCTGTCGTTTGCTTGGTGTCGGTGCGTCGGCGACGACCGGCGACAGCGGTGGTACTGCTGCTGGCGCCACCGGCCGTCTTCCAGGAGGGACTGGCGGCCGTCAACGCCATACTGGGTGATGGCGTAGAAGAAGTTCTTGGGGAAGTTGTGCTTGTCGATCAGGTGACGTCGCCGCTTGTCGGCCGAGCCGCACTTGCGCTCGCAGCCCTCGACAAAGCAGGCATACTGGGGGTGTCAGAGGGAGGAGAGAAGAGAGGGGAGAAAAGAGAACGCACGGTGTGTTCGCCCTTGTCTCGCCTAGCGGCGACAAAAGGGTCGTGCCACTCGTCCGCATGAAGGCTGAGGTAAAAGGGCGAGGGGAAGTTGCGGCGGCACTCGAGACAGCGGTTGAGATGCTCTCGGTTGTAGTGCGACTCGTACGCGCCATAGGACGAGAAGTCGACGCTCTCGCGGTGCAAGAGGCAGATCATGGCGGGCTCTGCGGCACGGTCGGCGTGGCCGTGGTCCAGAGTGACAATCTTGGCGTATCCGTCTTCGGGGGCAGCCGGCAGCTGTGGCTGTTGGGCCTCAGCAGTGGACGGCGACAATGGTGGCGGCAGATGCTCCTCGGGCGAGCGTGAGCGCTTCATGTGCGGGCGGTCGTCTGTCTGCAGCTCCGAGGTGGGATGGAGAGGGCCGGGTTTAGACGTCGTCTGCGTCGTAGTCCGCTTTAGTCACCGCTTTCATGCATGCAGGTCTTCAGGCAGAATACGCATCATAGGATGATGTCGAGCGCATCACGTGACCGGTCTATCGCCGTGTGGCGCCCGCTAATTTTACATACTATGTACGAGTAGTACGGAGTACTGGTAAGTACGGAGTACGACAGACAGTACTCCGTACTTGTCTTGCACGGACAGCGCTCCACCGGTCCCAGCATCCATCACACCGGCGGACGACGGTGAGGAAGATGGATCGAGGGCGACGAGGCAGTCACGTGAACGGCAGGCAGGGAAGGAGGAACGTAAGATCATGCCGCGATGACTGTTGCCACCATCAACTGGACCTTCCCAACTAAGACACTACGGACGCCCAGACCCATTTCTTTCTTATTAATCTAATCGGAGGGGCAACAGCGCCGCTGGTCACATGCGGCTGAAGAGGCTTCCTTCCGTTGTAGGTCTCGTGAGCGCTAGCGACCGGGTTACGATTGCCGTTCGAGGTGGGATGCGATAAAGCTTTGGAGAGCGAGCGTTATATCGTGCCGTCCGGAAGATTTGCTGGACATCGGCCTTCGTCCGGCCTCGCTGCTGCGCATCGTCTCCCCTTTCTGGCCCGTCGTGCTTGGCATTCAGAGTCTTTTTTTTTTGAGCACAGAACTGCTTCCTGCACCTCTCTCGCCATCGCTCTACCTTTTTCTCTTTCGAACCTCATTCTCCCGCTCTCTTCCTGCTCTGCATCCATCGGCCTCTCCCATCTCGACGATCACGGCGCGAATGAGATCACGCTCACCATCGGCCTCTTTACCTCGCCCTGGTCGTCCCGCCGCCCGTTTGCGGCCGCGTCAGCCCCTGCCCAGCGCATGAGCAGCTGCCGCATCACAACGTCAGGCGGGTCTGACTGAACCCAGAGGCATTCAGTCGCCGACATCCGCATCATGGCACCCCCTGCCCACCAGCCAAACGGTAGCCAAGCTCCCCCGTCTCCACCGGTGCCATGTGAGGACATGCAGCTGGGCATCTTCGCGCCTCCTGCAGCCTTTCCGGTCTCGTTCCTGCGCGTTCCCCATCTGTCCCCTTTCCGTCCCGATCCTGGTCAGGCGTCTGCGCATGGCCTCCTCAGCACTAACCGAGACTGCCCTCAAGGCCGACAAGACCTCCTCTACGGCAGCAGCAGCACGTCGTCGGGCGACCTGGCTTCCCTGGCTTCCTGGAATGCTGCCGTGCTGCTCGATCCCCGGAGCCATGCGTTTCCCGAGTCTCGGCCGCAGACGCCCGACAGCATCCACTCGTCGGCTGCCAACGCCATGGCCGGGCTGGAGAGTGGCGCCGGCTCGGTGTCGAGCCTGGCTGACAATGCAGCCAGCAGCCTCTATCTCGGCGACGGCCACGGGCCCGTGTTCGACCCCGCATCGTCCCATTCGAGCGAGATGACGTTCCGCTTCATGACGCCGGCGGCCGTCAACGGGGCTGGGACGCCGGCGACGGCTGGCGGCCCCGACTTTCAGGGCTACCACCTGAAAGACCGCAGCGACGTGCCGGAGCCGAAGCGGCGCAAAACGGAGGTGTTTAGCGGTGGCAGCAGCGGCATCCTCGCCGACAGCCTGCACTCGGACGACAGCAAGGAAGACGTTAAGATGTCTCCCACGGCAGCGGCAAAGACGCTGGTGACGGTGGACCTGACCGACAGTGCTGACAGCAGCCTTGTCGGCACAGACGCAAAGGAGTCGTACCACGAAGTGTGCTACGGCATGCTGACGGGCGTCTCGGTGGACTGCCACAAGCTGCCGGTGCCGAAACCGGGGATCCAGGCGATCGGGGGACCGGCCTACTGGCCGGCCGTCAAGATTGTGCTGCGGCGAATCGAGCACGACCGGACCAACACGATCCAGGTGTACGACCACACGCGCGAGGTGTTTGGCAGCCTGGACAAGCGGTCGGCCCGCTGTCTGACGCCGCTGATGGACATCTCCAAGGTGCACCTGCGCACCGATGCGCGGATCCCGTCCCGACGGAAGAGCGAGGACGAGGAGGCGGGCCAGCCCATCTCCAAGTCGTATCGGATCGAACTGGTGCTGTACGGAGCGTCGACGTTTGCGCGGCCGGTGTGGAAACGGGTGGCGGGCTACGGGCTCGGGCTGGTGACACCGCATCGCGTGCAGCCGGGCATCCGGCTGGTGCTGCCACAGGAGCCGCTGGTGCTCTCGCCGAAGCCGAGCGACGGCCAGCTGTCGGCGTCGACGGCAGCCACACGGCCGCCGCTGGTGCTGCCGCCAAGCTTCCAGACCAGGACGATGGAGGATATCCGGTCGGAGGTGATGGCGGTGTTCGACTCTCTGGCCCACACCGACGACCTGCCCGAGATGGAGCCGGACCCGTGCGTGCTGACGCCGCTGCTGCGACACCAGAAGCAGGGCCTGTACTTTATGACGACGCGCGAGACGCCGCTGGCCCGCCAGGACGGCAACAAGTACATGTCGTCGATCTGGAAGAAGAAGCCGGACCGGTCGGGCTATCTGGTGTACCACAACGTGATCACGGACCAGCTGCTGCCCCAGCCGCCGCCCGAGTCGCTGGGCGGGATCCTGGCCGACATGATGGGCCTGGGCAAGACGCTGAGCATCCTGTCGCTGATCGCGACGTCGCGGCCACAGGCGGAGGCGTGGAGCGGGCTGGCGCCGGAGCAGCCGACCGAGGTGGTGCGGAAGAAGAAGGCGGCCATGTCGCGCAACTTTGACATGCCGGTGCCCCAGGAGCTGGGGCTCACGCAGCTGCGGCGCAACGGACGGGGCACGCTGCTGGTGTGTCCGCTCAGCACGATTACGAACTGGGAGGAGCAGGTGAAACAGCACCTGGCTCCCGACTCGCTGACCTACCACGTGTACCACGGCCAGAACCGGATCAAGGACGTGGCCCAGCTGAGCGAGTTCGACCTGGTCATCACCACGTACGGCTCCGTCTCGAGCGAGCTGACGGCACGCAATCGCGGCAAGGCCGGGCCGTTTCCGCTCGAGGAGATCGGCTGGTTCCGCATCGTCCTGGACGAGGCCCACATGATCCGCGAGCCGAGCACGCTGCAGTTCAAGGCCATCACCCGGCTGCAGGCCAGCCGGCGCTGGGCCGTGACCGGCACGCCGGTGCAGAACCGGCTCGAGGACCTCGGCTCGCTGCTCTCCTTTCTGCGCCTGCAGCCCTTCCACGACCGGGCCAAGTTTGCCCACCACATTGTCAACCGGTTCCGGGCCTGCGATCCGGACGTGCTGCCGCAGCTGCGCATCCTCGTCGACACCATCACGCTGCGTCGGCTCAAGGACAAGATCGACCTGCCGCCACGCACCGACGTGACGCTGCGGCTCGACTTTGCCGCCGACGAGAAGGAGATTTACGACTTTTTCGAGCGCGACGCCAACGACCGCGTCAAGGCGCTGACCAGCCAGAGCGAGCGGCTGTTGGGCGGTAAGACGTACATCCACATCCTGCAAGCCATCCTGCGGCTGCGCCTGATCTGCGCCCACGGAAAAGACCTGCTGGGCGAAGACGACCTGCAGCGCATGCAGACGGTCCAGCGCGAGACCGAGCTGATGCTGATGCTGGGCTCGAGCCCCGAGTCGGCCATCAACCTGGACGACGACGAGGACGAGGACAAGAACGGCCGCGTCAAGGGGCCGCCGTCCGAGTCGAAGCTGTATGAGATCTACGACCTGCTGGTGAACTCCAACTCGGACAACTGCGTCTACTGCAAGCGCAAGCTCAGCTCGCTCGAGGACATGCCGGCCAACATCCGCTCCGAGAAGCAGGAGGACGTGGTCGGCTACATGACCCCGTGCTACCACCTCTACTGCCCGGACTGCATCGCCCACTTCTGCGACGACGAGCGCGGCGCCGCCTACAACAGCGGCCAGCCCGGTCGCTGTCCCTACTGCCGCGACCCGGTCCTGTTTACCTGTCCGGAGATCCGCCGGGACCGCGCCGACGGCGAGCACGACGCCCCCAGCCACAGCCGCCACCTGGACGACAACGGCGGCCGGACGGCCCGACAGCCAGCCCGCGAGGCCGCCTCGGCCAGCCGGAAGCCCCAGGACCTCAAGGCCTACTCGGGCCCCCACACAAAGACCCGGGCCCTGCTGGCCGACCTGCTCGACCACGAGCGCGAGAGCAAGACGATGCCGGACGAGCAGCCCATCAAGTCCGTCGTCTTCTCCGGCTGGACCTCGCACCTCGACCTGATTGAGCGGGCGCTGCGCGACAACGGCATCACCTTTTGCCGCCTGGACGGAAAGATGTCCCGACCGGCCCGCACACAGGCCATGGACACCTTCCGCGACGATCCGGCCGTGCACGTGATCCTCGTCTCCATCATGGCCGGCGGCCTCGGCCTCAACCTGACCGCCGGCAACTACGTCTACGTCATGGAGCCGCAGTACAACCCGGCCGCCGAGGCCCAGGCCATCGACCGGGTCCATCGCCTCGGCCAGAAGCGGCCCGTCCACACCGTGCGCTTCATCATGAACCGCAGCTTCGAGGAGCGCATGCTCGAGATCCAGGCCGACAAGATCAAGCTCGCCAACCTGTCGCTCAACCGCGACCGCATGGGCGTGGCCGACGCCGCCCGCCAGCGCCTGCTGGACCTCCGCCGCCTCTTCCGCTGACACGACCACGAGGGTGCTTCTATTTTTACTTTTCCTATTCTCTTGGCCCACATCGGGCAGCTGCCATAGACGGGAGCCAACAGGGCTTGCGGTGGAGTGCGGTGGCTTGGTATTTCCCCCATGCCGGGATCGGCTGGCTTTGCTTTTCGTTGCTTTTGTCGGACTCTCCCCCTATCCGGCACAAGGATTCCTTTCGTCTTGTTATACGCCCGGCTACAACCGTGAAGCCGTGCCACGTCTGCGTTGCTTTATACTAATGTCTACCCTTTCCGGAATAAAGAACCATCATGACTGCTCTAGAGTGCTCATAGCTGACTCATCGTATATCTACCCGGAACTGGGGGGCACTGCCAGCAAATTTTTGATTGGGCCACAGGGAGCTGTGCTGCTTTCGGATGTCCCTCCAGCGAGTCCGTGTGCACACCCTACGATTACGTAAGATCCACCGTCACTCATTGAAAGTAATACTATTGAACTTCATTCGATATAGGAGTAGGTGTGCCAGAAATAGCAATCGAAAACAACCACCGGTCAAAACTCCTTCCTCCTTTCTTCCTTATCTCAAGTCAGGGACAAACGCCACGTAAAATGCATACACATAAATAGAGGAACGGCGCGGCAGGAGGTTAGCCGCCATCGCTCGAGTGTGGTCTGACTCAAAGCATCTCCTACCACTTTGCCTCCGCCAACGCCGCTCTCTTGTAGAAACGAGACACAGAGTTTCATTCTTCGTTTTGTTGGGGGAAATGACCACCAAAATGGCCAGTTCGAGACTATATCTCGTTGCCGTCGTTCCGGTCCGTCACCACGGCAGCCAACGAGAAGAGGCGCGCTCATGCGGCGCTCGCCGTTGCAATGGGCACAGATGCCCGCGTCACCTGCTCACCGGCGCGCACGATACGGCGTCCGGCAGAGTCGGTGGCGTAAGAAATGTCCTTGCTCTCGTAGTGGGCACGCTTCCAGATTTCCACCTCGCAGCCGCCACGAAGGACGCCCACGCGCATCGTCGACAGCAAGTTGTGTGCGGCGTTGGAGTGGTTATATACGCCGCCATTGAAAATTGCTGTGGCGTCCTTGCCAATCGCAGACTTGATCAGAGCCTTGCCGCCCGGGTGGTCCTGCACAAAGGCCGTCACGTCGTGGACCACGCCGGCAACAGCCACCAGCGCCTTGCCGTTCTTGGTCTGCTCAACAAAGTCGTCCCAGTCCACCACAGGCAGCTGCTCCAGGGGAATACCCCAGTCAAGCGTCGCGCGCTTCTGGTCGAGCTTCTTCTGCTGCTGCTGCAGCCGGCCCTTGTCGATCTCGTTCTGGCGAAACTCCTTCAGGTCGTAGGCCAGGCCCATCTGCTTCCACATCCAGATGGACCACTTGGTCGGGTCGTACTGCCACCACTTAATAGCATTCCGGTAATCCGACGGGAACTCGTGGTGGAAGTTGTGGTAGCCCTCGCCGAGGGTGACGAGAGCAGTGATCACGTGGTCACGCGGCGAGTTGCGGTCGTCAAACGGCTGGTCTCCGAGCCAGTGAGCGAGAGAGTTGACGCAGAACGTGGCCTGCTGGACAACAAAGATCCGGATGATGCCGGCATACACAAAGCCGCCGAGCCAGTCGCCCCAGCCCAGACCGCAGACGAGCATGGGGAAGAAGATGCCCATGGTCAGGACCGTCTTGATGTAGTTCTTGTGCTGCCAGACGACGACGGGATCCTCGTTCAGGTCAGTGATATCGGTGCGGCCGATACGCTTGGGGTTCTGCTTCATCACCATCCAGCCAATGTGCGAGTAGAGCAGGCCCTTGCGGACTGAGTATGGGTCCTTGTCTGTGTCTGTGTACCGGTGGTGGGCACGGTGGCCGCGAGACCACCAGCGGATCGAGCCCTCGACCGCTCCGGCACCAACGGCGGCGAGGTAAATCTGTAACGGGAGCGATGCCTTGTACGAAGTGTGTGCCCAAAGGCGGTGGTAGCCTGAGAATCTTCATGTTAGTTCACCATTCTGCCATCGCCACGGATTGCACGAGGGCGTCTTACCTGCTGTAATACCCAGGCCAGTGTTGAAGTAGTACACGATGGCGAAAATGAAAGTATAGAAATGCAGGGGTACCCAGTATGCGTAGATAAACCCGGCCAGAGGAATAAGGAGAATAAACGTGACATTCAGCCAGTCAATGTGCTTGTACCAGTTGCTAAGCGTGATGGGAAGCTCAGAGATGTGCTGCTTCCGGATGTCATACTGCTTGGACCGCAGAGGCTTGAAGTCCGTAGTGCCATCGACGATAGCATCGGCTACCTCGATTTTGGCCGCCATATTGCGAGGTCGGCGAGGGTGTGTTTCGGCGCAAAGGCAGGCGATTCTAGGTTGAAGGGAAATAATATGCTGTTGACGAAGCCGAACACAAGCCCCAACCAGTGGACAGCTATGGGCGGACTGTTGCGGTAGGAGAGGAAGAGGTTGATGCCCTAGATGAAAGTGAAGAAAGAGAGGGTAGGAAGAAGTATGGGCGAGACAGGACGGTGGGTATAAAAAGAAACACGGCACTTTAAAAAAAGCCCAAAGCGAGACAACCCGGATGGGGCAGGGAAGGTGCAAAGGGGTTGGGGTTGGGAAGGCAGGAGCGAAGGAGGCAAACATCGGGAACTTTGGGGAGTGAAAAGGCGGAGTGGGCTAACTAGGACTGTACGGAGTACCCGGCCTCCGAAGCCTATGGGCTGTTTTCACAAACCTGGGAGCCGGTTGGGATAGATGGACGTGCTATGTAGCACCTGCGAGTACGAGCAGACGGACGGGGGAGCGGAGAAAGCGCGAGCGACCGGCAGACGGCTCTCCTAGGTCGTATATATCTTGAAATACCATGACACAGTGCAGTCCTCAGTTGCCCATTCAGCATTGGCCTCGTGTACCCCGTAGGACGGGCAGGAACAGCCAGCTTACGACGTGCCGAGCACGCTGCCAACGGCCTGTGACTTCCTGTTTCAACCGTCGCACAGGATCAGCAAAGGGCAGCTGCCTCGGCCAGGCAGCGCAGGCAGAGCAGGCAAGCTCTGACAGCACGGCGCATCGCCTATCGTCCGGACAGCAGCGAGCCAGAGGCCAATGACCAGCCCACAGGTCCTACCCACTCCGGCCAGCCGGTCCTGCTGGCCCTTGTCCACTCGCCGTGCATATTCTGCGTCTCGTATGAGCACGCACAACGACCCGGCGCGTTCTTCTGGTTTTTTTTGTTGGGCCACATTGAGAGGCTCGAAAGAAATGTTGGGGACGAACTAGATCAAAGCGGAGTCGCTGATTGGCGCACAGCTGCTGCCAGGCACCCCGGCAGCCAGTAAGATACTATGCACAAGACGAGACGCCAGGTACGTACGCCGTATTGCTCCGTACCCCCATCCAATCTATTTGCTAAGGCTGTGCAGACAAACAAACGGCCAGGTCGCGTACGACTCGCCACCTCTAACGCGATCCTGCCCGAACGCGCACAAAGGCCTGCTTCTCTGACAGGCATCTTTTGCAATTCCCATCCTTAGTAACCCCGACTAGACTGCGTTTGACTGGATGCCCACCGCGGAGCACTTGGACTTCCACACGGCCGTCTCCGCCGATTTTCCACTAATATACGGCTGCCCCCCAACGTTCCACTTCTGCTCTGTGTGTGCCAGCGAGCAGTGACACTGGACTGCGAACAGCAAGTCGGGGCCGACAAAACGTAAGATGTCATAGACGGCGCTGGCAATGGCTGCAGTCCGATCTCGTCTTATTAACATGTGATGTCAACCGCCGCCGACGCTCAACACAAAAGTACGGTTCAACAGTTCATCCCTGTTTTTAGGCCCTGACAGGACACCAATTCACCCATTGCCCGGCCATGCCAGAATTATGATTACCGGCATGTGAGACACACGCCTTGCTGAACGTGTATCTACCAGTGCTCCGCAATATATGTGGAAAGTCGAGAGCTGCGCTATACCATATCGGGAAACAAGCTATTTATATGTTGTGCATGTCTCAATCGCATTGGCCGCCTCTTTGCTGTCTCGTATCAGTGCATCTTGCAAATCTGCTATAATACAGCAGCCCTGCTGCGGTGGTTCGGTCGTGCGGTCGTGCGGTCGTTTGTCATAATTCAATATACAAACTGGTATGGCTATAGCTGCTAGTCGTGAGATGTCGATTTTGAACTGTTTACTGTCGACAACGATCATAAAACCTCCCACTTACTAATATGAAATTCCTTTTCATTCAAATTCCCCAGTTGCCTGCGCCGACAGTCTTAAGACGTTGTGAAATGATCAAAATATGATAACCAAAAAATCAAAGCAGAAGCCAAAGAAGTAGATAGGTTTTTTCGCACTCGCACTCGCTTCATACTCACCATAAAAAGATACAAAGCAAAAGCCAAAAGAAGTAGATGAGTATTATCGCACTCGCCTCACCCTCGCCAAAAAAAAAGTTTGCAAAAGCCAAAGAAGTAGATAAGTTTTTCGCACTCGCCTCACCTCACCAAAAAAGATACAAAGCAAAAGCTAGAAGAAGTAGATGAGACTTTTCGCACTCGCACTCGCCTCGGCCTCACCAAAACAAAAGATTACCTAATCAACACGAAGTACGTTCGGCTCGTCATCAGTCAATGCACGTTTATCACTGTAGCGCTCTGTTCCCTGGGTGTTTTCCAGAGCTGTGCCCCCGTCGGAAGATTCGCTTGAAGAAATGCTTCCAGAATCGGACTCCTTCGCAGCCTTTGAATTCGAGATTTCCAGGTTGGGCTGATTCGAGGCTTCCAGCGATGTTTCGACCGGACTTTCATGTGGCATGTCAGTCGGCAGCAAATCAATCCGTCCTTGTTCAGTAGAATCACCTGACCCGGGAGGAGTCGGACGGCCCGCCGTGGTCACAGAAGCCTCGTCATCGTCTACATCGAATTGGTTGATGTTGCCGCCGACGTCTGAGATTGCCGATTCAGGCTCCCGTACGTCTCTGGTGGCTGGGCTGTCGACATTCCTGCTCGTCAGACGAGCATCGCTCTCCTTGGGGGTGGACGGATCGGCGCCTGGACTGGGACTGGGAGTCGTTGGCCGCCTCCTCCCAACGCCAGTCGGTCTGCCGTGCTGCTCTCGCTCCACGTCTGGCGAGTCATGCAGGTCGGAAGAGCTGTTTTGGGAGTTGTGGTTGTAGCTTCTCCGACGAGCGTCAGGCGGCGACCGGCCCCTTGCTGGGTAGGTGTATGTCTCGTTGGTGACACGTGGCACCGAGTCGGTGGGAGCAGTTTCAATGTGCACATAGGACCAGTCGCTGGACGATGCTGTCACGCCATCGGCCGGGAAGCTGTCCAAGCCGGTGTCGGCATCATCCGGATAGACAGGGCCTCTGAGGACCGCGGCATCGTTCTGCAAGAAGAGAGACTCGTCACCAATACGCAGAGGACGGTTGTGCTCATAGAGACCACCAGGAGGGCGGCGATCGCCCACCCAGTCAACGTCGTCGTAATCACTGATATCCGAGTGATCGGACCGCCCTTCTGGGACGGGGAAGAGGCGGACCAGCTGGCTGGCTTGGGCACGAGCCCTTGGGTCTTCCTCCAGGCACGTTTCGACGATAGTCCGGAACCAGGACGGTACGATGACGTCTCCAGGCAGATGCAATGGCCGGTGATGTGCTTCAGGCTCGTCGTCCTGCATGGTGAGAGCCCACAGCACCATGCCCAGCTGGTACAGATCCGACTTGACGCCAATATACATCGATATGCGTTGCTTGTTCTCGATGAGCGGCGTTGCCTCGGGCGGCTCCCAGCCGACCGGACAGCCACGTCTGTTGATGTCGATGATCTTGGCATTTCCATCATCGTCAATGACAATGTTCGAGAGGGTGAAGTCGCCCTGCACATAGCCGGCCTCGTGGATCTCGGAGAGGCCCTGGACAATCTGGCGGGCCCATCGGGCGCGTGTGGGCCAAGGAATTCCGTGTTCGCTGTCGTAGATTATGTCGATCAAAGCTCCCTGCTCGGCGAAATCGATGAGAAGGCCGGTGACGCAGTCGTGCTCGTTCACAATGACCCCGTAGAACTCAATGACGTTGCGCGAGTGAGAAAGAAAGTTGAGCGCATTGACCTCGTACAAGAACTCGTCCACGGAATCAGGGCCTGGTATTTCCTTCTTGATGAGCATCCGTCCGTCCACGCGGACTTTGTAAACAAATCCGGACATGTGCGAGTCAAATTCGATTGCATGCTCTCTGACTATTCGGCAGCCAAGATGTTGTATCATGCGACTGGTGGGGTATTTGATGATTTCCTGCGCGTGTCAGACCTTACCCCAGGGAATGCAACTTGGAGGGAGGACAAACCGTGACGTCTTCGACAACATGAACATGCAAACGGCCGTCTGTAGTTTGCAGCTTGAGATTGGTGACGGTTTCGTAGAACTGTATGCTGGACAAGCTTTCGCGGATGGCCTCGTAGATCTTTTCGTTCTTGTCGCGCTGGAATTTGGTATGCAACAGATCCATCTCCAGCGAGTTCTCTGGAGCAATGCGGTAGTCGAGCGAGACGGTCACTCGCCGCCACAGGTCGGGACGTTGACGGTAGGTGACGAAGAATTTTTCCCTCCTCGACTTGTCGCGGAAGTGCATTGACAGATTCAGAATCCAGATGTGCTCCAGCTCGTGAAGAAGGGTCTGCTCGTACTGGGACGACGTCATGGAGGCAGTGTCGATGAGAGAGGCCCTGTCTGCCATGCGGAACGTGTCGTCCTGGTGGTGCTGCTGGCTGTGGGTGGCACTAGGAACAGCGTCACCGGCATTTTGGCTGGTGGAGGCCACTGTGCCGTCATTTCCAGCGCCTTCACTGGTCAGAGCACCGGCTGATGGCTCTGACCTGAGAGACGGTGGCATTGGGACATGTGGTGCTACGTGAGCTGGACCAGGGCTGTCCAACGTCAGAACGTCAGGGGCACTTTTCCGGGGGCCGTGTCCGAAATTGGGCACACTTGATCGCGGATTTGCTGTGGTCTGCGACGCAGACAGAGACTTGGCCGAGTGCAACAGACGTCGGTCCACGGAGGTAGCCCGCCGTTCATCCGACGTCGGTCTCACGGCCAAAAGGTTCTCACGAAGCTCCGACTGCTGCCGAGCAAAGGTCTGAGCACGGGGCAGGCCAGGGACAACCTCTCGATGCGGTCGGCGACTGCTCCCACTGGGTTTCGAGGTTGTGCTATCGGAAGCTGGAGGACTGGCAGGGCTCGCAGGGCTCGCAGGGCTCGCAGGGATCACAGGAATCGCAGGGATCGCGGGGATCACAGGGACCGCAGGTATCACAGGGCTGGCAGCGGCGCTTGCAACGGGCTGGCGAGGTCCTTCGTGGCTGGCAGCTCGCTTGCCTGGCAGGGCAGTCGAAGGAGCCGCCGGCGAAGGCGTTGGTGAAACGCCATGCCTGGTGGAGTGCACGCTCCTGGGGAGGATTCTCCTCCATAGACTTCTGACCGGCGAAGGTGGGACAGGCGGCGGTGGTGGCCGTGATGTCGGCGATGCCGGGGGCCCTCTGGCCCGTGAGTCCTCAGGCACCAAACCAGGCTGAGCCATGGAATTGCCGCGAGAGGGCGCAGGTGCAGACGAGGCTGCCTCTGCCGGAGTAGCACCGTTGGAGCTATGCAGTGAAGGTTTCTTTGTGGGTAACCAGCTCGAAGGTTTGATGGAGCAGTGGAAACACGCAAAGTCAGTGAGTGGACGCGTTTTTGTGGTGTGGGCCCGCAGTGTGCAGGCAGGAAGGTGAACGGTGAGGGTAGGCGTTGCAGGAAGAGAGGCGAGCAGCGGCAGGCAGAGAGTTGAGTCCGTGATGGTGCAGTGAGCCTATCTGGGATGGATGTTGGGAAGTCCTGGGACGAAGCCGTACGCCGAGCAGACAGCCAGATACGAGCAGGTCGGCGGAGGTGGCAGTTTGGGCTGAAGTGTGGATGTAGGGACGGCGGTGAGATGTCAGTCAGGTGCGAGGGACTCTTTTTGGCTTGGAGAGCAGCGATGTTTTTTTGCTGGTGGATCGGGTTGCGGTGGACCCGATGATATGCAAGAGTTGACGATGGCTTTTTCTTCCCGGCGGTTGCTGGGCTGTTCGGTCCTGCTGCTACGTACCGCTTCTCCATCCGGGGGGCCGTTGTCATCCAGTCTCTCGCGTGGTTCCCCTCCGATGTAGCAAGAGGGCAAAAGCCAGCAGCAGGGGCAAAAAGGTCCAAGGTCGTCAGCTGTGCGGCGTCTGGGTTCAATGCCGTGCAGACAGACCTGACGACGGAGACTCCGGCCGCCTCTCACGCCTTTTCTGCTTCAGGCTCGCTCGACCTGTTCGGTCAAAGACGCGATGGCAGCAGTTGACTGGCGCTGGTTGTGGCTCTGCTTCATTGGCCGTCTGCGATGGGGGGTACCCCGTGGCCTGATCCGCTTCGGCAACAGCGCTAGCTGTTGAATGGGCAGCAATGGGTTCTTTTTCCACCTCCTTCTGCTGGCCTCTGGCGATTTTGGGTCGGACTGCGTGCAGGTGCAGAGACTCTGGGGTGGGCACTTGATACGGTTTTAATGCAGCTACATCCCAGGGCTGCGCCGGCGCCATGTCGCAGTGTGAGCAAATGTGAAAAAAGTGCCTCGTCACAGTCGTGTCCGGCCGGCAGGGGAGAGAGGGGGGGGGGCATGGGGGCAGGGGGGCAGGAGGCGGGACGGCGAGGAAGCATGGGAGGGAAGATGGTTGGAAGTGTGACGAAGACGTCGAGAAAAGACGCAGATGCCTGTTTTGTGGGCGAGACGTCATTTCCCCTTCCTTCCTTTTGGGGGTGGCAGGACGGTCGAACAGGAGGCTGGCTGCTAGCGAGGAAAGAGCGATGGGACGACTTGTTGGGCCATGTATTGCAGCACGTGCCTCTGAGCGGTTAGTCCTGGCGATTCTCTGCTGTTGCCGTCTCCATCCAGCTTGCTGTTCTTTCTGGGCTCGTGCATCTGGCTCGGGGACGGTGATGCGGCGGTTTCTGCGTCGCACCGAGAGAGGGTCGACGGCGTGACTGGTGCAGATGCATCTGGTTGAGGGGAGGCTGGGCTCTGGAGTATTTAGCGCGCAGTGCAGCAGGGGGGCTTCCATAGTACGGAGTAAGATGAGCACAAAGGCAGCGGCAGAGTGGATTGGTGGCACACGTGTAAAGGCGCCACTGGGACAGGGAGCCGGCCTTGTGGCAGGCAAGGACGAGGTTGGCACGTACGTCGTATTCAGTAAATCACAGCGCCCATGCCGATCCGTTCTAGCGCCAACGGCCCCAGTCGTTGGCGGCCGTTAGTAGTGAGAGCGCGCTAACTGCCCGACCCAGACTGGCAGATACGCACGGATACTCTGTTCGCCGCCAGCCTGCAGCCTGTTGCGACGTACCTGTAATGTATCGTATCTGTCGCTCTATATTCCCGGGAAGCTCCCGAACTGAGGCATGGCCCAACCAACACAGCAGACCTACTCCGTACAATGGACTCGTAATAGGAGCATCGTGCCCTCTTCTTGCCGGTGATGTGCTGCCGTGTCACCACGGTGGGAGAAGGTCCGACAGCATGCAGTCGGATTGCCGGCGAACCGAAAAGTGAAAGGCAGGATGCAGTGTTTTTCTTTTTGTCAATTGATCGTTTTTTGCATCATTTTTTCCTTCGGGTTTCCTTCATTTTCCTCTCCTTTTCCTCATTCTCCTTCTCTCTCATTCTCATTTCTCTCATTCTTCCTGTCTTATTTCTCTCTCCTTCCTACTGGTCACACCTCACTTTTCCATTCACAGCCAAAACATGGGGAAAAAAGGAGGGTAGGACGACATATTCTAGGCTGCCCTCTTTATCTCTCGCAGGATGGATCGCAAGCCCTCCACATGCAACAGCTATGGCGTAGTCTTCCCTTGTAGGTCGTACGGCAGCGGTCGAGAGCCGTCTGCTTTTCGCATTGGCGGCTCTCCATCTCCGCCCTCTCCGACCTTCGGCCTCACACTTCGGCGCCTTCTGGTTGGCCACGCACGCCGTCCTGCGGCCGCCGCTGCAGCCTGCGGACAGAAACAGCGGCGGCAGATAGCCCAGCTGACGTGTGCTCTGCCTGACGGCGCCTCCGGCCTTGGGCTCGACGCTAAAGCAGGAGAGCACATGCAGATAAACAGGCACATTTCGCGACCCGATCTCTGCCCCCCTTTGGGGAAGGGCTGCCAGCTGGCAAGGTTGCCTGCTAGTGCATCCTTGCGCGTGGACGGTGGCCTGAGGTGGTCCAAGTGCGAACGCTCGGAACGCTTGACGGGGGTCTGCTGGCGTCCCGTCCCTCTGGCTCTGACATCTGCACATCCCCTCTACCCCAGCCGCTGCCAGCCAGTCATGCCGCCTGCCTCGTTCTGCTGTCCTTGCCTGAGCTCCATATAATCTTGGCCTGCTCACGTTCGCAGCACGCCGTGCCGCCTCCCTCGTCCTTGGGCAGCAAGAAGCAGAGGCCGCATCTGACAGCCACCCTTGCTGAATTGCATCAGCATCGCCGATGGGCCTGGTGGACCAGCAGATTCGGCCTGTCGTCCGAAAACGGGAGGCTGTGCTGTGCAGTGCAGCACACTCGTATGCTGTCATGTAGGGCAGACGGCCTGGCGCCAGCGAATGTCGTCGGGCCACGTTGGGGCCGATGCCTCTTGCTGCCGCATTCTCCTCGCACAGTTCATCGCGCCAAGAATCTTACGAGCATTTGTCCATTGTACCAAATATCGCCTCATGGACAACGCTGTCTTGCGCAGATCCTCTCGACGTTCCGACGACGGAGCACAGAGCACAGGGCACAGGGCACAGGGCAGATGATGCACACGCGTGGTAATACATATGGGTCTTGTCATGTACATGGCCTTTATTTCTGTAAGGGGGGAGTTTGTTTTTAGAAAAGGGGTGGCCGTAGGAACGGGGCTCCATTACGCCCAACACCCAGCCTGAAGGCGAGGCTGACCTGATCCGGCCGTTATCCAAGCCGGAACCTGCGGCTGCCAATGGGCAAGGCCGCGCAGAACGTTGCAGAGCGATACGACGGACAGAGAAACGTGCACGTTCCCGCTCGCCTGTCGCCCCGCGCATTGTTCCGCCTGTGATATGTATGCATCATGTGGCGCTGAAGTTCGTTCGTCCGTCCAAGCGCTGCCCATCATTCGTCCTTGTCGTCCTTCTTCTCCTTCTCGTCCGCGTCGTGCTGTTTCTTCCACTCGCAAATCTTGCACTTGCTCGCCTCGTCGCGGTCCAGACCGGCAAAGATGATCTCGAACACGTCCTTGTACCAGCCGACAGGCCGTCCTTCGATCCCTTCCTTGATGTTCTGTGTCATGTTAGCCTCGAGCCCCAAAGAAACCCTCAAACACTCTCCCTCCACGCAAACTCACCTCTGGCAGCTCCAGCCAGTCCGACAGGTTGTCCTCGGGGAACACCACCAGCTTGCACCCGGCTCGCAGTGCGGCAATCGTCTTCTCCCGCAGGCCGCCGATCCGCAGCACCTTGCCCGTCAGCGTCAGCTCGCCCGTCATCGCCACCGTCGGGTCGATCGGGTAGTCCAGCGCCAGCGACAGCAGCGACGTCGCCATCGTGATGCCCGCCGACGGCCCATCCTTTTGCACCGCGCCTTCGGGCACGTGGACGTGCAGCTTGGCCTTGTCGAAGAAGTGGTTGTCCGGGAACTCCTTGACCATCATCGCCTTGGCAAACGAGTACGCAATCGTCGACGATTCCTTCATCACCGCCTTGATGTTGCCAGTGATCTCGAGCGACGGCCGCGTGCTCGGCCGCAGCGCCGCCTGCAGGATCGTCTCCACATACATCGCTGCGCCGCCCATCTGTGTCCACGCCAGGCCCATCGTCACGCCCGCCGGCGTCACGTCGTAGAGCCGGTCCGACGTGAACACCGGCGGCCCGACGTAGTCCTTGAGGTTCTCCGCATCGATCACCACGTGCACAGACTCCGGCACCTGCAGTGCCTCCCGTGGCTTCTCCGGCCCCGTCGTCGAGCTTGTCTCGTCCCCGGACACCGACCCTAGCTCGGATGCGCCGTCCTCCGTCGACGCCGTCGACTCCACCTCCTTGCTCTCGCTGGTGGAGCTGTCTGCCGTCGCTGCCGCCTCCGGAAGGCCCTCCTCGCCGAGCTCCTGCACGATCTTGAGGGCCGACTTGCGATACACCTTCTCGATCTGCTTCTTCAGGTTGCGCACGCCCGACTCGCGGCAATACGACTTGATCAGCTCCTCGATGGCCGAATCGCTCAGCGTGACGTCGGCGTTCTTCAGCCCGGCCATCTCCTTGGCCGCCGGCGCGAGATACCGCTCTGCAATGGCCCTCTTCTCGTCCGACACGTATCCCGACAGCCGGATGACCTCCATGCGGTCGAGCAGCGGCCGCGGGATCGTGTCCGTCATGTTCGCCGTGCAGACGAACAGCACCTTGGACAGGTCCACCGGCACGTCCATGTAGTGGTCCAGGAACGAGCTGTTCTGCTCGGGGTCCAGCAGCTCCAGAAGCGCCGACGACGGATCGCCTTGGTAGCCCTTGCCGATCTTGTCAATCTCGTCGATGAGGATCAGCGGGTTCTCCGTCTGGCACTTCTTCAGCGCCTGGATCACGCGTCCGGGGAGCGCGCCCACGTACGTGCGCCGGTGTCCCTTGATCTCGGCCACGTCGGTCAGACCGCCCACGCTGAAGCGGTAGTACTGCCGGTTGAGCGCGCGCGCAATCGACTTTCCTATGCTCGTCTTGCCCACGCCCGGCGGCCCTACAAAGCAGAGAATCTTGCCCTCCACCGTGCCCCGGAGCTTGCCGACAGCAATGAACTCCAGGATCCGGTCCTTGACGTCCTTCAGCCCGTAGTGGTCCTCGTTCAGCACGCCGGCTGCGTTTTGGATGTCAAAGTTCTCCGCACTCCGCAGGCCCCACGGAATCTGGGTCAGCCAGTCCAGGTAGTTCCGCGTCACGTTGAACTCCGATGCCGCCGGCTCCAGGTGGGCAAGCTTGTTGATCTCGTCGTCAAACACCTTCCGCACCGCCTCGGGCATCGCCAGCTTGTCGGCCCTCTCCTTGAACTTCTCCACCAGCTTGTCTTTGCCGTCAGACTCGATCCCCAGCTCCCGCCGGATGCCCTTCATTTGCTCCATGAGCCAGTACTCGCGCTGCCGCTTGGTGATCTTGCTCTCGACCTCGCGCGTGATCTTGGACTGCAGCTGCGCGTTCATCAGCTCGTTCTTAAGCACCACGAGCGCCTTCTGCATCCGCTCCTCCACGTTCAGGCTCGACAACACCTCCTGTAACTCTGCCGGGTCGCCTGCTGACACAGCAGCTGCAAAATCCGCAAGCTTCGCCGGTTCCGCGGTCACGTGACCCGCCGACTGACTCATCGAGAACGTCGAGATCTGGTCCCTGAAGAGGCTGTTCATCTGCGCAACCTCCTTGAACACGTTGACAATCTCGTTGGTGACGGCACGGATCACGGGGCTCCTGGCATCGAACGGCTCCTCCGTCAGGTTCTCCACGTTGACGAGGCTGACGTCGAACTTGCGGAGGAACGATGTCGGCTCGTAAGGCGTGGCTTGCTTCTGGACAGGTGCAGGCGTCTCGCTCTTCGCAGGCACAACCGTCGCGCTCTCCTCGAAGCTGGCCACAACGTCGCCCTTCTTCTCCTCGGCCTGTGGCTCCTCTGCCTCCGTCGCCTTCGCCGGTATTGGCTCCGGGACCGCTTCGATGCTCGCCTGGTCGTCTGTTGCGGGTTTCTCGGCCTCGGCTATAATCTCAGCAGTGCTAGTGTCGGCACTGGATCCAGGAGGAATGAGAGTCGAGAGGCGAATGCGCCGATGTGGGTAGAGAATTGCTGTGAGGCCCGTCGCACCTTCGCCGTGGAGGGGAAAGGCGCTGGTGATCTGGGCAAAAACACCAACATCATAGACCTCATCGGCACTTTGTATTACGTCGGCATCTGCGTTCTCGTCCTTGAACAGGAAAGCACCGACGTAAGGCTGCCCTCGCTTGATCATCTCGGTAATGGCGCTCGCAACATTCGGGTCCTTGATCGTGATCGCCTTGTAGAAGCCAGGGAACAGCGGACGCTTCGCAATCGGAATTGCCATCACCTGAGGATACACGTCCGGGACGATGGGCTTTTGGAGAGCTCGGTCGGCTCCCGACTTCCTTCCTCTCCGGCCGCCGTCACCCGATCCGCCATCGCTTCCCGCACCACTCGATCCTCCACCACTCGACGCTCCGCTGCTGGCCTTCCCGTCAGAAGGTTCTGAGCTCCCTTGATCGGCCGCCGCCGGGGGCTCAGACTCAGACTTTGCAACCTCCGGCTCCTCCTTCGGCTTTTCTACTTCCGTCTTGGACGCGTCGGGCTGTGTTCCATCCTCTTCTGCCTCGGTAGCAGGTTTGGCCTCACCCTCTGCGCCTGACGAGCCATCAAAGAAGCCGCGCGGGCTCTTTTTCTGTAGGGAGGAGGCCGTTGAGAAAAGTGCCGCGGTCGGAAGCTGTGTTGTGACCTGGGGATGAAGACATTGCGCGGGACTGTGTGTCGTCCTCGAGACCAGAGCAAGTCTTGGTCTTGCAGAAGCTGTAGCTGTCGTCAACAAGGAGAAATGGGCTGGTCGTGGGTATCGAATAGCGCCCGTGGCTACGAGTCGCCGCGCTGCATGTTGTCTCAGCATAATGGGCAGCCGGAGGGAAGCTTTCGGCGGGCCGAGAAAAGGACGAGAGGAGACGACTCGATCCCTAGTTTGCAGACACAAGAGGCTCGCAGTGCCGGCAAGAAGTCGAGGAAAGTCGCAGAATTAACCCTCCCAGAAGCCTCGGAGTGAGACAGAGACGACGAGGAAGGAGAAAGAAAGCGTGCAGTAGACTCGCAACTAGGTCACAGCCGAGATGTCGCGAGGCGTTCGTGGCAGGTCTACGACCCGTTTTTTGGCCCTAAGTTTTTCCTGGTTCGTGGCGACATTCAAGCCGAAGTAGCTCCGCAATCGCCAGCTTACAGCGCAAAATCTTAATAATGCACGCTCGAGGTGCCACTACATCCCGCTAAGCTCCGAAAATAAGGCGCTGGAACGACCACAGGCAACAGCTTGCACACGCATCAATTTGCGACGAGGCTGTATTTCTAATGTATAGAAACTCGTAGAAAGTGCCGTGGTCTACTTTTAATCCGCTGTGCGCCACAAAATCGCTTTAATCCTTGCGATTTACTCCGTATTTCAGACTGGATCAGTGTCCCCACACGTGACTCAATCCTTCGATACACACCCATGGCCAAGTTGTCATGACCAGGTCTTAAGCAGGCGCATTGGGTGTTGGGTTTGTACTACACGACGCGCAGGGCGTGTTGCAATTTATTGAGGTTGTAGAATGACTGGATACAAAAACTTAACTGACGATTGTGCGCATTTAAAATCAGCCAGATCGCGGGGAAGGTGTACCATGCGCCAGCTCCTGCCCCGCCAGATGTTTTGCCTGCCGTTTTAGCTTCAAGCGAACTTGGTCTTGTAATGCCTACAATCTTAGGGACTATGCCTCTGCCGACTCCCGACACGGATTGTTTCATGCTTCCTTGTGCCAATTGGACGGAGTGAGGAAACCAACAGTGTTGACAGGCCTCCTATGTTCGCTTTTCGTCTTCGCCCGCTGTCTCAGCCTAGATGTTATGCTTTCCGCTGATATATCACTTCACAAAGTCAATTTTCTGTTTCATCTGCTCCCAGTGCCAGTTTACATTTGATACATTCCCTCGGATCTACTGTCCCTTTCCATATTCTCCATTGCCACCACACAGACATAATGGCATCCACGACAGACGCTTCAGAAGTGGCTGAGTCCGTCTCAAAGCTCACCATCGACCCGAGCAAAGCGGATGCAACCGCTGCGGCAGAGTCTCAGAAATCCAAGCTCAAGAAGAAGAAGAAGGAAGTGGTGGACTCGTGGGAAGACGAAGAGACATCGTCAGATGATGACGGTACCGTGACACCACCTCCCCCGCCAAGGAAAGAGACCACGGGCAAGTCAGCACCACCTCCGAAACCCAGCACTTCTAGTCACAACTATGCAGCGGCGCAGGCGTCCACCCCCTTGGTTGCTTCTTGGTCAGACAGGGATGCAGGTGGGGCTGCACCGGCACGTCGTCCCGAGAAGACAGACGCTGTAGCCCGCCGAATGATTGCGAGCGCTTTGGGTGTTCGTATCCCGAGGCAAACTGAGGAGCAGAGGGCGTACGAAAAGTCACTCCGCGAGGCTGAGCGGAAACGGAGAGACGATGAGCGGGCTGCTCAGAAACGGCAGGAGGAGGAGAAAGAAAAAGCAAAGAAAGCTGTATGGGAAGACTGAAAGCAAGCATGAGCGTGGACAGCAATCCGTCAATTTCCCACGACATGAATCGGCAGTATACAACAGATCACCGTAGCGTATGCTAAAGCCTCGCCTCTGATCTCATTCTTATCCACTCCCCACTCAATGTACTAAAGGCGAACATGTGACGTGTCTAGGGGTTCGTCGTAAAGTGCGATGAACATTTCTCGGCCATAGTAATGCAGTCAAGTTGCAGTATTCGGTGAGAGAAGCAGAGGTCGGCCTTCCCAAGTAAGCATGAGGTGTGATGCTCCAGCTCCTTCATCCAAGTAGCAAGGTGTAACGCCAAGGTCGGAAAATCCACCCTCCTGTTCTGCTCGCTGGTTCCAAAGCATTTGCTTCAGATGGCCTGTGTCGGAGAGGCACATAAAGGCCATGGGCCAACGGCTGCGGGTGAGGGCCTCTCGAATGCCTTTTGTGGCCGGTCTTTCCGCTACCAGCAGGCCGATGACCGCTGCCTCCGGAATATCGGTTGCAGGACGCGATCGCCAGCCAGCGGGTGCCCCAATAAACGCACCCTCCAGCTCCCGTACAAGATGAGGTCCGATGCGCTGGCCTGCACCAGCCTTGCATTGCAGTAACACGCGGATGGGAGCATGACTCGCTCGCCAGGAGTCACACGGGATCGACCAGACCCCAAGCAAATCGATTCCGCGGTCAGAGGCGCCACCTACGCGTCTCAGATCAAACCCGAGAGGAGCAAGATGTGTAGCAACAATGTACTCAAAATGAGTGCCGACGTAAACGGTAGACTTCGGGTCAAGGCCGGCCGTTTCAGCATGCTGGAGGAAGGAAGCTAAATCACGGTGCTTGACAGAGCGTGGAGGATCAGGGTAGATCAGTGGCTGTCCTGCTGGCGGTTTTGCCGGTGTTGTTGACACGTTCTCGTCTGTTTCTTGGGTGCCAGTGTGGAGGAAGCGGTTGGGCCGTGCTGCCGTAGACCTGCTACTCGGTATAAATGTAGCAGTCCGGCCGAATTGCAGCTGCCATAAACGGCCATTCAGTCCATTCCTTGCAAAAGCTTGCATGCCCTCAAGTAACCCTGTGGGTTGGAGCGGATAGCAGACGGCGGGAAGGCTTGGCCTCTGCCTTTTTCGGCTCCAATGTGTGGAAAGATGTTTGACGAAATTTGGACTATTCCCAGCCAATCACCTGTGCAGCGCAACTGGTCCGGAAAACAAGTGTGCCGTTTTGGCCTGGTTCTCCACATTTTCAGCAGGCTACTCCATATTTCGGTACGAAATAGCTCTGTGCTTCGCCGCGCAATTCGGACTGCATCATCTCAAACTCCGCTTCTCCCACCTCCCTGGAGGACTGCTTGGAGGACAGGGCACCACAAACGCCACCCGCGTTGCACTGATGGCAGACAAGAATACGGCAGATAGGTTGTCGCAGGTTCAGGACGCGGTTGACCAGGTACGTGAACGCGCTATTGATGCAGCAGGGATGGACCTTTGCGAGGTGGTTGTAATCACGAAACTGACAGTGTTGCCTTTCTCACTAGCTGGCTCACCAGTTCCTCACCTGCCTCTTCTTCCTCGACCGCCACCATAGTCTCCAGAAACTGGGCCCCAACGATGTCGTCCAGGAGCAGAAGAGCGACAGCAGCCAGCCACGCGCATTGACCGGTGAGACGGCATCATTTCATGCAGCCTTTACAGCCACAGTAACTGACGATCCCGAACATAGTTGAACCGATACCGCCAGACGAGTTCAAGCAGGGCCAGGAAGAGCTGGCCCGTGACCTCGTCTACAAGGAGCAGCAGATCGAGTTTCTCATCGGCAATCTCCCTGGCCTCGAAAATACCGAGCAAGACCAGGAACGGCTCATCCGAGAACTGGAGGAGGAGCTGAAGGTCGCCGAGGCGCAGCGAAAGGAGGCCGTGAAGGAGAAGGATGAGATGCTCGCTAAGCTGGATGGGGTGATCCGAAGCATCAAGCGGCCATGAGCACGAGACGAAGAGACCCACAGACTGAGCGATACCCTTTTAGTGTTTATTTCTAACCAACAAATACCTTGCCGGAACTATCTACATGTATGATAGGAAAACGAGGTTGCAAGACGGTATGGCTATCTGAATGCATATCAAGAACCGAGATATTCATCAGTACAGGTCTAGTCTTTTGACCCTTTATCACCTTCTCGCCAGCCACCCGTACTCAGAATCAAGCGGAAACTGGGTTGAAAAGCTGCGGAAACACCGTTCGCAGATCTTCCAAGTGGCGGATCTGAAATTTGGACGCTTGGGTCTTGGGTGGCGTCACATCGTCTTCAACAAGATGTGCGGCCGTCCATCCCAGCGCCTGTGCGCTCTCGCAGTTCGAATAGGAGTCGTCTGAAAAGGTCAGTGGAGACAAGATAAACGAAAGAACCCACGGCCATGAGATCGTGCAGAAGACTGGAGAAAGGGGGGTCACGCACCGACGAAAAAGCAGTCCTCTACATTCTGGATCCCTGCCTCTTTCATAGCCCTGTCAAAAGCGGCCTCGTGCGGCTTGCAGACAAGTGGCGTCTTGGAATAATCACAGTACGTAATGCCCTCAAATTGGTCCTCGATTTCGAGCAGCCGCACAACACGCCGCCCATGCGTGACATATGCGTTGGTGAACAGCCACAGCCGCACCTGACTGCGGTCGATGTCCTGCAGCAGCTTTCTTAGCTGGGGATTAGGCTTGATGATGCCTTCGAGTGGCAGCGCATCGTCGACCTTTGCGTTGTACTCTAGCGGGTCGATCTGATGGTGGCGCACTAGGCCCTCGATGGCCAAGCCGTAGTTTTGATAGTATTCCTTGTGCAGGCGTACGGCATCATCCCAGGGCAGGGACAAGTGTTTGGCAAAATACTGGTCGATGAGCTGGGCCATGCGGTCATGTACTTTAGCGCCTAGGTCCGTCAACAAAGACAATCAAAGGTATGGGGGAACCATCAGGAGCACCACTAACTCTTGGGATAGAGGCAGTTGTCAATATCACTATAGGATGGTGTCTGTCAGCCATAGAGGACATGGCAAGTAGCGGCCGAAGAAGAGGAGCTTTATTCACAAGAAGAACACCTTCTTCGCCGACTGAGGCTGCGCCCCTCCGGACGAAACCACTGCATCTCCCATTGCTGTATATCGGCTTTGACTTATATATGTAACGCATGAGCGGTTGAACGGACGTTTGCAAGGGGGTGGCAGTATTGGGTGCTTTTATTAGCATGACACACCTGGATGTCACGTGTTTCTAGAGAGACGATTAGTTCGTACGAGTACCCGTCTATTCAAATAGTATATATCTGTTCGCTGGTAGCACAGCCGCAAATGCGTAATTTTCGAAATTTTGTAAGTAAAAAACGGACTCGAGTCCAAGTGTCGGGGAAAGACAGAGTGCTCTAATAAGCTCATGCTCTCGCCAGATTGACTCACATCTTCATATGCCTGCAGGCTGCGTGAGAAATCCACTTCTACAATTGGTCAGTGCTGAAGCTGCAGAAAGGACGCTAGTGTGGCCTGGTCGAAATAAATTGGGCAAAAAAAAAAATAGCCTGTTTTGGAAAGTCGCGACCACCGTTGCAGAAACAACAGAGAGAGCCAGAACGACACTCGGTCGCGCAAGTTTTCCTGAGAGGGCGAGAATGAAGCCCGGATCATGCGTCCGATATTATTACTTATCGAAGTCGAATGGTAAATGCTCGTCTGGACGATAAGCATATTTCGTCTTACAAGCCCCAGATTTTTGTGTTTTGTACCCCTAAACATCTGGTTTCTGCTTTACACATCTTTCTTTCTTCCTCTCGCCCCGTCATCTTCGAGTGAAAACACTTGAATCGAGATATTGACAAGGCTGCATAACGGTGGAGAGGGCAAGATGGCGGCGCAAGTAGAGACCATGACGGCCACCGACGAAGGACAGGAGACGTTTATCAAAGGGGAGCAAGAGCGCATGCTTGAGTTCGAGAAGATCATCAAGTTTCGCGATACCATCACCTCTGGCAAGCACCCTAGAATCAAGATTCCTACAAGCCTACTACCCGCGAATCCTGCCACCGTGACCTCGAGCACCCGACCGGCTGCCTCCCGTTCGAACGTCGACCTCGACGCGTCTGTGACCCAGCCGACCGAACCTGATACATCAAAGAGCAAGGTGCTGTCGAGAAATGCCGTGGCACACCAGGAAAATGGTCAGAAGTCGGCTGGGATGGCGATATTTCCAGGCTTGGGCCTCGTCCCCACAGCGCCTGCCGCCATGACTGCTAGGTCGATCGCTGGAGGCAATGGCCGGGAGCTCGCAGGCGCAGAGAGCTCACCTATTGGCGAGGCACCTGCGGGACAGCCTGTGGTTCCTGTTCCCACACAGTTCTCTCTGCGGCGAGCAGATCTAGAAAAGGCTTTGCTTGAACAGGGGAAGCTGCAGGCCAGCAAAGATGGCCAGCTCAAAGAAGCGCTGCCTGACTTCGACATCAATGATGTCTGGCAAAAGGGCCTTGCCTGCGAACGGACCTTTACACCTGTGCCAGCGGTGTCTCTGGGGAGTGTAGCTAACTCGAAGGGCACAGCTGCAGCTGCGTCGGTAGCAGTAACTGTTGGCTCTGACAGAAACGATTCGTCCGATGACAAAACGTTCTACTCGTCTAATTTTAGCACGCCAGAGTTCGGCTTGACGGCTCGCATCCCTGTCGAATCCGTCAACGAAGACGTGTCTATGCAGGACAGCTCGGACTATGAGCCGGAGTTGGATATTGTGCCCTCGCCTGTTGCATTTGCTCAGGTTCTGCCGGCGAGCAGGCCGGACCAGCTGCAGCAGCCACCGCAGTCTCAGCAGCCGCCGCATATATTGGCAGGACAGCATAATCAAAACGGTTCTAGGCCCTTGCAGACTCCTGCAGCATACGGCTCAGGCTATGCGGCACTGTTGCCTCCAATTCCTTCTCAAGGTAACTGTGGCACGTCAAACCCTGCCGTCTTGCAACAGCAGTGGAATATTACCCAACTCGGGCAGACTGGAGATGCCATGCCTAGAGTGAGCGGGCAGACAGGCACAGTTTCTGGTGAGGCAGTCTTTCGGCAAGCTGGTGAGGAACCACAGCAGCCCCCGTCGCCCTTTGTACGCGCCCATAACCTGTCACCCGTAGCTCCTCAACCAACCCACGCTGCGGCGCTGGCTGTCGAGCAGCTATCGTCGGTGCTCCAACGTGGACAGCTGGGGAACCGGGGTACTCCTGCCCAGATTGCAGTGTTGAGAAGGGAGCAGGCTGGTCAGTCTAGCCCAGACAGCTCGCCACAGACAGCAGCAGGAAGTCGGGCAGCAGACAAAAAGAGAGGGAGCAAGAGAAACAACAAGCGGAAGGCAGATCAGGCTGCGACGTTGCCAAACATCAAGCAAGAGCCCCGGTCTCCATCACCGATTGTGGTACCACCTGTGCAACGGGCACCCAAACGGCAAAGACATGCTAACCGGCACGGACACGACGGCGTCCGGGCCCAGAATGAGCAAGATCACGGCGTCCGAGGCAGCTACACCATGCCGGGGCCACCGCTTCGAGACGATCGAGTACCTGTGGTCTACGAGCGTGCTGCTGCCGAGCGCTACGTGCGTGCAGGAGGTGCTGTGCCTCCGCGAGACTGGGAAGTGTACGACAGCCGGCAGCCCAACCCCGTTCCGCAATATACCCCGATTGTCCGTCCGCCTTCCGGCTCGCTGGTAACACACTATGCGCCAGAGCAGTCGCGGACGGACATGCGCCCCGTCAGGGCAGCATCTCACGCGCTTGTCGAGGTGGCATCGGGGTATCCACGCCCTGCACATGGCGGCTATGCGAGTGTGTACGAACCTGGGCGCATGAGTGTGCGGCCAGAGCCTATTATTCTTCCGCGATCCGGATCGCCAATCCTGCACACCAGGTCCCCTGCTATGGCACCGCCGACGGCACGGATTCAGTACCAGCATCCCCAGGAGCTGCTGCCGTCACCAGGGCGCGTTGTCGTGGACGAGTACGGCCGCGAGTACTACGAGCCGCCCAAGTACGCGGTTCGCCAGCCGGCTGGACCCCGATATGAGCCAGAGCTCATCTATGAACGAGCTGTTCCGCCTGCGCTGCAGCAGCCTCTCCGTGCAGGATCACAGATGCCCCTGGCCTACGAAGATGAAAGAGGCATCTACCGCAGAGTTTCACCGACCTTTATACAGCCCAGAAGAGTGATCACACAGCCGGAATACACGACCTACGAACAGACGGAATACTCGGTGCTTCCTGGGGCGCGTCCGGGCGAGGACTATGTGAATCCACGGTCGCCCCCTCCGGCACTGCTACCCCCACAGTACGAGAGGAGGCATGTGGCGGAAGAGCCTCAACGCGAGTACATGATCAGGGCGTCTACTGTGCGGCCGCCGGAACCAGTTCGATACGGGGTGGCGCAACCTGGCGGATATATGGAGAGAGTGGGCAGCGTCCGGCCACCTGATGCAGTTCCGCTGGGACCGCTGGGACACGGTTTTGGTAGAGCAGGCTTTGACAACCGTCCTCGGGAACAGCCGACTATCAGCGCATATGTTGGAGGCAATGAGCCGGTGGCGAGAGACTACAGCGTTCGGCCCGAACAGCAACAACAGCAGCAACAACAACAACTGCAGCAGCAGCAACAGCAGCAACAGCAACAACAAGCAGCTCTGCAGAGAGCATACAGCGTTCGGCCGGGCCAAACACCGTACTATGTGGAACAGCCGGAAGGAGGGCCCATGCCAGGCTACGTCTATCCGAACGGAGCTCGGCGAGACGTGTATCGGTGAGATTGTGGTCGGTGGCGTGAATGGCGGTCGGTTATTTGTGGGTCATGGGAGCATTGCATTGGTAGACGTGTGGCATACAACAATATGCAATATACGAGTACTGTTTGGGTGGTTTTGGGAAGCGTTTTGTTACCGAAGGCGTAATGTCGCAAGAACAGGAATAAGAGCACGAACTACTCCGTAATCTCATGGCTTTCATATTGGTCAAAGCATGCTTTTTCTCCACTTTCCGGTTCCTCGGTCTCTCGTCTTTCGTTTCGGCATTGTCGTATAGCAAGCAGTATTACGGGTCGAATGCGAAATACTCCGTAAACTAAACAGGATGTTCCGGAGTCGACCGCGCGAGACGACCTCGTGGCAAAGGGGTGGGAGAGCGACTCAGATTGCATGCAAGACGTAATATTATACGGAAGCGGGCTCTTGTCACTCCGATCGTTTCCTGTCAGACTTCGCCTGGCTGCCGTGCATCTTGACTTGCATGGGAACCTATTGAGCGGGTACGCCGGTACTGCTCGGCACAGAGACATCTAGCTTACCGAGCTGCACGTCGTATGGGTTGCTCGAGCTGAAGCGATCTAGGCAGAAGACGAGCGCCCTACGTCACAAAACCATCTGGCTTCAGCAACAGGCAACTGCTTATGCAGAAACTGTACTCCGTACGAGTACTCGTACGCGTTTCAAGCGCATTCTGTTCTGTTTTGTCTATATGCGAGACTAATTTATTTTAAGAATGGTGGCGCATGTGCCTGGCTGGCACTGTAAGATACTTCCGTCATCTGAACCCTTGACCTCAAACTGGGACCACAGCCCATTTCGCAAAGTGGAGAAGGCAGCGAGGCAGTGCAAGGGGAAACGTGTATCGAGGCCAGGCAGCCTTGATGCAAGTACTCGTAAATGAGAGACAAGAGCCGGCTGACAAAAAGAAAACGCGTGGGTTTGGGAGGGGGGCCCTGCAAACGATCCCTGATCTGGCGTTTCCGTGGGAGGAGAACGTAACGAGACCAGACTGTGAACACACATCGTTCGAGCTTCTCGGCACTGCGCGAGGCAAGACAGGCATACGAGCGCAGCCATGCCGGTCTGTGCCTGATCTCTCTGACTCCGAGCGTTCTCCGCCACAGGCCTGCGAGCTTGGCCTTGTTATTGTTTTTGTGTTGTTTTTTTTGGACAGAACGAAGGATTGGTCCGACATAAAAGTCCTAGGCCCTTTGTTGGCGTCGGAGCTTCGCCGCGTGTCCGGACTAGACGAACTAATAGACGGAGCGCTACCACGAGCATGCATCTCTTACATAGTAATACGGAGTACTCCGTAGTGAAGCTCAAAAGGACCTTGGACACATTTTCAGCGTGATCAGTCAGGGTTGGGTCAGCGCGGCCGAGCCGCGAGCTGTGTAGCTGGTGGATTGTATCCGTCAAGAGAGTGTATTAATAGCGAGCACGAGCATGTGGCCCCGAGTCCGGGAATGCTTGGTTGTTTACCTTTTGTATCTTGCGCATGGAGACAACGTGTTTGTGTGTGTGGGCTGGTCCTCCAATGTCGTTCCGGCCTGATAACGTGACTTCCGGATGGGCTGCCCTAGCGTGTCTTCCGTAGGGTTGGGCTTAGCAGCGCCTGCGGGAGCTCTTCTGGCTAGGGCACCCCGTTCGGCGCCACGGCTCACAGCAAGCACGCCGTCTCTCGTATTGGCGCAGCAGAGAATGGCGGGTGCGTCTTGCTGGCACCTGCTCCACCGGCCGCCATATTTTCGCTGCACGCCGACGGTGTGAGTAAGCGTGTGTATGGACAGAACAAGATATGTACGAGGAGCACTTGTAGATAAGTTACATGCTGCATATCTAGTACATACGCACGAATACAACTAAGTACTCCTTCTGTGTGTGTGGGACCAGATCGTGAGGCCACGATTCCGTCAAAGGCGCGGAGCTCAGCTAAAAAGCGGCCCAGCCAAACAAAACGCCAGGCCGGCTACCAGTTTTTTTCGGGGCTGTCTTGGCATCTTTTTGCTGCGCACGCACACTAATAATGCCCATAATGATTTTCGCACTTAGCGGCAAGCTCCCCTCCCTGCCCTGTTCCTGCGGGCTGCCCCCCCCCCCCCCCNNCCCCCCCCCAATCGCCCCAATCCCCTCTCTCATGCCGTGCCTACTAGAGTGCGCTAAGCTTCCCCCGACGTTTCCGCTGGCGCAGCGACTCAGGCCCGCAGCCCTGCTGCACCCACTGCAACCGCTGCTGCTATGTAAGATATCTTACGAGCCTGCTGTGTATGCTCGCTATCACTACGGAGTACTTATCTTGCTATCGCGCAGGTGAGCAGCACGCGTAATACTTGTCGATACCGGTATCAGGCGCTCCACACCCCTCTAAAGGCCTTCTTCCCACTGGCTCGAATTCCCACCAGGGCATGGGCTCAGGGTGCGACATATACGCAGGGTATCTTGCTGCCACTGGCTGAACCGCCCGCCCGTCTTTGGCCCACGGCCCATTCGCTGCCCATGTCCACCAGCGCCCAGCGCCAAAAGCCCGCCGGCCCTTCTCGACTTTTCCCTTCTAGCGCCTTCCCTCTCGCTGCTTTTCCTCGCCCGCTCCTCCTGCTCTTGCTCGCTGCTCTCATTCTGCTCTCCCGGCTTCCCGGAACCGAGCGAGACAGAGAGGCGAGGTGCGCCCCCCCCCAAAACGGCCGTAAACACCCAAAGACGGCGATTCTCCTCCTCCTCCTACTTCTTGCCCTCGAATCTTGCTCCTCCCATACTTGCTTTGCAGACTTGCTTTCCATCCCCCCTCCCTTTGTAGCCCCTTCATTTTCGCCTGCTGCAACTGCTCGTCCTTACCCCATTCGGGCTCCATTCCCTCGCTCCCTCAAACTGCTTTCTCGGCTAGTCATCCCTCCCCACTCTTCTCGCCTCATTCTTCTCCTCATTCTATCTCTTCTCTCTCCCGCGCTCTCTCTTCCTCTCCGTCGGCCGTCTTTCTGATTTGAATGAGGACATGATCGGGCCCTTTCCTCCTCACCCCATATATCTTTTTCTGCAACCCTACCTCTCTTGTACAGTTGTGCCGGGTGTCTGTTGTCTGGCGTTTCTTTTGGCATAATCCTCCCTCCCGCATTTCCCTCTTCCTCTTTCTGGCGCACTCGTCACTCCTGCTTGTCGGACAGGACCTTCCCTTCTCTCTCGCGTCTCTTTCTCTCGTTCTTCTTCGCCGGGCCTGCTATTCGTTTCTTCCAAGTACCGACGACCTGACCGTCTTGCTCTCCCGAGCTTCCCCGCCTGACTCTCGACCTCTTCGGTTCCTCTTCTTTTCGAGATACCCATAGCCATTCCTACCCACCGAACACATCCTCCATCCACCCAACATGAATAAACTGGCAAACCTTAACATGCGTCACTGGTCCGAGAGGATGAGCCCCAACTTTGGCATGAGCCGTCCTCCGAATATGCCCATACCTGGCATCGGCCCACACCAGAAGCTCACCCCTCAGGGTGCCGCCGCCAATGCTATTTCCGCCACGGGGCCTGTCATGGTCACCCCCATCTTCTACTCGTTCAACGTCCCCTTCGCCTCCGACCTGGCCGGCCCTGACACTGAGGACATTCTTCACGCCACCACCGATGCCGTTCTCCGCTGGACCCATCCCGAAGATGCCCCGGATGACGTTCCTGTCCACGAGCTGCCTATCCACGCCCATAATCTGTCTAACTTGGGAAAGTTATGCAGCGACATCTCTGTCAGCCAGCTGGAGATTGAGGCCCACGTCCTGACTGCCGTGCCCAAGAACACGAGAGGCCAGGTGACCACCGTCTGCCTTGTCGGCACCCCGGAGCTTGTCTACCGCACTCGCGAGACCATCTTGAACGAAACGCCCCTCTCCCTGGTTCGTGCCTGCTCTCCTCCCCTCTCCTGACGCTCTCTCCTACCGGCCCCGGAATCGTCTAGTATGACCTGTTTCAATGACCTGTTTCTGGCCAATCACATGCTTCGTGTCTCTACGTCTTGCTAACCAGATGTCTTGTTCAGCGTTGCACGACTGTCGATATCAATGGCGATATGGTCGCGGACCTGACGGCCGGAACCCTAAACAAGGCTGTTACCGATACACTCGACAGCATTTCGGCCTATTGCGGCGTCGATATCTTCCTCTTGGGCCCCAAACTGACGCCCATCCTCGACGGCTTGAACGGGGACACCGAGCTGCGCCGTGATCAACGATGGAGAGTGGCTATCTATGGCGACATCTTGTCCTCGGAGCACGCCAAGACGCGGGTGCTCATCCACATTGATCAAATGGTATGATGATTCGACTCAGGATCCAGAGACGAACGCAGATTTGTCCGGAAGAAGCGTGCCGAGCCGACGAGTCTGCAGCAGCACGTGGCGAAGCTGGAAGGTCGCCGGTGTGTACGAGAGAGCTAACCTTTTCCATGTAGCTGAAGCGAGCTGTCGATATCTTGCGCCTGGACTCCGCCTTCCACCAGCCTTTGTGTGGCCGCAACAGGAAAAACATCAAGATCATCGAGTCGTCCACGGGCACTGCCATCTACATGCCCCCCCCGTTCTCGACCGTTTTTCGCTACTGCCCGCCAAACGCTCGTGTGCGTGACCCCAACGAGATCTTTATCACAGGCGACAGCCAGGAAAGCATTGCTGCGGCTAAGAAGAAGATCCACGAGGTCCTTTCGCGGACTCGCCTTTTTCTCAAGGACATTGCCATGCCGTGCGAAAAGATAGACAACATCCTGCTCAGCCGCATGACGAAGGTGCGCAAGATCATTGAGGCAAACGGCGCCAACATCATCTTTCCTGTCCTCGGCTCCAAGCAGAGCACCGTACGCATCCAGGCTACGGAGAATCTGCATACCGAACGAACTGCACGTGAATTGATGGCTCTTGCCGGCCAGTTCTACAGCGGCTACTGGGCGATCTCCCAATCGGACGCTAGACAACCCCCCAGCCCGGTCGAAATTCAGTCCATCCTCGGAGAGGTCTGTGCCAATTCCGAAGCCGATGTCTCGTTCCAGGCTTGGGCCTTCAGCATCACCGGCTCCGATGATGCTGTCAAGGATGCTCTGAGCGTGTTGTCGCAGGTCAAGCTTGCCGTCCAGCTTCCTTACCAGATCAAGGTGAAGATCGAGCTGGCGAACGAGCACAAGGAGTTTGTTAGTGGGAAGAAGAACGGCAAGATCAACAAAATCATGGGACAGAGTAAGATTTTCCCTTCTGTTGTGGACATGCATGCTTAGTTCTTCCGCTAACCTGTCCCAGGCAATGTGCAGATTTTATTCGAAAGCTTCGGCGAGTACAATTTCAACATTGATGTCAACGCTCAGTCGTATGAGTCCATGAAACAGGGCCTGCTGCTGGTGGAGCAAGAAATGCCGGCATCGATCTCCTTCCATGTTCCCGACCAGTACCACAAGCGCATAATCGGAATTGGAGGACAGCACATCCAACGCATCATGAAGAAGCATTCTGTTTTTGTCAAGTTCAGCAATGCTATGGACCGAGGTACGTGGCGCCTGCCTCTTTTGCCGACGTTTCGATCAGAGGCTAACTCTTGTTGTCCAGGCGGCATTGGCCGAGAAGATGATGATATCCGAGTGGACAACGTTATCTGCCGCACTCCTGCTCGTAACGCCCAGAACCTCGAGCTGGTCAAGTCTGAGATTCTGGAGATGGTTGATCGTGTGGTAAGATACCCTGGCAGTTTGCATTTTAGCTACTTTTTTTTCATAACCATGCTCACCATTCATAGGACTCTGAGTTTACGTCGCAGATCGTGAATGTAGACCGGCTGTACCATCGCCAGCTGCTGGCTCGACTACCTGACTTGGAGACGCTCGAAAAAAAGTGGAACTGCAAGATCAGTTTCCCCAGCACTGAGCAGGCTAGCGACGAGGTCACCGTCACCGGTCCTCAGTGGCAAGTCCCTCAGTGTGTGGACGAGTTCCTTGTATGTGGCTTCCTCTTGCGAGCGACCTCGCCGAAATTCTACCTGCGTGGATATTCATAGCTAACCTAGAAATAGGGCATGGTTCCGGACAACCACGAACTTGTTTTCTTGCGAACGCCTGCCCTGAGCAAGTATCTCGAGTCGCCAGAGTTTGGCGACCTGCTCGTGAAGCTCAAGACGCAGCATGAGGTGGACGTCTCTGTGCACCAGACAATCGGCGAGACGGCCGAAGCGAGCAGCCCGACGATTGCTCTGCTCTGGACTTTCACTCGTAACAATGCCGGAGGGCTCCGCGATGCCATTGAGTTTCTCCAGTCGGAACTGGCGACGGCCGGTGTCGAAGTCACTGTGCTCAAGGGTTCGATCCCCCGTCCCAAGTCGGACACATTTGAGGAGTCGCTTCAGTACTTCGATTCGAAGCTCCTGCAGCACGCTCCAGCAGCCGTTTCGACCGACTCGCCGACGAAGTCTGCTTTCGGTGACGAGGTGGCCCGCGAGCGCAGCACAATCTTTGACAGGCTTCGCAAGCCGGGAAGCATGTCGTCCATCTCGTCGTTCCTCGACCGCCGCAAGAACAGCTCGCAGTCGACGCACTCGCTCTTTAAGGGCTCCAACAACGTGTCCAAGTCATCGCTCATCTCAATCGAATCAACGCGGAGCTTCAATGCGGACCGCAACCCCTGGAACGATAGCGGCGTCAATTTACCAGACGAAGACCATCCCTGGGTTGTTCGTCCGTTCAGCAACGGCATGGACCACCAGAACCTGGCCATCCCCCAACCCGGCGACTCGACGCCGCGTCACAACCCCCGACAGTCCGCGGACAGCGGACGTCCTTCCACTTCTCATTCTACCAATTCAGGATACCCCGGTCACATCGGACCATTCCGTTAGAAAAGCACTATTTGTTTTGAAGTCTGCTTAAACTTGGTTTTTTTTTCATCAGTTAGACACTGCGGGAGACGAAAAAAAATCGAAAATACCCCCCCTTTTGGCTGGATATACCCTGGCGCGCAAATACCCACTTCCGCCGGTCATGGATTTTGTGATGGACGAAGGATGCTTTTTATGTTGGTTTTGGTTTTTCTGTTTTATACTCCAATGTTGACGCCGATGCTTTTTACGTCCTTAAACTGTTATTTGCTCGTGTTGTCTTATACAAGACTCTGCGGCAAACGATGCAACGCGAATGATATCCCATTTATACAAAAAAAAGTTGCAGGTGCAATCTGGTTGGCAACGTCCAGAAATAGTGTTGGCGCGGCAAATATTGAGAGGTTTTGCTGTATATCGATTGGCATGGTTTGGAGAACAGAGTAAATAAAACCGTTTATATGCTCTAACCATTTCGCCTGTCCTTTCTGCTTGTGTATCAGCTCTCTGCGCCTAGAGTGTAAAGGGCAGTTCGTAATGTAGTGAATCCTGCTTTGTAGTATAACAGCACCGAGTAGAAAGAATGGACAATAAACGGAAGGCAATAAATATACCGTTCTCATGGCATAATCGTATTGAATGGTGACGAAAATTACCGTAACCTGTAAAATTCAGCATTACGCCTTAGCTTCCGTCGTCCCGTCACTTAGTTACCTCTTACACCTTGCTCGGCTAGCTCCCAGCCTATGTATATTCCAAGCAAGAAAGTATTTATGTTATCGCATCGACCCGACTGCCAGAATCTTGTATTGGGCTCGCTTTTGTCCAAAAGCCCAGGTGGCGTCAAAGGGGGTAGGATTTGCGCTTGCCGGCGAGATGCCAGCTCGGGCGTCTTTGCCTCGTCGCCGCAGCTCTTGCTGGTACTTGTTCCGGAAGTAAGTGACCCGGGACGGCATCTTGCTGTTTGCAGTATCAAAGGCGTCTTTATGTAGGCCTGTTTCCTTCCAGTACCTCTCACCGTCTATGAACTGGTGGTCGTACTCTGTCGTGTCTTCGTCCAGGATGAGATCGAAGTAGTCAAGCACCTCTTCATGCTTCAGCTCGGTGCAATACCATAGCAGCCTGGACACTCCGGTCTCATCTTTTGCTCTAGCATGGATCGGGATCCCCGAGAAGGTCGCAAGGCCGAGATCCGCCCACCTGCGATACACCACGGCCAGGACGGTGCAGAGGTTGTGGTGCTCGTAATTCCAGAACAGATCGTCAAACGACGAGTTGGACGGCCGCACGGGGCGAAAGTGGTCAGCCCAACGGCTGGCTGCGTACTGGAAGAGCGCTCGTGGGGGGCTGGAGCGACACTTGTCCAGATAGCGAGCCACGATAGCGTCGGCACGCTTTGGGTCTTGGAATATCCAGGCGCTAAAGCCGTGCTCATTGGGGCCTGCATGGTCTACGAGCATGTCCGGGACGTCGTCTTTGAGCAGCTGGAGGTAGTCGACACAGACCCTCAAGAGGTAGACGTCGGCATCCTCGAGTCGGATCGAGTGGTGCCATTGGCTCTTGATGTCACTGCTGGCAGACGGGGTACTTCTGCTCCCGTAGAATCCTGCGCTCAAAAGGGAAGTGTGACCGTGCTGTGACGGCACCTGGGCGAGTCGAGAGTGTGTTGTCTGGTCAGAGTTCGCTCCAAGAATCAAATCGCGTGCTGTCTGGTGGACCAGATGGATGCGACCATCGCGGGTCCGAAGGAAATGACCGCAAATGGCCAGGATATGGCTGTCAGACGGCGTGTAGAGAGCCTCTTGGAGCTCTGCTAAGCTCCTGTGAGGCCTGGCATTGTCCTGGACCGACGTGGCTTCAGCTTCAGAAGACGTATTCTCTTGGTGGACCTCGGCGGCAACACGCAGCTCTGCCAGAGACAGCGGTCGGGCTGCGGCGAGCACAATCTCTAACACTCTCCGAGCCTTCTTTGGATCTGCGCTTCTAGACAGCATGAAGACATACAGGTCGTCGAGGCTCCCCTGGTTGACGACAGACCCGAGCCGCCTTCTTGACATGCCGTCACCTCTTGCATCTTTTAACAGCCTGATGACAAGCAGTATCCAGAGGAAGGTGTAGTCGGCATCTGCGATCAGTTTTTCCCTCAACCACTTTAGCGTCTCCTGGGTTAAGCCAGGATGGTGTTGTCGCAAATCTTCCACCTGGTGTTGCACAAACAGTCCAATGTCTGCTGCTGTGGCTTTGCTTTCCATCTCTATCATGATCCGCATCATGTTGTTGCAGCCGGCCTCGATCCCATCGAGAGTGCTGTCGAGCTCGTCCTTTCCGCCAAGCCCGAGTGCATGTTGTATGACGATGTGCCGCCGGCTAAGGAGAATGATTTTGAGATGGGCCTTAGACGGCCAAGAGTCTTTTGCAAGGTACTCGGTTATGCACTTGAGCAAGGCGCCGACATGTGTATTTTCGCACTGGTCCAGGCCGTCTATGATCCAGGTTACATTCTGCATGACCGGATCTGACATGATTTCCATCAAGATGGACCAGAGGGACGGGAGACGATTGAGGACGTGCTCTGTCCGCTTGCACAGCACCGCTTTGACATGTCTGATGAGTCGCGGCTGAGAGGAGCAGATCTGATGTAAGAGAGCCGATACGGCCGCTGATACGCTGTCATCGTATTTGAAACAATCCATGAAGAAGTAATAACATACATGTCTTGGCGGAGACTCACTCTCGTCCAGCGATAGTGTGCTATAGAGGAATTTGGCAAGGGCAGAATTTCCACATCCGGGCGAGGCTGTGATCCATAAGAGAGCCGGACGAAGTGCCGTGCTCCAGCGATACCATTCCCTGTGAGAGAGAAGCCACGTGCAGGTTCCGGATACGGCTTGATCGACGTTTCCCAAGTGCTCAAGGTAGTCCTGGTTGAGCTTCTTGATGCAGTTTTCGTCTCGGGTATTCATAGCTACACAGGTCAATTTGGCTGAGGCAGCCCAGGCCGCAGCCGATTGCCACTCACAATAGTCGTCCTCGACCTGGGTATTAGTGACCAACTGAGCTATCTGAGCCGCAGTCGTCTGGTATCTCGGCTCGGACGGGTCTGCAAATTTGCACATGTCGGAGTGATGAGCCCCGGAGGAGATGGTGAGCTCATTCGGCCAGCCCAGGTTTGCGGAATTTCCCTGTACGACCTGGTGTTTTCCACCATCAGAGGGGCATAAGACCGAGGAGAGGTGAAGCAGGAGGTAGACTGACGAGGCAGTTGAGCCCGTCCATGGGCTCAGTCTCGAAGAAAGACCTTATCTTGAACTGGGCTCCGCGCGATGCGAACGAGTCGGAGATACGAGAGAGCATGTCAGCGTCCACCTTGAGGTCTCGAGACAGCCCGGCATTGGCAACATATCCAAACGAACCGATCTGCACCAGAGACAGGCCGATGGTGTCCCAACAGGCGAGCTGGGAGCCGCGGTGAGGCGTGCCGAAGAAGGCGACTCCGCGAATGCTACGGAGAATGTCCGAGTAGTCTTGGTCGCGCTCGCTCGCTCGGATCACGGCCTGACGACCGCTGGTGAGTGCTGCCTTGCGTCTCGTCTACGGCAGGTGAGGGCGCGCAGTCATACCTGCTTGAAGACAAGGCCTCCGAGGCTGTGGCAGATGAAGACGATGGGCCGAGATCTCTCGTGCCGCGTTCGCCGGTTCGCCTGGACGCTGGCCAGCAGGATGGAGGCAGAGTCTGGGACCGCTGCTTCCGAGCAGCCAAAATAGGATCTGGAATCGTAGCCAAACGTCATGATGCGGGCATTGGGAATGTCCTTTGCAAGACACTGCTCGTCGCTCAGCCAGTTGAGACCGGTGCGGGCATGCGTCCATGTGTCTATGGGATGGCCGTTTAGTCCGTGGATGGCGATGACGTCGACGCAGCCAGCCGTTTCTGCTGGCCGGTCGACCAGAGTGACCAGCCCATCGATCGGCCGAGAGGCCTCGCCGTCGCCGTCGTCTCTTTGCTGGCCAAAGATGCGCGGAATCTTGGACAGGAAAGCCATGGCGAGAGTTGATTTATCAGATACATGTGCAGTGTCTATGAGTACAATCCCCTCACGCCTGCGCGCACTCTGCGCGCACCCTGCGCGCACCCCGATCTACTCGTACACGATCTTGGCGCTATCATGTGACTGCGCAAGCAATGCACACTGTCGGCCTTCTAGGCGGCTCGCCATGATTACCTGCGCGATGATCGAATTTGAACCGGGGAAGGCTGAATCACGTGACATGGGGATGTACAGTCGACAATGAGCTCATTATTGGCGGGCTCTCGGCGGCGGCCGTAGGCGGCACAGGCTGTGTGCAGGTTGTTGATTGGCTGCGGGACGGCACAGCTACAGTAGCGGGGTGCAAGCCGACATGACTCGCCAGCTAAAGCGATCGCCGGGTCGAGGATGGCGATCAGAAACGCCCCAGTCAGTTACTCGACCTCGCCCAAAGACCCTCTCATGACAGGGAACAGCGTGATGGGGGAAAATCCCGCTCGGGCTCGAGAGAGCGGTGTGGCTGTGAAGCTGGGACTGAACTAGCCCCAATACAGACAGCAGGTGTCCTAGGGATGCGATATGCCAATTTAACGGGTGCCTACTCCGTACAGAGTACTCGGTAAGATGTAAGATACCGCCGTTGGGTGCTGTAGCTTGCGTGGCGGCTTAAGACCAGTCAGGCAACAGGCATTCCCTGCTAGAGGGCTCCTAGTGCTGCGCCTCACTATTAGCAACTTACTAAAGCAGCAGGGCTGTTATCTTACGACCCCAGGTCGTTCCTTCCCAAACAATCTTCCGCGTCGTGCTGATTGCAGGGCGACTGACCTTTGCAGCTGCTTTAATTTCCAGTCGATCGTTAGCCCGTTTGGAAGAGAGGGAAAGGCAAACAGGACAAACAAGAGCGAAGGGTGAAAGGAAGGAGAAGAGAGCCAACGCTGCGACGCGGACACCGGTGCATAGACAGCAATAGGAGCAGCACGACGGAAGGATGGCGTCGGCGTCGGCAGAAAAGAGCCTTGTGCAGGCGCACTACGACAGCCTGGCGATGGAAGCCGAGCGTGAGGAGAGCCAGGGGACGAGCAGCGCGACAGCGTACGGAAAGCAGGAGGTGGCGGTGGAGGAGAGTAGCTTTGGGGCCGGGCCGTCGTCGCCAGGCCGGCTGGCAGCAGGAAACGGAGTAGCAGCAGCAGCAACAACGGCAACAGCAACAACAACAACATCACAGCCATTATCGGCGTCACCACCGCTGCCAAATCGACCGGCACTGCCACCATACTCGGGGCCGGCGTCAAGCGCGCACGAGGCCGCACTGGAGCAGCAGCAGCAGGAGCAGGAGCAGCAGCAGCAGCAGCAGCAGCAGCAGCAGCAGCAGCCACACCAGCCGAGCAGCGGACGCAAGAAGATGGTGCAGCGATATCCGGGGCTGCCGGCACTGGACTACCGGCTGTACCAGCCGCCGCTGTTTGTGCTGTCGGCGGACAAGACGACGATCAAGTCGTCGGCCCCGTACCTGTCGGCGACGGCGACGGCACTGGCCGGGCTGGTGCGGGCACAGGCGACGGTGCCGCCGAAGCCGATGATTGAGATCACGGGCAGCCGGGGGAACCACCGGCCGGACTTTGCGGTGAAGCTGAACCTGATGTCGCTGCTGGTGGCGGAGGATCCACGGCGGCGGCTCAACTACGTGCGGTGCGTGGGCCGGGGCGAGCTGGCGCTGCGAGGAGGCAGCCGGGCGGCGATGACGCCGACGGTGGAGACGAACAGCGGCGCCGGGGCGGAAGAGGAGGTCGAGGCGTGGTGCCGGCGGTTCTGCGAGGACACGGCGGCGGCCAAGGTGTTTGTGCTGGAGCGGCAGGTGGCCAACCTCGACCTCAGCTGGCTCGAGGGCCAGATCCGCAGCCTGGTGGCGGCGACGGGATACCGCGGCGCTGTGTCGGTGACGTTTCCGGTGGCCCACGCGCGCGTGGTGGTGCAGAGCCCCGACCGGGTCAACAAGTTCTTCACCACCGTGACGACGCTCTTCACCGGCAAGAGCACGTACGAGGTCGTCAAGGCGGTCTGGCCGTTTGCCACGCACAAGAACGGCGAGGTCGGGCGGCAGTGTGCCGTGCAGAGCGAGGAGACGTGGTGGAAGGAGTGGCGCGACCCGCTGCGCCATGCCATCGGAACCAAGCGCCACGGCTGGGTCACCAACGAGGACAAGCTCGAGGCCCTGATGGAGGACGTCGGCAAGACGGTCGCGGCCGTCGACTGGGGCCCAAGCCTGAGCACGTGACCCGCAGCGACTCGCATCATCGGACAGCACGGCGTTGGGGTTTCATGTGCTTTGCCTTTACCATTTACCATTAGCCGGACGAATTGCACTAATCATTGGCGTCTGGGTCGTGCTGCTCTGCACCTGCATCCTGATCCTTCCGGGAGGCTGAGCACGCTCAGCCTTGGGAGGTACAGTGAGTCACCGGGACTGACAAGCGCTATAATGACGCTGCTCCACAGGGGGTATATAGGCAGATGTGCCTCCGGTCGAGAACAGCACAGCACAGGGCATCAGACACAAGACGCATCAAAAGGCTGGATAGACTTGTTTTTTCTGCATTTTATCTTTTCATCCCATTTCATAATTCCCATTCTTTCTGTTTTCCCGACACATCACAGCTCATGGCGACGCCGGGAGCCTTTGCCCTCGGCTCTTACAACACGGCACTCTGCCTGGTGCCGCCGGAGAGCAGCTGGGCGGCGGTGGACAGCCTGCGTGCGCTATACGACAAGGCGTACGGAAAGTGGCCGCCACACGTAAACATGGTGTACCCGTTTGTGCAGCCGGAACAGCTCGAAGCGGCGGCCCAGCGGATACAGACGGTGCTGCAGCGGCCGGCCGGCGAGCCTGTGGCGGCGTCCATTGCCGTGCAGCTGGACTCGACAGGCGTGTTTCAGCAGCGGCGCGAAAAGACGATATTTCTGCACGACGGCAGCGAAGCCGGCGGTGGCGGGACGCTGGAGACGCTGCGAGCACGGCTGCTGGCCGCACTCGGCACCAGCAGCCAGAGCCAGGACGACAGCCATCGGCTGCACATGACCGTTGCGCAGAGCAGCGGCAGCGGGGAGGACGGCGAGGACGGCGAGGTGCCGAGCGACACGCTGGGCCACGCACATCGGTTTCTGCGGCACAAGGTAGAGCTGTTGCCGGCAGTGACCTGGCGAGCGGACCGGCTGCACATTCTGGTGCGTGAGCGGACAGAGCAGGGCGGCGTGGTGGCCAGCCGGATGCGGCTGTGGGGAGTGGTGCATCTGGAGGACGGCCGGCTGGAGAGGCTGAGCCGGGAACCATTTTACGAGCAGGTGGAAGTTGACGGGGAGGGCCAGAACGCGGAGAACGAGGAGAACGAGGATCAGGACGAGGACGACGATCTCGACAACACCCCCCTTCCATCCTTTGACCCCGTCACGTTTGTGCCCGAAGACCGCTACTGGATGGCGTGTCCGCCCGACGACTGGGCGCTCTTTGAGCCGGCAGCAGGGCGTCCAGCCGGCGGTCCCGACACGCTGACGGTGGCGACGTACAACGTGCTGGGCGAGTTTGAGTGGCCGCCGTCGACGGCACGGGTGCCGCTCCTAATCGGCAGCATCCTGGCGGCGGGCGCGACGGCCGACGTGCTGGTGCTGGCCGAGGTCACCGACGACGTGCTGAGCGGGCTGCTGGCCGACGACGGCGTGCGCACGGCGTATCCGTTTGCCTCACACGGGCCGCCCGACCAGGAAGACATGCCGCCGCTACCGAGCCTGCTCAACGTTGTCGTGCTGAGCCGACGGCCGTTTGCCTGGTCGTGGGTGGCCTTTGCGCGCGCACACAAGGGAGCTCTGGTAGCGAGGTGGGGGGAGGAGGACGAGGGGGGGGACGAGGGCGAGGACGAGGGCAAAGATGAAAACCCCAAGCTTGTCGTCGCTGCTGTCCACCTGACCCATGGGCTCACCACCGGCGCCGTGGCCTGCAAGCGGGCCGAGGCGCTGCGGCTGCTGCGACATCTGCGGCAGTACCGCTCGTCGGCAGACGTGTTTGTCGCCGGCGACGTCAACGTGCACACGTCGTCGCGGGCCATCGAGGCGGCCGTCGAGCGCAAGGCACTGACGCCGCAGGCCGTGCAGACGGTCGAGCACGGCTTTGACGACCTCTTTACCCGCGACGGCTTCGTGGACGTGTGGCAAAAACAGACGGACGAAGCGGACGAAACGGACGAGGCCGAGTTTGACGGCGAGCAGGGCGCCACATACGACCCGCTGCACAATGCCCTGGCAGCACGCATCGTCGGCAGCGGACTCAACAACCGGCCGCAGCGGTTCGACCGGATCTTTGTGCGGCGGGCAAACGCAAACGGCCAGCGGCTGCGGATTGTCGACGCCAACCTGTTTGGCTTCCCGGCTGCTGGGAGCGACACCACGGCGACGGAGAGCTTCGCTAGCGATCACTGGGGCGTGCGGTGTGTGTTGGAGCGGGAGGAGGGTAGTGGAAGTGAGAGGGAAGACGAAAACGAAAGCGGAAACGAAAGCGGAGACGAACTCGTCACCGACACGCAGCAGCTGACCATCTCGAGCGAGGTAGCCAAGCTAGTAGTGCCAGTGGTGTCTGTACAACCGGCTGGGCCGCTCGCCGATGCGGCCGCTCTCGACAGGGCGCTGGTCGAGCTCGACGCGATCCCGTCGAACGAGGAGGTCGCACGGCGCAGAGACGCACTGGCGCTGCTGCAGCGAATTCTGTTGGCCGAGAACAGTAATGGCGATGCTGAGTCAGCAGAAAGTCCCCCAAGGCTGCCACGTCAGCTGGTGGTCGTGCCGGTGGGCTCGTACGGGCTGGACGTGTGGACGGCGGCATCGGACATGGACTGCCTGTGCATCGGAGCGTATGCGGCGACGACGTTCTTCGCCATGGCGACACAGCGACTCCGAGCAGCCGGTCAGGGCAGCCAGGCCGAGGACGTGCAGATTGTGCGGCGGGTGCGGGCGCACACGGGCACGATGCTGGAGCTGTCGGTCAGGGGGCTGCACGTGGACCTGCAGTACTGCCAGGCGCCGGTGGTGGCCGAGACATGGCCGGCTGTTCTCGTGGTGGCGGCCGACCACGCGCTCATCACGTCGCTGTCGCCACAGACGCTGTCGAAACTCAAGGCGGTGCGAGATCTGTACGTCTTGCGCAAGTCGTTTTCGGGCGGCAAGGGCCAGCACACGACGCAGCACTTCCAGACGGCCTATCGCGCCATCAAGACGTGGGCTCGCTCTCGCGGGCTCTATGCGGCTCGCTTCGGCTACCTCGGCGGCATCCAGATCGCCATACTGCTGACGCGGGTGATGAAGCTGATGGCAGCTGTAGACGACGACGACGACGACGACGACGACCACGACCACGACCACGACGACCACGACCACGACCACGACGACCACGACGACAACAGCAGGGCGGTGCCCGACATCCTGGCGACGTTTTTCCGACACTATGCCGGCTTTGACTGGGCGACGCAGATGGCCTTTGACCCGTTCTTCTACGGCGGCAAGGCTCCGTATGTGCGGACGGCCCGCGAGCCGCTCGTGATCCTGGGCTACCACCGGCCGCAGCTCAACACGAGCATGGCGGCATCGGTGCCGTCGGTGCGCGTGCTCGCAGCCGAGTTCCGACGGGCCAACCGGGTGCTGAGCGCGGGCCAGACCAGCTGGGACGTCTTTTTGAGCGGCGGAGGCAGCGACGAGGGACACGAGAAGGACGTCCGCAGCAGCAGCACGACCGTGGCGGCCGGGCTTCCGGCTGGGGCGGCCGCGTTTGTGTGTGGCTACCGGACGTACGTCAAGATCGACCTGCAGTACTGGGGCCTGTCGCTTCGGCGAGGGGCCTCGTTTGTGGGCTGGCTCGAGTCGCGGTGCGTGATGCTGCTGGTCGACGTGGCCCGACGGCTGCCACAGCTCAACGCGCGCATCTGGCCGGGGCGATTTGTGGAGGCGGAAGAAGGAAAAGCTGGAGAGCGTGCAGAAGGCGCTGCCACGCAGTACCAAGGCTGCTACCTGATCGGACTCGATCTGGCGGCATCGCTCTCGCGGGACGACCGGCACATTGCGCTGGGCACGCTGCAGTCGGTGCTGTCGACATTTGAGCGGCAGATGCGGCGGCCGGGCGGCGGCGGGTACGATGCGCAGTGGATGTGGCTGGGAGTCAGCATTGCGAAGCGGACGGATCTGGGCGATGTCGACCGTCTGCGGCTGGACGAGCGAGCCTGGGGCGAGCACACGCCCGGGGACGAGGAGGAGGAGGAAGAGGGTGAAGAGGAGGGAGGGGGCGAGGGTGAAGAGGGTGAAGAGGACGAGGAAGAAGCACGGCCCAACAAGAAAGGAAAAAAGGGCAAAAAGGGGAAAAAGGGCAAGAAGGGCAAGAAGGGCAAAAAAGACAAGGACGAGGCCGATGCGGCGGCAGTGCACGTGGGCACGGGCAAGAAGTTCCGGTCGGCGCAGGACGTGATCAAGCGGCTGCGCTGGGACCCGCAGCTGGACCGGGCAGACTACATTGTCGGGTACGAGGACCGGTTTCTGGGGGCGCAGGAGCGGGCGCTCAGCGCGTGGAAGTCAGAGCAGACAGACGAGGAGTTTATCCCGCAGCACCGGGTGCTGTACTTTCGGCGGCGCAGCGACGGGGCAGTGATCTGGGACCGGCGAGCGCGCAAGGACGAGGTGTTTGGGGGGGGGTGTGGGGGAAATTGAAGTGTGGGAGTGGGAGTGGAGGTGTGGTTGAGTGTATGAAGCTGTAATTGTAATTGAGTCTCTTGTAGTTATGTGTATTTTAAGAGATTTAAAGATATCTAATTACCTCGTCCCGGTCGCGCCTTCCGACCTGCAACAACATCTCGGCGCTTTCTGCCGTGGCCTCCCATTCGCTCTGGTACGCGAGCTTCTCCCGCCAGTCAGCTCCGCTGCCGTCGTCAAAGACCTCTTCGAGCGGATACCGGCGGCCCTCGGGCAGGGTGGCGGCGAGGGCCTCGAGGTCGGCCGCTGTGGGCGGCGGCGGGCCAGCGTCGTGGTCGGGCGGCGGGGGCTCCTGGCCCAGAAAGGCCCACAGGCGCAGCTCCTCCTGGCGGCCGTTGTGGGCGTCGACGGCGTCGGCGTAGTCGTCGGCGCGCAGGTCGGCGGCGATGCGGGCGCGCAGGCCACGACGCATGCTCGCGGGCCAGCGCGAGCGGGTGCTAGCGAGGACAGAGAAGCGGACGGCCTCGTCGAGCTCGACGTCGACGCGGTCCAGATGAGAGGTGTTGCTGGTGTTGCTGGTGTTGCTGTCGTCTTCTTCGTCCTTGATCTGGAGCATTACGTCGTCTTCGTCGTCGTCGTCGTCGTCGTTGTCGTCGTCGTTGTCGCCCTCTTCCTCGTCGTTCTCATCCCCCTCCTCCTCTACTAAGATCGGCCATGGCTGCAGCTCGGTTTCCATCCCGACTGGCAGCAGGGCCTCCTCGACCTCGTCATACGTCATCGGCATCACCGGCCCCTCGACCACCTCGGCATAGTCGGCCTCGTCCGGGACGGCCACCGCCTTGCGCCGCCGCTTCTTGCTCTGCTTTTTGCGCGGCCTCGCCCGCGGCATCGTCTTCTTGCTCCGGTACACCCGCAGGTCCAGCCGCCGCGCACAGCGCGCCCAGAAGGCGGCCGTGTCGTGCTGCAGGCCGAGCGAGGCGACGGCAGCGGCCACGTCGCGGCGGCGGACCAGCGGCTGCAGCCCGGGCAGGCTGCCGCCCTCGTTGCCGCCGCCGATGCGGGCGCGCAGGCGGGCGGCGCAAAAGTAGAGGGCCGCGGCCGTCAGCCGCTGGGCGAGCGCGCACACGAGCGCCTGCAGGTCCTGGAGGGCGTCGAAGCGGAGGGCCGGCAGCTCGCCGACGGCGCGCCAGTTGGCGTGGCGGGCGGCGCCGTTCATGAACAGCCGGGCCGACAGGTTCAGCATCGAGGGGGTGTTGAAGAGGAGGAGGGGGGAGGGCAGCCGGCTGTGGTCGTCTGGCTGTGGCTGTGGCTGTGGCTGTTGCTGTGGCTGTTGCTGTGGCTGTGGCTGTGGCTGTGGCTGTGGCTGTGGCTGTGGCTGTGGCTGTGTCTCTTTCTGTATCTCTTTCTCGGCCTCGGTCACCATCCCAGCCTCTGCCTCTTCAGCCTCTCTCTCTGCCTCTTTCTCTGCCTCCGCCTCAGCCTCTGCCTCGGCCTCCGCCGTCAGTTGCCGGCAGTTCCACTCGGCCACCAGCCAGCGGTCGCCGTGCTGCCGCTCGGCCTCGGCCTCGTCGCGCATCGCCTCCTGGCGCGCCAGCCCGTCGGCCGCCGCCTCCAGGGCCGCGCAGCACGCCTCGCCCACCTCCAGGGCCGCCGGCACGTCGGCCGCCTGCAGCTTCCGCACCGGCCGCCGCCATCGGCCTTCGCCCGCGCCCGCCGCCGCGTGCTCCGCCCCCAGCAGCCAGAGGTACGCCCGCACCTCCAGCACGCCCTTGGTGCCCACGCGCCGCGCGATTCCTGCCACGTCGTCGCGCCCCAGCCGCCCCAGCGCCCGAAAGAACCGCTCCTTCTCGGCCCTGTCCCACGTGGTCAGCCCCATCTGCGACCGCGTCAGCCCCGGCCCCGCGTCCGGCCCCGCGTCCGCTGCGTCGCCCTCGCCGGCGCTGCTCGCTGCCAGCAGCTCCGCGTACCGCACGTTCGCCTGCCTCTGCACCCGCTTCAGCGCCGGGGGGCCGGGGCGCCGACGCGGGCCCGCCGGCGACGCGCTCCGCCGACGCTTTCGCCCGCCGGCGAGGCCCTCCGGCTCAGCTGTCGTGCTTGTCCGCACGGCGTCGGCGTCGGCCCCGTCGTCCGCATCGGCCGCAGACAGCCGCGTCAGGTCGCCGCGCTCATCCAGCACATATTCGGCCTTGACGTCCTCGTCGTCCTCGTCGTCCTCGTCGTCCTCGGAGCTGCTGGAAGACGACTCCGACTCTTCTGACTCGTCTGACTCTTCGGGCTGATCCTCGGACTGATCCTCTTCTACCTTGATGTCGTCCTCCTCCATGTCCTCCTCCATGACCTCTTCCTGCCGTGGCGACAGTGGGGGGTCTGTCATCGTGCCTCTCCTCAGCTTGCCTTGTTCAAGATTTATGAGCTTAGTACTCTTCTAGTGCTGCCGTTTGCTGTAGCGCTGGTTGGTCAGTGCGCCAGTCACGTGACTTGGACCTCCAAACTCTTTCCGCCGTGCCTTGCATCTGTCGAGTGTCAAGGACAAGTAGGTCAGACGATGCGATGCCGCAACTATCATCGTGGAGGCGCACATGGGGCACCATACGCGCCGCAGCGCGCCTAGGACGGCGCGGAGCGGCCACAGCGACGCCGGCCGGGCTGCCAGCCGTGCTGCTGCGCGACTACCAGGAAGAATGCATCCAGTCGGTGCTGGCGTCGCTGGACCGGGGCCAGAAGCGGGTGGGCATCTCGCTGGCTACGGGCGCGGGCAAGACGGTGGTGTTTACGCAGCTGCTGGACCGGATCCGGCCGACGGCCGCGGGCGGCAACCGGACGCTGATCCTGGCGCACCGCCGCGAGCTGGTCGAGCAGGCAGCCCGGCACTGCTCGACGGCATATCCGGACAAGACGGTCGAGATCGAGATGGGGTCGCTGCACGCGAGCGGCACGGCCGAGATCACGGTGGCGAGCGTGCAGTCGATCACGTCGGGCGGGCGCATCGCCAAGTTCAGCCCGTCTGCCTACAAGCTGGTGCTGGTGGACGAGGCCCACCACATTGTGGCCTCGGGCTACATGCAGGTGCTCCAGCACTTTGGGCTGCACCGGAAGCCCGACCCCGAGACCGGCGCACAGGCCGGCGGGCCGGTGCTGGTGGGCGTGTCGGCGACGTTCTCGCGCTTCGACGGGCTGGCGCTGGGCGCGGCCATTGACGAGATCGCCTACCACAAGGACTACGTCGACATGATCGGCGACGGCTGGCTGGCCGACGTGGTCTTTACGACGGTGCGGTCGACGGCGGACCTGTCCCAGATGCACAACAACAGCGGCGGCGACTTTGCCGTGAGCGAGCTGTCGCGGGCCGTCAACACAGCCCAAGCCAACGAGGTGACCGTGCGGGCGTGGCTGGCCAAGGCCGCCGCCGCCGGCCGCCGGTCGACGCTCGTGTTCTGCGTGGATCTCAGTCACGTGGCCGACCTGACGGCCGCCTTTTGCCGCCACGGCGTCGACGCACAGGCGGTCACGAGCGAGACAGACCGCGTCACGCGCAGCCGCCGGCTCGACGCCTTTCGCCGCGGCGACTTTCCCGTGCTGCTCAACTGCGGCGTCTTCACCGAGGGCACCGACATTCCCGCCGTCGACTGCGTCCTGCTGGCCCGGCCGACCCGCTCGCGCAACCTGCTCGTCCAGATGATCGGCCGCGGCATGCGGCTGCACGCCGGCAAGACCAACTGCCACGTCATCGACATGGTGGCCTCGCTCGCCACCGGCATCGTCAGCTGCCCGACGCTGTTTGGGCTCGCGCCCGACGAGCTGGTCGACGGCGCCTCCGTGACCGACCTGCAGGCGCTGCGGGAGCGGAAACAAGAGGGCCTGGGCCTGAACCTAAATCGGGCGGTCGCCTCCGGCCAGCCGCCCATCACCAGCGTCCGCTTCACCGACTACGACTCCGTGCTCGACCTAATCGCCGACACGTCGGGCGAGCGGCACATTCGCGCCGTCAGCCACAACGCTTGGGTGCAGGTGGGCCAGCATCGGTACGTGCTCTCGGGGCCGACCGGCACATATCTACGGCTGGAACAGGTCGAGGGTGAGGGAGGGGGTGAGAGCGGGGAAAAGAGCAGCAAGAGCACCAAAACGAGGACAGGCAAAAAGGCGAAAACAAGCAAGACAAAAGCCAGCACAACCACTCCCACCACTCCCACCACGCCCACTCCCCCCTTTCGCGTCGTCGAGGTCCGCGCCCTGCCGCCCGGTGTCTCAAAGTCCCCCTTTGCACCGCCCCGCGAGCTCTGTCGCGCCCTGACCCTCAACGACGCCGTCCACGCCGCCGACAGCTACGCCGCCAAGCTCTTCCCCCGTCCCTTTATCCTCCGCCAGATGGCCTGGCGCAAGGGCCCGCCCACCCCCGGCCAGCTCGCCTTCCTCAACAAGATTCGTGACAAGGCCGACGACCGCCCCCTGACCGAGGACAACGTCACCCGCGGCGCCGCCTCCGACATGATCACCAAGATCAAGCACGGCGCCCGCGGCTGGTTTGCCGACATCGACGCCGTCCGCCGCCGCCGCGACCGCCTCCAGGCCGCCCAGGACGCCCGCAAGCGTCGCGAGACCGTCGCCGTCGGGCCCCTGGCGTGATTGCGTGATTGTTCTTTGCAGTTTTGCGTTTTTGCAGTTTTGCCCGTCGAAGCTGCAAAACGTCCGAGACCGGTCTCGCATCCCTCCGCCGTCAGACAGTCTCAGACACTCAGACACTCTCAGGCACCCGTCGCGTGATCTCATTCTGGCCCATCCGCACAGCCGGCCATCAAGGTCCTCTGCCCGGCCACTTTGCTGCCTGCTCGGTCACCATGTCGTGACCCCCACCTCGGTCGCACCTGCCCCATCTCCTCGTCTCGCCAACGCCGCCTGCTTGGCTCTGCCGCCTGCACGGCTCCTTCCCAATTCACTGTTTCCGCACCGGCCTAATCGCCTGCACAATCGGCCAACGTCGTCATCGCCTCGCCTATTGCGTTGCCTGACTGCTTTTTTTCATTTGTGGCCTCCGTCTTCGCTGCCATGGCCTTCTGGGTCTACCTCGGCTGTTTCGTCTGCCTTGTCTGCCTTGCCTCGTCTTCCTCGTCTTCCTCGTCTTCCTCGTCTTCCTCGTCTTCCTCGTCCTCCTCGTCTACATGTCTGCCATCTCTTCTCTTCATCCTCTCCCACACACACTCGTTGTCTTTCAGGTAGCCAAACGGCCTGCAGACTGCCACTCACTCTTTCCAAGCATACATTTAGAGTCCTCTATCTCGTCCCGTCTATGCCATCGTTAACAACCATGTATGCTGGCCAAGAGTTGCCCTCGGCATCCTCCCACGCCTGCGGGAGCAGGTCCCGCATCACCGCCCGACGCTCCAAGAGCTGCGTCAGATCTTTCCCGAGGGCATGCCAGCGCACCTGTGATGGTCTCGTTCGGGACAAGTCTGCGTCCTCGGACGCTCGTGGCAAGACGAAGAAATCCGAACCGGGCGAAACCCACACTGAAGTGTCGGACATCACCAACGCCTTTCACCAGCAAACCCTCAAGCTGAACGACATTGTCATCCATAAGAACGAGCAGCGTCGCAGATCGCAGGCCATTGCCGCGAGAAAATGGCACCAACTGAAAGCCGTCAGACGCCAGACTGCCGTACTGAACAACGTCCGCGACAACAAATCAGCCTATTCTGGCAGCATCCAAGACCTGAGGCGGACACTGAAATGGCAAGCCAGGATCCTCGACGAGCAGCTCTCTGAAGAAACTCGCCGCTTGGCTGCCCAGGACAAAAGAATGCGAACCCTGTTCACCGGCATGCTGGATGCAACCCAGTACAAGTCGTGGGACGCCGAGATCTCCCGCTATGGAGGGCCCTGCTCCAACAACACGGACAGCGACATGGGAGATCTCTCTTCGATAGACGTGGAATCTTTCAGCGGAGATATCATGTCTGCCATGGACAAAGATCTGACAGGAACTACCCTCGATGACGAAGAATATGACCAAAACGTCGACTTGCTGGACGGGACGCACCTCGACATTCATGACTTTTGCAAGTCCATCGACACATTTGGGGCCGTTGACAACAACGCTGTGCTTGTCCCCGACTGGTTTACTGTTCTGGAATCGGACAAGTCCGTCCCGCTTCTCAGCAAGGGCACCATCAGCCGCTATGTCGAGTTGGTCAACAAGCTTTACAGGCTTGAGAAGGAGATGCAATGCAATGAGGCCGGCAACGGCGCCAAAGACGAGCACGAAAGGCTTCTGGCTCACATTAACGCATCCATGGCTGCCGTGGCCGATCGCGATCGGGAGGTGGTGAAAGCACGGCACGCGGCTGAAAAAATACAAGCCGATTTGGAAACCCTGTAGGCCACAGCTGTGTAAAGGAAGTCTACCAGACCCGAGGTCTGTTCAGCGCTTGCTTTTCAGGTTGATGCCCAAATATTGGAACAAGAATCAAACACCAGGGTAGATAGCTGGCTGGGTCGAACGAACAAGAGGAATGCTACAGTGCTTTACGAAAGCAACGCATATGATTAAAACAGATACAAAAGCCCAATCTCAAATCTCAACATAAAAAATAAATATATTTATCAAAAGCAGCTAAGTTTTCCACCTTTTCTCTATAGATGCGCCAGTGGAACTTACCCGTATCTTCTCTGCTCACTGTCAGAAGCACTACTATCCATTACGTTCGAGATATTCTTATGAGGTGCCTTTTCGGTCTCAACAATCATCATATCAACAATCACCCAACGTTCAGAAAAGCCTGTTCTGAAACAGGGTATTGAGCTACAAGGGCTTGATAATGCCTACTTCCGTGCTTAATATCCTCCCAGACAGGCTATAAGCCTTGTGGCAGCTAACGGAGGAGGAGACGGGAGATGACACGGGTGCCAACGCGGATGCACGAGAAAAAACAAGGAAGAAGAGGGGCAAACCCTAGGATAATTAAAAGGTCCTATTGTCCTGCAGGCACAAGCAAGGCTGTAACTGTTTGGTGATCTCAACTAAATTGGGCAAGGTGCGAGAAGAGCCCGTGATCACGTGACACGGCCATGCCTTAATTGTGGATTTCCGGCAAAGCTTGCACGATCTCCCTAAAGGGATAGAGGCCTCAAGGGATAATACTAGTAAGTGAACTTCAGCCGCGATCCTTTTGGCTTTACAAACAGTATAGCCTGAGTAATCCTCTCGTACGCGTCATGCAGCTGCAATCCGTATTAAACTACGACGTATGTACTCCGTAGACGCGTCCTGGCACTAATGCATGCGTCGTGTCTTGGTGCATTCTTGCTGTTCTTTGCAGCTGCATCGACGATTGGCCCCTAAAGACCCTTAAACCCCCTGTCATCCGAACGGCTATCCCCTAATCCGCCAAAAAGGACCCATTGTCCCTCCCTCCTTCTTTTCTTTCCTTCCGTCCCCTCCGCCGATCAGCACTAAGTATCTTAGTAGTCTGTCTCATTACCAGGTATTCTTACCGGTTACGCTCCTTTGATATATCCCAAGGCTATTTGCTGGCATTTCGGCTGCCCATTTCTGCCCATTCTCTTCCACGCCCATCCCAACAACAACAGGAACCGATCTCCTTCACGCCGCTTTTAGCGCCAGCACGCGCCATCGCATAGCGTCCATCCAGCAGCTCACATCCGATAGCAAGTTGGCGACGACGGCGCATACGAGCCAAGCCCAACCAGTTGAGTCGAGGACTCACTGCTGCCGCCACCAGGATGCGTCTTGCCTTGCGAGAGCCGCTCGCTCGGCGCGCGCTCTTCCTCGTGCAGACCCTGGCCCTCTTCGGCCATGTCGCGGAAGCCTTTTACATTCCAGGTTCGTCCATGGCGCAACAGAAGACGGAATCTGCCTCGTGCTGACTGCTGCTTCTGCTTCTCAGGCTGGTCGGTCAGGAGTTATGCCGACACGGAGCAGATCCCACTACTCGTCAACAAGGTGTACTCGGACAACACGCAGCTGCAGTATGCCTACTTCGACCTCCCCTTTGTCTGCCCGCCAACGGGGCAGAATCGCTACGGCGGTCTTCTCAGCGGACAGAGCCTCCCGCTGAACCTGGGCGAAGTGTTGCGGGGCGACCGCATCACAGCTTCGGACATGGATCTCACCATGGGCCAGAACACTGAATGCAAGTATCTCTGCACACGGGACATGTCCCGGAAGGAGCTGAACCGCGCCAAGCAGATGGTTCGCCAGGGCTACGTGGTCGAGTGGATCGTCGATAACCTCCCCGGGGCCACCAGCTTCGTCACCGTCGACAAGACACGCAAGTACTATGCCGCCGGCTTCAAGCTAGGCTTTACCGATTCGTCCTCGGGCAAGCCCCGCTACTTTCTCAACAACCACCACACCATCGTCATCCGCTACCGCAAGGCTCCCGGCCGCGCCGGTGAGCGTGGGGAGAAGATCGTTGTCGGCTTTGAGGTCTACAGCAAGAGCATCGGCCCTGCCAGCAAGCGGCTGGAGGACGGCTGTCCTTCCGACCTGCGCACAATCGACCAGAACTTTGAGCTGTACCTTGCCCCCAACCGCTCCTCCCTCACCCAGGAAGACCGAGCTCGATACGAGCACTCGTCGTACCACCCAGACCCCTCGGAGGAGTACGGTGCCGAAGACGACGGCTCGCGCCTCTCGATCCCGTACACGTACTCTGTCTACTTCCAGGAGGACAACTCGGTCGAGTGGGGACACCGCTGGGACCTCTACTTTGTCAACCAGGAGGAGGGCTCCAAGATCCACTGGCTGGCCATTATCAACTCGCTCATCATCTGCGGCCTGCTCACCGGCATCGTGCTGATGATTCTGGCCAAGACCATACGCACCGACATTAAGAGTTACAAGGATGCCTTGGTCGAGGAGGGCAAATTGCGCACAAAGCGGCGCAGCCGGAGGGCTGCTGGCCAGAACGGCTCTGGATCTGGAACGGGAAGCGCGACGCCGACGATGAGCGAGAAGGTACCGATTTCGAGTGTGGGCGTTGGTGTCGGTCTCGGCCTGCTCGAACAGGAGGGCGATGCGACGTTGTCCGCTGGCGACGACGATGCCCTGTCCTCGAGCGACGAGGCCCTAGAAGACGTGACGGGCTGGAAGATGCTGCACGGCGACGTCTTCCGGACTCCGGTCTGCGGGTCGCTGCTGGCTCCTCTTGTCGGCTCCGGCATGCAGCTGCTCTTCATGGCTTTTGGCCTGGTCTTTCTGAGCGCGGTAGGCATCCTGAACCCCAGCTTCCGGGGCGGCTTCATCAGCTTTGCCATCGGCCTGTTTGTCTTTGCTGGCGTCTTCTCGGGCTACTTCTCGGCCCGGGTCTACCGCACGTTTGACGGCCAGAACTGGCGCCGGAACACGCTCATTACGGCCATCCTGTTTCCGGGGCTGCTCTTCAGCGCCGTCTTTGTCCTGAACCTGTTTGTATGGGCACAGGCTTCGAGCACAGCCATCCCGTTTGGGACGCTCATCGGCATCCTCCTGCTCTGGGTCGGCATCCAGGTGCCTCTGGTGTATGTCGGTTCTTGGTACGGCTACGTGCGAGTGGGCGCCTGGGAGCATCCTACCAAGATCCATGCTGTGCCACGCCAGATCCCCCAGCAGGCATGGTATATTCGCGACGTTCGCTCGATACTGTTGGCGGGACTCATCCCGTTTGCGGTCATCTTTATCGAGCTTCTGTTCGTCTTCCAGTCCGTGTGGCAGGACAAGAGTGGCTATTACTATGTGTTTGGCTTCCTGTCTGTGGTGTCGACGATTCTCATCGTCACCATCGCCGAGGTGACGGTTGTGACGATCTACATCCAGCTGTGCTCGGAGAACTACAACTGGTGGTGGCAGTCGTTCCTCGTCGGTGGCGGCAGCTCTGTCTGGGTCTTCCTGTACTGCATCTGGTACTACTTTGCGAAGCTGCACATTACGGGCTTTGTGAGCAGCCTGCTGTTCTTCAGCCACAGCTTCATTGCCTGCTGTGTGTACGCTCTGCTCACCGGAACGGTCGGGTTCCTGAGCGCGTACGCATTTGTTCGCAGGTTATACGGGTAAGTTGGATCTGACTATTCTCTTCTGCTCGAGCTCCATTCTAACGCTGAAGCAGTGCCATCAAGGCGGATTAATTTATAATGAAGGTTGAAAAGTACAACATCTACACCGAAACGGCATCTAATCCGAAGCGTTTCTTTTTGATAGATTTAGCGTGGGTACATGGCGTTGTGCTTTTGCTATAATGGCAGTCAAGTTCTGGAAGGGAAGCGGAGGCCACCGCCAAACCCCCGCATTGGGCCACGATTTGGGCAGCAGTCAATATTAGTACACGTAGAAGGTATATACCTCAGTAATCTATACGCGTTTAATATTCAATCACGATGGAGAGAGTGTGCTTGTCAACGAAAGGACAGGCTCTTGGAGTATAGTCACGTGATATGAGGCGTGACACAGCTAAAGCTGGACCACGTGATCTAGAGCGCGTTCGCGCCTCGCGATTGTCGCAAAAAAGCCAGCCAACAAAAATACAGGGTCAAGGCACGACGAGCGTAATAACAGCTAGAAGCTAAGAACGTGGGCGCCGGGCATAGCTCTGCCGTGCGCATTTCTCCTTGTCGACGCGATATCAGACTGTCGGTCTCAGCTCTGTACCGTTCTTCTATCGCAACAGCCCCCTCGGCTTTCTCTTTTTCAAAATGTCGGCCCAGTCGAGCAAATGGCGCGAAGAGCAGATCCTCATCCTCTGCCCGGGCAGCCGCACGACAATGGCGCAGCTCGGCTGCCACGAGCTGACGCCGCCGGCGTACCGGATTCCGACACGTATGTTCCGGGACGAAGACTCGGACGAGTGGCGGCCGTACCGGACGTGGAAGCGCAGGAAGGCGACGGCAGCAGCGGAGGACAACGGCACAGCAACAGACGAGGACGAGTGGGAGTACGTGGAGGACCCGGACTCGGACGAGGGAGCGGTGCATCCAATGGAGGGTAAGACTCTGTGGCGGGGGCTCGCAGGGACGACGGGGTGCTAACACGGGCAACCAGGCGGCTACATCACCAACATGGAGGCGTTTCTGGCCTTTCTCGAGCACGTGCACGGGCTCCTGACGACGACGTACCACAACACGCCGATCGTGCTGATGGCGTCGCCGCAGTGGACGCGGCCGGACTGCGAGGCGATTGCGCTGTACATCTTTGAGAAGACGCGGACGCCGGCGCTGTGCATGATCAACAGCGCGCTGGCGACGCAGTACGGGCTCAAGTGGCCGCACATGACGGTGGTGGACATTGGGTTCGAAAAGGTGGACGTGACGTGCATCTACGACAGCCGGATTGTCAACCACATGGACATTGGCTACCCGGCCGAGCCGGGCGAGGACCGGGTGATCTCGGGCGGCGAGGTGTTTACGCAGCGGCTGATGGAGCTGCTGCGGCGCCAGGACTTTACGTACGAGATGGCCGAGCAGCTGAAGAAGAGCGCCATCTGCGAGGTGCTGCCGTACGCGCCCGAGTGCCCGCAGCTGATGGACCTGCCGGAAGACGAGCCGGGGACGGCGCCGATGGTGGTGGCTGCGGTGACGGTGGAGCCGGTGGTGGGCGGCGACGCGTCGCTGGCCGTGACGGCGGACGTGGACGCCGACCTGGCGATGGAGGACGGCGTGGTGGCGGCCGACAACGACGGGGTGCTGGACGTGGCGGCCATCGTGACGACGGGACAGACCAAGGAGTTCCTGGCCAAGAAGGAAAAGGAGAAGACGGAACGCGGCCGGTTTGGACGGCGAGCCAAGGAAAAAGAGGCCGAGGCGGCCAAGCCGGTGCGGCTGCCCAACGCGAAGCGGGCACGCACGGTGTTCCACTTTGAGGAGCTGATCGAGGACGACGAGCCGACGCCGCTGCAGGTGAGCCATCAGGGCAGCGGGGCCGGCGATGGTGGCGCGGGCGGGAGCAGCGGTGCAGCCGGTGCAGGAGCGTCGACGAACGGCAAGGGGCGCGACGAAGACGCAGACAGCAGCGAGGACGGCTCGGACGGGGAAGGATCCGAGATGGACGAGGGCGAGGACGAAGACGGCGAGGGAGAGGGCGAGGGAGAGGGTGAGGGCGAAGAGGTCGACGAGGAGGCCAAGGCGGACGAAAACAGGGCCTCGGTCAAGGCGGAAGACGGCGACAAGACGGCAGGACCTGGACCGAAGACAGACGAAGTGAAAGGGTCAGGACCAGCAGTGGCTGCAGCAGGCGAAGACGCGACGATGAAGCACGTGACACCGCCAAAGGGGGGGGGAGAAACAGCCGAAGCGATGCAGCCAGCCCCGACAGCCGCGCCACCGACATCGACAGCTGTGGTGCCAGGCCCGACGCTCTCGACGGCCGCCATGGCAGCCGTAGCAGCCGAGCAGCAGGGCCGCCGGTTCAAGCGGCTGCGACGGGACCTCGAGATCGGGCTGGAGCGCTTCACGTTTGCGGACCGCACAGAGATTGACCGGATCGTCGCGACGATCTACCGGACGGTGCAGGGGATCCAGGACATGTACATGCGGCCGTCGTGCTGGGAGAATCTGGTCTTTGTCGGCAACGGCTCTCGGCTGCGCGGCCTGCGCGACAACATCTTGCAGACACTGCAGGGCCGCCACCTGATCTCGCCGTCGACCGCGACCATCTTCACGTCGGAGCTGCCGAGCCACCTGGGCACGCCGACCGGCACCGGGGCCCAGACGCCGACCGGCAGCGGCTTCTTGGCCCCCGGACTCGGCGGCCCCAGCTCCTCGGTCAATCCGCTGCTGCAGGCCGCCACCACCGCCTCGCTCGGCGGCCCCGGCTCTGCCGCCGGCGCCGACGGCTCCTCGCACTCCCACCACTTCCACGCCCAGACCCCCACCGCTATCAAGACCGCCGCCCTGCCGGCATACCTCGGCGAGTGGACCAAGAACGGCTTCGAGGAGGCCATGTTCCTCGGCGCCCAGGTCGCCGCCCGCCTCGCCTTTTGCGTCCACAACCTCGACGCCCAGGGCCTCGAGAGCCAGCGGCTCATGTACCTCAGCCGGATCGACTACAAGTGAGTGGTGTTGCCTGTTTTGTTGGTGTTTATGTGTTTTCGACTTGACCAAATATGCTGACGTAATCACAGCGAGCTCGGGCCCAAGGGCATCCGCACACACTCCCTCCTGGGCTAGTGTCCGTGGTTCTGTGAGCAGGGCTGCCGAAAGACTAATCTTCCTCGGTGTTGCCGTCTTTGGTTTCTTTCTTGCATTTCTGCTCTACAAGCCAAGGAGTACGAGTGACATGAGATGTTTAGATTAACTGAGTTAGGTCCAAGTATCTTGACATTACTCCGTACTGTATTATTATCCAACCTCCAGCCCCTTTGGGTATCGCACGTTCTATTTTAGTATGCATGTCTCGTGTAGCTTTGCTCCGTAATCCTGACCAAAATCCCCCAAACCGCCAAAAAAAACCTAGTAGCCGCCATAACTCGGCAGCACACTCGTCTCCTGGAAGCGTGCTTCTGGCATCTCCAGCGTGCGGGGCAGCAGGAACGCATCGGCCTCGGCCTCCTCCATGGCCGCATCGAAGCTCGGAAGCCCGTGTTCCTCAGCCTGGCCGACCGCTCCATCGCTGCTGCCAACGACAATGCGCAGTGGCATCGTCAGCGTGATTGTGGTTGAGCCCGCTGTGCTGTTGTTGCTGCTGCTGCTGCCGCTACCTCGCCGGCTCTTCTTGCTGTGCCGACCGGACGAGGTGGTCGAGCCGGGTGCAACAGACACGCTGAGCTGCAGAGAGTATGTCCGCGAGAGGATGCACGAGTGAAACGTGGGCAAGAACGTCTTGCGGTCGGTCGGCAGCTGCAGGGGCACGACCAGGTCGGATGTGTAGGAGATCCCGACATCATCTTTCCTGGCCTGGTCGTCGAGGCTGTTCTGTGCCGCGTCGTCGTCGTCGTTTCGGCTCCCGTCGCTGCAGTAGCCCGAGTCACGCCGGCTGGCCGTCACCTGCGGCTCCCACACCACCTCGTTGCTGCCAAAGCTGCGCGACTGCAGCGACACGGACTTGTCGTAGTAGCTGGCCCGCTCCGAGATCACGCCGCTGGACGACCAGGTCCCGGGGTTCGGCAGGGCGACAATGGGGCCCAGGCTGAAGTACGTGTGCACCAGCAGCTTGGCCGAGACGGCGGTGATGCGTGGTGGCGGCACGTCGATGGCCGAGGGGTCGAAGCGCAGGCTGACACGCGCAGCCGTGGGCGAGGCCGTCCGTCCGTCGGCCGAGAGGATGACGGGCGCGGCCGTTTCGGTCACGTTGGCGCGAACACAGCCCAGCTTGCTGCCGGCCGTGCGCAGAAGCGGCATCAGCAGACCCTTGCGCAGGGACTTGCACTTTGACAGGGTGTAGTAGCCGCGGCTGCTGCTCGAGAACAGCTCGTCGTCGTCGGCGGGAGCAATGCCAGCCGGCAGGATGCGGACCGGCTGCGTGGCCTCGGCGACAACAGTGACATGACTCCGCTTGGCCGAGTCGGCCTCACGCATGATCCGGGCTCGGACAACGTACTTGACACGGGCCATGGACGGCGTCATATCGTCACGCTCCCACGTGCCGTCACCCATAGTCGGCGGCAGGCAGACGTGGTGATCGCGCACCCGATCCGACTTGGCCGCGTGGTTGCAGGCGCCCAGAGTCAGGTGTGCCGGCACGACAAAGTGGAAGGGCAGCACGTATTCCTGGCCGGCCTCGAGCACGCGCGGCACCGGATAGGCCGACGGTGCAATCGGCATGGCCATCTTGAGCAGGATGTGGCTCGATTCGCGAACACCGCTGACCGCTTCGATCTGCGTGCGCGAGGCGCCCAGCAGCACGACCTCAAAGGCGTCAAAGGGCACGTCGCGCTGCGTGACGATCCGCACGCTGCCCGTGATCGAGTCGCCCATCGTGTACACCCGCGCCTGGAAGTGGTTGTCGAGCAGCAGCTCCATGCTGGTCTTAGGAAATGGCGATCGTCGGTTGGTGCCGGCTCCAAACGAAAACGTGCTGCTGTTGCTGCTGCCGTCGTAGAGGCTGCCCGTCAGGTTGGCAAACATGGTGTTGCCTGCTGTTGTATGGGATATGATGGTGCGAGATGTGACGGTATGGGAAACGATGATATGGGACAGGGAAACGGTATGGGATGCTGGATATGGGATCCGGTATCCAAGTGGGCATACAATCACGGTGAAAGTGCCGTCGTCTCGATATCTTTAATGTCTCTGCCTTATCACAACGATGCGGGGAGAACCGCCAAGGAGCAGGGACTTTATACATGATGCCAAGACTGCAACGTGCAACAACCAGCCATGCTAACAAGGGCGCGGCTTGTAGATGCGTCCGGTCAGGGATATTCGAGGCCCGTCTGCAAGACCGGCTAGCCCAGACTGTTGAGTCATGCTGCCTGCCCTCCATGAGTTCGGACCGGTCTGCCAAGTCCCCTCAAAGGGCGGAATATGTCGTTCTGCAGGTGTCATAAGCGGGGATCAGAAGGCTGAGAGAGACTAGCGCTCGATGCTACTCTCTTGGCTGTGCTTTAACAGCCTGTCTCCCGAATTGTTGCCTTGCACATGACACCCTTGGTGAGGGTGTAGGCCATAGCACCTTCCTCGCCTCTGTCACCAGCCCGCCTGACCCTCTCCTTCCTCGTCTTCTCCTCTGCTTTCTATCCTCTGAGCTGCTGGGGAAGGCACGGCCTGCCAGCCAGACCTGCTTGTCGGACAAACTTGCCGATTTCCTACGCCAAGGCTAGCACGAAAAAAAGAACAGAAAACTGGGCGTGTCAATCAATGGGCGCTGGCTAGTCCCGTTGAGGAAATATTAGTCACAAGGCAGCGAGGATGTGACTCGGATTGTTACAGGGCCATCGGCAAAGTAAGACGGTACGAAAGTCACCGCCAACTCGTTCCGACTTCGCGCCATCCGACGTTGAATTTGGCCATCCTTCACACAGGTTGCATCCATCATATCATGCTCGCGCCCTTATGTAAGAGCGCAGAAACAGGTATTCAACTTTACTTACGCGGTCTTTTTATAACCCGGCGTGCAAAGGCACTCAATAACCCCCAAACTATCAGATATAAGTAAGTACAATATTGCCAGCCGTGCTACCTGCAGCAGAACTCTAGTGACGGCTAGGCGCTATTGCTACCCACCATTCCTACCGGTTTTAGCAGACACGTGGAGTCCTTACGCCCTTTGGCAAGTGAGCTGTCCTAAAGTATACATATATAAAATACACCGTAGCGTACGGAGAAAAGGGCGTTTGTACTTTGTACGAGCACTCGTCTAGATTGTTACATGTTTGGCTGCATCCAATTTCTCGCCATTCTCCATTTGTAATCCAACATGTGCTGGAAAAGTTACCACCAGAAGACCGGCTTTCTAATCAGCTCCTTGCGCACATTTATAATCATGAACTTTGTCAGCATCTTCGTGTCACCCATCACTGCCACGAGATGTAGAGCATGATGCCAGCGCCAGCAGCAATGGCGCCAAATTGCACCAGCGTCTTGCGCAGCTCGCCCAGCTTGCTGCTGCCCTTCTTCGCCAGGTCCGTCTCCAGCAGCTCCGGGATGACGGCCACCGTGCCGACGTAGAGGAACGTGCCGGCCGTGAAAGGCAGCAGCAGGTCGCCCCACGTCAGGCTGGTGCCCATGAGGCCGCCCCGGCCAGCGCTGGCCGACCAGACAGCAGAGGCCGAGTCTGCCGAGGTGCTGCCGCTGCTGCTGCCGCCAAGCTCCTGCACCAGGATGCCGATGACCGTGCCCAGCAGCGCGCCGAGAGCCGTGATGAACTGAGCGCCCAGGGCTGCCCGCTTCGAGAAGCCAGACTGCACCAGCAGGGCAAAGTCGCCGACCTCGTGGGGGATCTCGTGGAAGAACACGGCCACCGTGGTGGTGGCACCGATTGTCGGCGACGCATAGAAGGAGGCCGACATGGCCAGGCCGTCGGTGATGTTGTGTGTAAAGTCGGCACTGGGCTGTTAGAGAAGAAAAGGGAAGAAAAAAAGCAAAAAAGGCAAAGCTTACACCATGTTCAGATAGCCGGAAAGCTTGATGCTGGCGCTGGCTTCGTGCGTCGGCTCGACAGCGACGACAGCAGCGGTCTTGTCCGTCTTGCCGGCGCCCTTCTTGCGGGACTTGGCCGATCCAGACGCCGTGTCGGCCGACGAGGTCACGGCCAACACCGGCGCCTCGTGACTGTGGCCGTGGCCGTGGTCGTGGCCGTGGTCGTGGCCGTGGTCGTGGCCATGGTCGTGGCCATGGTCGTGACCGCCGCCGCCGCCGGTGGCGATGCGCAGGCCCTTGTCCATGGCCACAAAGGTCATGAAGCCGACCATGATGGCCACGCCCAGGAGCAGGTTGCGGTTGGGCTCGACCAGCACCAGCCGCGCCCGGTCGGCCCGCTCGTCGTCCTCGCCCACAAAGATCTCGGGCAGCAGGTGGAAGAGCGTGTCGCCGAGGAGCCCGCCGACGGCAAAGGCCACCATGACCGAGAGCGAGTTCGGGTCGATGTCGGTCGGGCACAGCGCCAGCAGAAAGTTGGGCGGCCCCGAGATATAGAGCGTCGCCAGCAGCGCATTGACGGCCGGGCTGCCCGGAAACAGCACCGAGAAGATGCGCGACTTGGCCGACAAGGCCTCCTGGCCGTCCGCCTCGTCAGCCTGTCGCAGCAGCAGCCGCTTCTGCTCGCCCAGCGCCCGCACCACCCCGCACTCTGCCCGCAGCTTCTCGTTGAGCGCAAGCGAGTCCAGCGGCGCCAGCAGCACCGCGTCCGACCCGGCTGCCGACCCGGCCGCCACCTGGGAAGCTGCCGCCTCCGCCGAGACGGTCACGACGCCGCTCGAGGCCACGAGCACGCCGAGAGCCAGGGCCAGCAAGGGCCGGCCGCGCCGTCCGAGAGCGAATTGGACCATGGTGACAGGCAAGGGCGTCGAGGGAGAGAAAGACCGGTGGCAATGGGCACGCGACACAAACCCAACGGACAGATGGCGCGTCTGGGGGAAGCTCTAGGGATCGGAGATTGGACCCAAGAGACAGAAGTGGGAAAAGTCGCTGCTCTTAGGGACACGTGACGCCTCCGGCTAGCGGCCCTACATAGTAGCCGATCAAAGGCTTGGCAGTGCCAAGAGCTGCCTCAATGTGCATCGTCGCTTCCCGCCGCATGGCTCTTTCCGTGTCCGGTCAGTGGCTAGGCTGCATGACAAATCGTACATAGTTCTTCCGTAGACAGAAGCTGCATTTCCGAGGCCTGTCCCTCTTTCTTGTACCGTTGCAATTGGCGTGCTCGAATCACCATTTGCCCAGACCGAACAGATATGCTTAACCTGATGTGAACTTTCGAAATGGCACCACCCTCTTTCGACGGACCAGGGCCTCGGGCAGGCTGCTATCTGGCCAGCTCTGATCACATAAATAACGCGATGGGAGCTTGCGAGATCTGCAGATGATAGCTTGAAACTCCATGGGGCTAAAAGTTGGAGGGGGTGGCAGGATTGGACGAGACTGGACATAGCTAGGACGGAATCCAGTTTAGAGGAGAGGTCATACGCGTCAACCTCGGCGTTCCCCTCCTTTTCCGATCAAGACACGATTCAAAGTGCTCCCGTCGTTTTGAGTGAGGCCTTCTCTGACAACCACTTTTGCCGACATCCGCAGCTCTCAGCTCTCCAAAGTCTTCACACCCGTCTCAGCCCCGCCCTCACGGTCTCCCCACCTATCTACCCATGGCGTGGCTTCCGCACGGAAGCTCGAGCTCCGGCCTTCTCTTAAGCAATGGCCTGGGCGAGTCAGCCACGGTGCCGGCCGTGGCCACGTACCGCGGACGGCTCTGGTGTCTCTGGACAGACCTCAAGGGCCAGCTGTGGTATGCGCACACAGGCGGCAACGGCAGCGAGGAGCAGTTTGGCGAGCGCCAGCCGTTCCCGCAGGACGGGCTGCCCGTACTGGCCAACTTGAACGGGGTGCTGCATGTGATCGTTGTGCAGGCGGGCAGCGGCGAGATGGCACACTTTGTGCACGACGACGACGAGACGATGACGGAGTGGACGTCGCTGGGTCCGCTGGACACGACCGCGGGCTTTGTGGCACACTCGACACCGGCGGTGGTGGCATTCCACAACAAGCTCTTCCTGGCCTTTCTGCGCGATGGACAGCTCTACTTTGCCGTGTGGGCGGCACTGGGGGCAGACGCAAAGACGTGGACGGCACCGCAGGAGGTGGATAGCAGCAGGGCGGCCGCCAGGTTCCGCGGGATCCCGGCGCTGTGCGTGATAAACGGAGCGCTGCACCTGCTCTGCGGAGCGGACACGGAGGAGCGGCACATCATCGGGTTCCGTTACGACTACATTGCGCAGACGTGGACGCAGAGCGACGACGTGTCGGAGGGCCGGGCGGCGTCGGGCGTGAGCGCGGTGTCGTTTGGGCGCAGCGCATACCTGGGCATCATCGAGGCCGGGCCGGGCGACGAGTCGCACGCCGTGTACGTGGCGGCCTTTAACGAGGGCGTGTGGGAGGCCCACGAGCAGGTGGCGGGCACGTCGGCAGCCGACCCGCCGCAGATTGCCATCCTCAACGGCCGAGTGCACTGCATCTTCAACGACAACACGGCGACACGCGACCTGCGGTGGTACTCGCGGCCGGTGCTCAAGTACTCGCTGTCGTCGTGGATGGCGGGCGTGGACGACGACCAGGCGCTGTCGGACCTGACGATCCCGGGCACGCACGACAGCTGCGCGCGCAGCAACATTCCGTTTGTGCGGACGCAGTACCTGTCGGTGGCCCAGCAGCTGGCGTTGGGGATCCGGTTCCTGGACCTGCGGCTGCGGCGACACAAGAACGGCAAGCTGTACTGCTACCACGGTGGCATACCGATTGGCTACCCGCGCTACCTGTCGTTCGAGACGGTGATGGACGAGATCTGGGCGTTTTTGTGGCCGGCCGGCCAGGACGCGCCGACCGAGACGGTGCTGGTGTCGATCAACAACGACGACACGTCGGACGAGCAGAAAGCGAACCCGGGCGTGTTCTACGGAGCCGTGGCTGATGCGGTGGCAGCAACGCCGCCATGGCCGGGCAACGGACAGCACCGCTGGCACGTGGAGCCGCTGACGCCACGGCTGGGCGACGTGCGCGGCCGGGCGGTGCTGCTGCGGCGCTATGGCGGCGACCCGGCGGTGCCGGCGACCGGACGGCACGGACTGGACCTGTCGACCTGGCAGGACGACAACCCGGACTTTACCATTGTGACGCCGACACAGGTGCGCGTGCGGCTGCAGGACAAGTGGAAGTACGCGGAGCGGATCGCGCTGCACGACCTGGTCGGGTCCAAGGCGTCGTTTGTGCAGCAGATGATGGCCAACGCGGCCGGGCGGATGGAAGCGTCGCCGGAGGAGCAGCACGACTGGTACGTCAACTTTTGCTCGGCCGTGGGCGACCCGGTCGAGCACGGCGAGATCGCCGAGTCCAAGTGGATCGCCGTGGGCGCGCACAGCGACTTTGTCGGCAAATGGGTGCCGGGCATGAACGTGCAGACGAGCACACATCTGCAGGACAAGTACGGCGCCGGCGAGCGAGCCCGGCTGGGCATTGTCAACCTCGACTACCCGGAGCTGCCCGAGGACAATGACCTGGTGGCGCGGCTGATTGAGACGAACCTGGGGTAGCGGTTTGTGTACGGATTACGGAGTACGGAGAACTCGTATACTTACTCGTGCACATGTCTTGTGTACTCGTGCACTTGTACGTTGGCACATTGTGACGTGTGTGAAGAGTTTTATTGATTCGTTGGCATGTCGATGAAGCCACAGTAGCGCACAGTATGGAATACACAGTATGCTAATCAACTCATTCTGGTGTGTTTTGGGATGACGTGGACACGGCCAATGTTATTGTTGGCAGCGCGATCTCCTTGTCCACGGCCCCGAATTTAATGTCCTCGCCTCCCGTTGTAGCCGAGAGGCAGTTCTAGGCCTGCTGTCCCCTGCGAGACTGCCCAAAAAAAGACACGGCACGGCTGTGTGGATGCTCGGGAATTGCGGTTGATCTGTACGGGGGTGGCAGTCATTCCTTTTGTGATTGCTGCTATAATTATACACGAGAACGCAGCCGGACGGTCGTTCCGACGTTCCACCCAGGCTCTAGGAAAACTCTTCACGGCTAGTGGCAATGGGTGGATCGGCACTCGTTCGGAGTACGGGCACTGTGTATTGCAGCGAGTGTACGAGTACGGAGTACTCCGTACGGAGTACGACTATTATTCCGTACGTCGTAGAGTACTCGTACAGCGAGCACAGCAGGTACGGAGTACGAGCACTCTGCATCGCATGTACCTTAATACGAGAGACGGTGGGGCTGCTCCAGGGCTCCAGGCCACGGGACGAATGGTTGTCAGCAGACGACAGCTGTGGATGCGGCGATGTGGCCGCCAGGGGAAGAGGCAGGAATGCAAACTCGAAAGTGTCGGTGGCCGGCTGCTTCCCCTTTCCTGGGCTCCCTGTCTTGCCTGTCTTGCCTGTCTTGCCTGTCTTGCCTGTCTGTCCGTTCTGTTCTGTGCCTCCTTCCCCCTCTCAGCTCCCCCTCCCAACGCCACTAGCGCAAGGTACCGGGTGATGCAGGGGTGGTTGGCCCACTGGGCCCCACCGTTCTGCTTTTTCGGTGCGCTCTTTCCCTGTTCTGGTCCCCTCTCTTCGACTTTGGGTGTGGCTAGCCCGATGTCTCGTGCGAGTCCCCTGCCAGCGGCCGGCTATGCGAGCAGTACCGCGGCAGTACTCGCGCCGAAAGGACTCGCGTCGCCGCCATGAAATCGGGGGGGTCCACGCGAATCGGGGCACATCTCTGGTTGTGGTAGTGTCATGCACTGTCCCCGTCGTTTTTTCCAGTATGTCGACTGCGGTCTGTACGAGTACGGAGGAGCACCGTCCAGGGCTCGTATTCATTGATATAGTTGGTAGCATCCCGCATTACGAGTTTTCTTTCTCCTCCCTCTCTCTTTTTTCTCGATCATTCTCTATCCACTGACAGCTGTTCCTTGTTGTCATTGCCATCTTTTCTTTTAGACATTCGTTTGTCCTGACCTTGGACGTCTTCAATATCAACTACAAGAGCTCGCTCGCTCGCTCTTTTTCTGCATTTCTTTTGCACATCAACCTTTAGTGGAACATCTGTTTTCTGTTATTTCGCAAACATGCACTCCGTCAGCCTTGCAGCACTTGCTGCTGCGCTTCCCAGCGCCCTTGCGGCCTACCAGGGCTTCAACTATGGATCGACCTTTAACGACGGCTCCGTCCGGACCCAGAGCGACTTTGAGTCCGACTTCACCACGGCGGCCGGTCTCGTCGGCACGGACGGTGCCTTTACCAGCGCCCGCCTGTACACGATGATTGTAAGATCCAGGCCGAGGCTTGCCCCTGCTATTCTCTGCACACAGTCATGTTAACCGTCTGCAGCAAGGCGACACGACCAGCGACCCGATCTCGGCCATCCCGGCTGCCATCAGCACCAAGACGACGCTGCTGCTGGGCATCTGGTGCTCGGCCGGCGACGCCATCTTTGCCAACGAGCTGACGGCCCTGAAGAGCGCCATCGCCACGTACGGCTCGGAGCTGACGAGCATCGTTGCCGGCATCTCGGTCGGCAGCGAGGACCTGTACCGCATCTCGGTGACGGGCCTCAAGACGAGCGGCGGCAACCCGGGCGTGGGCCCGGATGTGCTGGTCAACTACATCAAGCAGGTGCGCGAGGCCATCGCGGGCACGGCGCTGGCCAACGCGGCCGTCGGCCACGTCGACACGTGGAACGACTGGGTCAACGGCAGCAACAGCGCCGTGATTGACAATGTCGACTGGCTCGGCGTGGACGCGTACCCGTACTACCAGACGACCGACGGCAACGACGTCAGCAACGGCAAGTCGCTCCTGGACCAGGCCCTGACCGAGACGGCCGGCGTGGCCGGCGGCAAGGAGGTCTGGATCACCGAGACCGGCTGGCCCGTCAGCGGCGATGCCAGCGGTGAGGCCGTGGCCTCGCTCGCCAACGCCAAGACGTACTGGGACGAGGCCGGCTGCCCGCTCTTTGGCAGCACCAACGTGTGGTGGTACACCCTGCAGGACTCGGCCCCGACGACGCCCAACCCGAGCTTTGGCGTTGTCGGCTCGACCCTGACCACGACGCCCCTCTACGACCTGTCCTGCTCCAACACGACGTCGTCGAGCTCGTCCAGCGCGTCGGCCTCGGCCTCGACCAGCGCGTCGGCCTCGACTAAGGTGTCTGCCAGCGCATCGGCCACGGCCACGGGTGCTTCGGGCTCTGGCTCGAGCGGTTCGACCAGCTCTGGCACATCTGCTTCCGGCTCGAGCTCTGGTGCATCTGCTTCTGGTTCGAGCTCTGGCGCATCTGCTTCCGGCTCTAGCTCTGGTGCATCTGCTTCTGGCTCGAGCTCTGGCGCATCTGCTTCCGGCTCATCCAGCTCCGGCTCGTCCAGCTCTGGGTCGTCTAGCTCTGGCTCGTCTTCCAGCGGTTCCAGCAGCTCTGGCAGCTCCAACACCACTGCCAGCAGCGGCTTCCCTGCCTACACTGCCAGCTCTGGCGTCGGCTACAACAGCACCCTGACCTACAAGGTCTCTGCTGCTGGCTCCAGCGCCACCAAGGCTGCCACCGGCTACGGCGCCGGTTCCAGCTCCACCTTCTCCGTGAAGGCGGGCTCTTCGGCCGCGGCCACTGCGGCTGCCGGCTCTTCGTCGTCGACCGGCTCGGCCGCGTCGACGCCGTCGGCTGTCATCTCTGGCAGCAGCGCCGTGTCCGGCTCGATCGGCGCTGCGTTTGCCGCCATCATGGTGGCGATGCTGGCTCTGTAAATGAAGGCAGTCACTACTGCGGCGTTTGGCAATATACTTTCTTTCTCACACTTTCAATTTATATGAACTTTAATGCCCTGTGGATAGTACGGGCGGAACACAATCTTAAGGATGCAGGTATATGATTACATTTGTATTCGAGCAGATATAGACAGGGTATTGGATAACGGAAATGAATAAAACTTTTGCTTTTAGCTGTTGTATTATGCATTGTGAGTATACGTTCGGTTGTACAAAACGTTGAGCACGTGCAGGCGTTGATGTAAGACATCTTGTGCTACCGGAGCTAACTGAAATAAACGTCAAGCCAAATATAGTTACACAATGTGTTGCCAAGACCAGATGAACCGTTTTCTATCAAGCTTTTAGATCTACGACGACGGCGCGTCCTCTGCGTCGTAGTCGTTCAAGTGGGCGTTGGCGTCAGCGACAGGCTCCACAGCGGCCTTGTCAGCCTCGGGCTTGGCCGCAGTCAGGGGCTGGTGCTGCTGCTTGTTTCGCTCGAGCGTGTTGTTGACGAGCGGCGTGGTGTCGTTGAAGATGCGCAGCAGCATGGCGGCGCGGTCCTCCTTGGGCAGCATCAGGTTGAGCGAGTGGAAGCTCTTCCAGAGGGGCAGGGCCATGGGCTCGAGCGGGACGCTGTCATCGAGGATCGGGAGGGTCGACTCGGCCTTTTCGGTTTCCGACGTCTCGGCATTTTCCGCGGTTTCCGCATTTTCCGCATCTTCCACCTCGGCATCCTCCATCCCGGGCACAATCTTGAGCACGAAGCAGCCCATGCCAATGTCGGGCAGGCGGCGGCCGACCTCGCCCAGGCGCTTCCACCCGCCGTCGGCAAACTTGGGGAACATCTCGACTAGGAGCGACCGCAGGGTGGACTTGCGGTAGAGCCGCACCACGCGCTCCTCGCCGACGTATCCCTGCAGCAGCGGCATGCCCTCGGACTGGATCCGCCACCGGCACACGCCGGCCGACGGCGACTCCTGCTTGACAAACATGCGCACGCCGCCGTGCACAAACTTGACGCGGACCTGCTGCTGCTGCTGCTGGTTCTGGTTCTGCTTCTTGCTCTGCTGCGTCCCGTCAGAGGTGTTGCTGACCAGGATGTCGCGCACCAGCTGGCTCGTGTAGTAGATGCCCTTGGCCGGCTCGCCGTAGGCGTTGCGCACGAGGAAGCGGTCGGCCGGGAAGCGCGACGAGAGATTGTAAAAGGCGCGGATCTCCTGGACGACCGGGTGGTCGGTGGCCAGGTACTTGAACGGCTCCTCGTAGGGGCCGCTATGGCGAGGCCGTCCGGGCAGGGATTTTTCGGGGGGTGTGATTTCGGGGGGTGTGATGTCGGTGGCAGCCTCAATGTCGGACTTGGCCTCGATATCGGACTTGGCCTCCGTCTTCTCAGCATCGGCCATCTCAGTGTCCTCGACGACAGCCTCTTGAGTAGTATCGTCCTGCCCTTGAGTAACATCCTCTTGAGTAACATCCTCTGGAGTAACATCCTCTTGAGTAACATCCTCTTGAGTAACATCCTCCTGAGTATCCTGCTTCAGCTTCTTGGTCGAGGTCAGGCTGTCGTCTTCGGCCGGTCGTTTGGCAGCACGGTCGCCAGTCTCGGTCTCGGCCACGGTCTCGGGCAGGTCGACAGTCTTGGGCTGGGCCGCGGGCGTGCTGGTGCCGCCGTTGCTGAGCGGCTTGAGCTTGAACTCGGCCTTCTTCTCGAGCGCGACGATGAAGAAGCCGCCGGTGTCCTGCAGGTGGGGGTAGACGCGGATGCAGCGCTCGAGCGGCAGGCGGTCGGAGGCCTCGCTGGCAAACATTGTAGGCACGACGCGGCTGGGCGCGAGCCCACCGCTCTCCTCGGACTCCACAAAGGCCTCGACCTCGGGCCAGCTGCCCCACTGGCGGCCGGTGCGGTCCATGATGCGCCAGCGCTTGAGGCCGGGGCGCCGCTGGAGCAGCGGCAGCTTGTCGCTGCTGTCGAGGATGGCGACGCGATCGGGCCCGCCGCAGAGGTCGATGGCGGCCGCCACGACGGCCTCGTTCTCGACCGGGTTGAGGCTGCAGGTCGAGTAGACGACGCGGCCGCCGGGCCGGAGCATCTGCAGGGCGCGCACGAGGATACGGACCTGGACAAGGTGCAGGCCCAGGGCGCCGGCCGGCGACCAGTCCTTCCAGAGGGTGACGTTCTTGCGCAGGGTCCCGTCGCCGGAGCAGGGGACGTCGGCGAGGATGCGGTCGAACTTGAGGTAGCGCACGGGCGGCGGCCGCTTGGTGGCCTCGCTGCCGGCCAGCGGCGGCAGGGGCGGCAGCCGCAGTGACGGATAGACGGTGGCGTCGTGGTTGGTGACGATGATGTTGGGCGACGACAGGCGCTTGAGCTGGTGGATCAGCAGCTGGCTGCGCTTGTAGTCGGAGTCGTTGGCGATCAGCACGCCGGTGGCGCGGCCGTCGTCGCTCGGGTCGGCCGCCAGCTTCGAGGCCGGGTCGCTGTCGTTGTTGTCGTCGTCGGCTCTTTCGTCGTTGACCTTTTCGTCTTCCTTATCGTCGTCCTTTTCGTCCTTTTCCCGTCCAATCGACCGCAGAACCTTGCGGACGCGTGCCTCCTCGCCCGCGTGCAGCATCTCCAGCAGCTGGGCGGCCTTGCTGCCGGGCGCGGCACACAGATCCAGCACGGCCATGCCCGGCTGCACGTCCAGCAGCAGGGGCGGGATCATGCTGACGACCTCCTGGCGGCTGATGTTGCCGACCGTCGTCTCGGACACGAGAAACTTTTGAAAGGCCGCAAAGGGCGGGAACTTGCGGATGACCGTCTTGGGCGTGGTCATCCACCAGGCCAGGTTGTCCGGGAACCAGGGCACTGGCTGCGGCGGCGACACCGGCAGGCCGTCATAGTGCGAGATCTTGGCCAGCTCCGGGATGTAGCGCGTCTGCAGCAGCTTCTGCACGGCCAGCGCGTGGCCCTTGGACCCGCAGAACCGGAAGCTGTGCGGCAGCTCGCGTCGGAAGGCCGCCCAGAGCGCCTCGCGCTCCTCGTCCTTGTCGTTCAGCTCCAGCAGCCCGTTGTAATACTGCTGCAGCCGCTCGTTTTCCTTGACAATGTCAGGATACGTCTTCTGGAAGCCGCTGTTGGTCGACCGCGGGTTGTCGCGTCGCCGCCCGCCCCGGTTTCTCTAAACTGTCAGTGTATGTTTCTCTGTTCCTTCCTGTTCCCTTTTTCTCCCTCTTCTCTTTTCCCTCTTTTCTTTTTCTCTTTTCTCTTTTCTTTTCCTCTTCTCTTTCCTCAAACACCTCATCTCACCTTATACCCGCCTCGACCCATTGTGCTGCTGGCAGTCTGCCCGGTGGAGAATGAGAGCCGTCGACCGATGTATCCAAGTTGCCTTGAATGCGAGGTCATACAAGCAGGCCAGATCCTTTGCGCGTTGGAGACAAGAAGACGGAAAGGATCGAAAATAAAATATCTGAAGCAGCCCCACTCCGTATGGTATCGTTATCAGTATCAGTATCGCTATCTGGTAATCTCTTTATCGTGCACCAAGCCAGTAATCCGTACTTGGACAAATCAAGTAGCACACGTGATCTATACACCAGTTCTATCTTACATGGACATATTACTCGTCCAGCAGCCCCACGGTCCAGTGCACAACGTGCTCGACGCCATGGCCTTTGATGGCGCTGATCGGCACGGCCGCAAGCTTCTCGGTCCAGCCGCCTCGGATGCCGCTGGGATGCAGCTCCTGGCCGCTGCTAATGCGGCCGAGATAGCCCTGCAGCCGCTGGAAGTTGTCCTGGGCGCCGGGGAGGTCGCCCTTGGTGCCGACGACGAACCAGGGCTTCCCGGCAATGGCCAGCTCGGGCGTCTGCGACCAGGACACGGGCTCGGAGTCGTGGCCGGCCGGCTGGTCGCCCCACTCGATCCTGGCCTCGCGCTCGCGCTGCAGCTCCTCCTCGTCGCGCATGCGGGCATACAGGCCGACCTCGGTCCAGAGGGCCTTGACGGCCTTGACGGCGTCGCCGGCACCGAGATCAACGACAAAGGCGAGCACGCCGGCACGCTCGACGTGGCGCAGAAACGCGATGCCGAGGCCCTTGTCCAGGTGGGCGCCCTCGATGAGGCCGGGGATGTCGGCAATGGTGAAGCGGGTGCGCGGCGGCAGCGCGTGGGAGGTGTCTCCCGCGTCCGAGCTTCCGGAGCTTCCGCTGTCGCTGTCAGGCCTCGACCGCCGCGCCACCAGCGGACGGCCGCGGTTGCTGTCGAGCACGACGGTGCCAATGTTGGGCTGCAGCGTGGTAAAGGCCCAGGAGCCGACGCGGGCGCGGCTGTTACTGAGCGCGCGCAGCAGCGTGCTCTTGCCGGCGTTGGGCAGGCCGACGAGGCCGACGTCGGCGAGCAGGCGCAGCTCTAGCTGCATGGTCATGGACACGGCAGCCTCGCCCTTGGTCGCGACCACGGGCCGGGGCATCTTGCGCGAGAGAAAGTGCGGGTTGCCGAGCCCGCCGACGCCGCCGGCCGCGAGCAGGATCGGCTGGGCCGTCGGCCGGCCGAGATCGAGGTAGACGGGCGGCGGCGGCTGGGCGAGAGCGCGATCGCGCTTCGGCAGCCGCGGAAACTCAATGTTCTTCACCTCGGACGACGAGAGCCCGGGGTAGACGACCCACTTGCGCCGCAGCCAGGCCGCCTCGGCCTCCTCGTCGTCCTCCTGCTCCTGGCGCAGCCGCTGCTCGAGCCGGAGCCGCTCGTCCGTCCGGGCTTGTAAAGTCTCCTCGTCGTCGGCTGCAGCCTCTTCGGCCCTTGCGGCCTCGACCACGGCTGCTGCCAGCTGCCGCTTGCGCTTACGCGCCGCGTGCCGCGCCTTGCCCACGATGATCCCGTCGGCCACCGGATCGATCCGGCTGACCTCGGTCACGATCGTGCCCACCGGCACCGTCACGATCACGTCGTCGCCTCGCTGGCCGTTGCGCGCGCTGCCTTGACCGTGCTTGCCGCGGCCGGCCCGCATCACCCGCCGCCGCGCAATCTTGTGCAGCGACGTCTCGCCCGGCACCGCCTGGATGTACACGTTGCCGCCGTGGCCGCCGTCGCCGCCGTTGGGCGGTCCGTCTGGCAGGAAGAGGTCGCGCAGGAACGAGATGCAGCCCTGGCCGCCCACGCCTGCGTGCACCGTCAGCGTCGCCTTGTCGGCAAAGCTGGCCATTGCATAGTCGTCGGGCGCCGGATTCAGCCGCGACGGCGGGTACTCGACCGTCGGCGCGTCTGCATGTGCGTCGACGTCTGCTGTGTCTGCTGTGTCTACTGCGGCCAGGTCCCTCCGCTCGGTCTGGTATCTTCGCGACAGGGCAACGGCTGGCCGCCGGCCGACGGCCGGCCCTGCCCCCCGAAAGAGCACATGTGCTTGCAGAAACGACAGCAAGCGCGGCGTGCCACCTGAACTCCAGGGCGCCATGTCTCGATCGGCTCTTGCTTGTTGCAAATGGCAGTTTTTTTCTCGGAAAATGCACAAATCCGAGCTTGACGTCCGTCTAGTAGCGAAACGCGCTAAACCAGAAATATGCATATATCCGCCCACCGCCGCCAAGCGGTCTGTCGGCCGACCTCCCTATTCGCGCAGTAATCTTGCGGTGTGCATCAGCCGCTCTCGTGCCTGCCGCAGACGGCGCCAACAGCCAGAGGGAAGGTGCATCTCCGCGTGCCTTCCGGGTGACAGACGAATTACTAGACTGCACTCCGTACTGACCTTTACATCCCACAGACTCACATCCACAAACACCTTCATCCCACAAACTCACATCCACAAACACCTTTACACCATCCACCCATCCACAATCACAACCAACCCACGTCCCACCACCGCCGTGCTACCCCGTATCTCACAATGCAACCACGACAAGCTGCCGCTGCTCGTCCGCCGCCTGTTATAGCGCTCTCTCGCTGGCTTTCTGGCCGACCCGCCATATGCAGGAGAATATGCAAACCTCACAGACGACAAATCATCACCGCTCCCTGTCTTAGCCCTAACCCACTTTCTATCCCCCCCCCCTCTTGCCTCTAACCTCGTCGGTCTCTACCGTTCTTGGTTCCGCCCTCCTGCTCTCCCTGCCCATCTCGTCTTTCCTCTCTCTCTACCCTCCCCTCATCGCCACTGTCTCGCCAAACAGAGCCCCTGTCCTGATAATACCAAGGGAAGATCTGTTGCTTGACTGCTGCTGCTGCTCTCCGCTGCTCTGCTGCTCTGCTGCTCTCCGCCCTCACCGTTGCGCCAATCCCCTCGTCCCTGACCGCTCCGCCAGTCCGGCTGCAAACCACTCGGCCCATCTCAACTGCTCCTGGCTCTCGGTATGTTTTCGGATCCCCGTCTCTTATTTCGCTTCTCCTAGAGCCTTTTCCTGCCCGCTCTCGGTCCTCCTCTCCAGCCCAGCTCCCACAAAAGCACATACCAACTTCACCCCTCCTTCCTCTCCACCCGCCCAGACATCGTCAATGGTCCGACAGCTGGCCTATGCCTGACGGTCTTGTCGGGTCCGTCATCTGCTAGCCTCACACATTGGGCAGCCGCAGCCAACATATCTCACCACCGCCAGCACCAAATTGGGCCCCCCGTTGTACTCGAGCCACGACAGCACACATAACTGCGCTAGTCTTCTAAACCTCTCTTTTGGCTCGAGCCCACCCAATCAGCGTCTGGCCGCCTCTTTCCGTTTCCTTCTCTCGTCCTCTCGTCCTCTCTCTGCTCGTCTTGCTCGCCATACCTGCCTCTGCGCTGCATATTCTTCCACATCCTCAACCTGCAAGCTCGTCAGGCTGCTACCATTCCACTTCTCCCACGTCGCCGTGTCCGCTTCCGACATTCGTGGACGTGCGCATCTACGGATGCCCTGCTCCCATCGAACCTATCGTACTATCTCTCTCCCCCCCCCCATCCACGTCTCCACCATCCACTTTCCACCTTCTGCATCGTACGGCTCTCTTGTCTAGGGGCACAAGGACCCGGTTGCATCTCTCGATCCGTCCTTCACTGCACGTCTCGTCCTCTGTTACGTGCGGCTGCTTGCAGAGCACCACCTGGTCGCACTGAGGCACCAAGCACAACCAGGCATTCCTGTCTTTGCTGGCTTTGTTTTTATTTCACTCACACATATCTTCCTCAGCCACCAGTCAAGTCCGGCTCCAGCACACCAACGCCTTAGCCACACCCAACCTGCACACGACAGGCTCACGCAACAGGCACCTGAGCCATACACACCGTCTAGCGCTGTCCTTCGCCGCCTCTCTTGCGCTTCCCTGCTCCTCCTCTCCGCGTCCTTCTTTGTTCTAGCCTCCCGTGGGGGGGAGTGTTATATCGCTTTTTTCTCGCCCAAAGGTTAGTTGACGTCTCCATGTTTCCTCCACAACAGACAGCTTGACAGAGTACTCGTACTCCTTGATCTTCACCTGCTTGCTCTTCCTCCATCCTCTGCCCGCCTGCTCGCCCTTCTGCTCTTGCTTCCCCTTTTCTGTCCTGTCCTCTTTCGTTGTGAGCTGCCTCCTCGCATGCCTGGTTGGTCCGGTTGTAGGTTGGCAGAGGCCTGGACGAGACCATCGCGATCACTCCCGTTGTATTACTACTGTTCCTGCTATGCTGCGTGTGTTGCTACCTCTCCGGTCCACCGTCTCCACCTCCCCGTCTGCGTCTCTATCACCTTGATCACCTTGATTCCCTTGCCATCCCAGATCTCCCTGACCCTCATTCCCTCGAACCATAGCACCAGCCCCCAACGTCCGTCCCCGTCCGTCTGCTAAACCATGTATGCCAAAGAATTCCGAGACCAGAAGCCGTTCCGCAAGATCATCAGAATGGATCCGGACTGCGCCATATGTCACGCACCAGCGACCGCTGGCTGCGACTGCGAGGCCCAGGGGCTGGAAGTGGCCATCCGCCAGGCGGAAACCCGAATGATGACGTCCATCTACGACGACATCCGGTATGTTTGTCCCTGCCTCGAAAGCCCCCTCCTCTCCACTTCTGCTGACGCGACTGCACCGCCAGCAACTGGGTACGATCACACGCACGGGACTACATCCTCGCGTACTTTGAGCTCCTCAAAGACCGCCGCATGCAAGCCCACGAGCAGCACCTCGAGCGCGTCACCGCACAGGCATTTCACTACTATCACGCTCCACCGCACCCAAACGACGTGGCTGCCGCCCAGGCTCAGCTGAAACGCGGCATCGACGAGGACTGGCAGTCGTCCGTCCAGCGCTATCCCGAGGTCCTCGAGTACTATTTCAGCCTCGTCGAGCTAGTGCTGCCAAACGACAACGACCCCATGGTCCGGGACCCGCCTCTCAGCGCCCTCTCGGGCTCTCGCAAGGCCAGCCGCAGGGGCCCCTTCACCGCCCCTGCAGCAATACCAAACGGAACCGCCACTCCCGGCCCCAGCAGCGCCCAGGGAGTCACTGGCCCCATCTACCAGCAGCACTACCCAAGAGAGGCACTTCCACGAGGACGGACACCCCCTCCGTCTGTGCCACCCGAGAGCAGCCGGAGGACACCGGTTGCTCGGGAACGCCGTCCGACCTTCCGCCAGAACCCACAACCACCAGCTCCTGCATCCTCCTACTATCCTCCCTACTGAGAGCTACGAGTCGCGAATGCGATCCAACCACACTTTGGCCGACGATCGGAGGCAGCTGCCTCCTCCGGCCATCTCCCCTCTCTCCAAATTATCTTTCATGATCATGCATTACAGGCGAAGGACATGTTGTGTTTACACGGCTTGATGACGAGCATTTTTATTTTTTTTATTTGCATACCAACCGGGACATGGCATTGATAAAAGGAAGAACGCCCGCCCCAAAAGAAAAGCGACTTTGGACATTGCGCTAGCTCTATTTCTGCCTCTTTGGGTTGGTTGTGTCAAAGGCTGGCTGGTTGGCTCATGTGTTGTTCATGTCTTGTGTTCTTTACAATTACAGCAAAGGGCTCCTCGGCGTCAAGGTGGAACTTTGGGAGGCTGATATGGGATTTACCGTATCTAATGTTGATATTATTAACTGGCAGCCTTGTTGTACTGTAAATTCAAGGGTTTCACAGTCTATCTCTTTTTGGCCTCTTGCAAAGGACTTTCCTGCTCGACACTCTAGCTCGGACGAATTATGCATTATGCAAACAGAGACAATGAAAGCATGCATGCCCAACGTAGCCCAATACAACACACACAACTCGCCGACGCCTGCCTTGTTGATCAACAAGATGCGAATGCTTGATTTATGCAGTATACCCTCATCACATTGATGCCCAACATAATCGAATACGTCAACACTGATATACAGGAATGCTTTGTCTCGCCTTGGGTAACCGGGATCTCTGCTGATGCTATCTTGTGCCATGAACCAAGCCTTCCCAAGATGGACAGACGGTGCAGCAGCTGTTTGCAGCGCGCCCATTGGTAGCATGCAAGAGGCTACCTCTGACAGTGTTCTGACAGCAGGAAATAAAACGCCTCCATGTTTTAGCCACTTGCCGATGGGAGATGTTACAAGGGAGTAAAAAAAAAAAAAAAAAAAGATAAACAAGATCCAGCCCAGGGGAAAAGCAAAGCGACGCCAAAACACGACAGGTACCTGAAATCCGGCATGGCTCTTCTCCCTCTCCGCGTCGGGGCTCAGACGCAGAGGCGGTAGCTCGCATACCGGCCGGCGGTCTCGCTGGTGCGGATGATCTTGACGACCTGGCCGCGCTTGAGGCCGAGGTAGCGAGCGACGGGGTCCTTCTGCTGGATGCGCGGCAGCTGGGTCTCCTTGAGGCGGTAGCGCGACAGCAGGGCGGTCTTCTCCTCCTTGCTCAGCAGGACGTGTGTGGGGACGAGCTCGTGGTGGGTGATGTTGACGAGCAGGTCGTCCTGCATGAAGCACTCGATCTGGGTGTACATCATGGTGGCGTTGATGACCTTGCGCGCCTGCGCGCTCAGCGCTCCCTGCGTCACCATGATGCCGGCGCGGAAGCTGTTCTCGCTGCAGTGCTGCAGGAACCGCTTGATCTCCTTGACGCCAATCTGCTGCTCCGTCATGAACTCGACCCAGATCGTGCCGCACTCGGTCGGCGGGTCGGGGCGGGCGGCCGTCGGCGGCGGCGTGAACTTTTTGATCATGCTCTCCGACGGCCGCGCAGAAAACTGCATCTTGCCGCGGCTGTGTTTCTGTCAGCAGGCGTTCCGCGTTGCCGCGCACCACGGCGGGCTCTCACGTACTCGGCTGTCCCGTCCGGCAGCGAGAACTGTCGGACAAAGTCGTCGAAGCTGATCTTGACCTCGTCCTCGGCCAGCTCATAGCCCTGTCGTCTCTCCGTCAGCAGGTGGCAGCGAACAGAGAACAGCAGGTCCGGCCGGCTGCGCGGCCACGCGAAGCGCCTACCCGGTCCTGGCACATCTCGTGCACCGTCCTCCACGCCCGCCACAGCTTGCGGAGCTCCCGCTGCTTCACCGGGTCCTCCCCGTCTCCGGCATGTGCAAACGACATCGCCTCGTGATGTGCGTGACGCGATCGCGTGACGCGCTGTCAGCCGTGCTCGTGCTGGTACAGAAAATAATCTCGACGCAGACGCTCGCGCTTTCTTCCTGGACGAGGCTAATCGGGGGTGGGGTGCTCTGGGTCCGAGAGGACGAATTCGTTTGCGAGTTGACGACCTTGACAGAGAAAGGCTTTCGATGCATTTCAGGTATCTGAGCCCCCGATAAAAAAAAAAAGAGAAACGACCCACTTGTTTGTGGCCAATCAGAGACCCCTGCTAATGCGATCAGCATGACGTGTCACGTGTGCTTGTCATGACTTCCAGTCTGCCAATCCAGGCCGAGTTACACAACAGCAAAACTCGAGGATTCGCCGTGGATCTTCACATGACCGACTTCGTTTATGAATCGGCCAGTCTCTCGCCACTCGGCACTGTTCTGTCACAGTTGCCAGCATGGCCGGCTGCGCCAGGAGGCTCGTGCCTCCTGCTAGCTCTCAGCTAAAGCGATGATAGGTCCTGACACGATAACGATGCTATGGACATGTGTCCCCAACAAAGGCAAGAGGTGAGAGGGGCAATACTGAGCGGCAGCACTGTGGCAGGCGCTAGAAACGGCGAGCCAGCACGTAAGGAGCGACCAGCAGAGACCCCAGAGGAGGGTAATGATATTGGCTCCGGCGCCAAAGCCCTAGTGGTGCCCCTGTAGCGTGCTGTAGCACTGAGGCTCACGAGGGACGTCGAATCAAAAATCGCACGGCCCACATTTTAGTTTTTACTCCGTATGAGTAGTGTTCTTTTTGTCGTTTATTTCCTGGCCACTTTTCCTCAACGTATCATCACCACCTCTTTTGCCTCGTTGATCTATTCGTTCCGGGACCAAGCTCGTTTCGATTGTGTGCGTTGTCTCTGAAGCAGTCATGGCAGACAGCACAGCAGCGGTTGTCGAGGGCGCCGCGGCAGCGGGGAGCAGCCGGCCGGTCAAGCCCGATGAGGCCGTCTTCCAGAAGGCGCTGGACAAGGCCGACAAGGAGCACAAGGACGTGATGACACGGTTTGTGAGTAGCTCAATCGACGGCCGGGCGGCCCAATGGACCGGAGGGGGTGCTGTTTCGACGGCCTGCTAACGCCACCGGTGCAGAACGCGATCAAGGCCAAGATCGAGCTGGTGCAGCCGAACAAGGGCAAGGACGGGCCGCAGTCGGCGACGCAGAAGCGCCGGCAGGAGCTGATCGAGCAGCTGACGGAGATCCGGAAGAAGCAGGCGGGCGGCAAGTCGACGCGGACGTCGAAGCAGGAGCAGATCAAGCGGCTGGACGAGCAGCTGCGCAGCCGGATTGCCGAGCAGAAGACGGCCCGGAGCAAGGTGGCCTTCAAGTCGGCCGAGGACCTGGACCGGCACATCCAGCGGCTGGACGACCAGGTGAACGGCGGGATGATGAAGCTGGTGGACGAGAAAAAGGCCCTGTCCGAGATCACGAGCCTGAAGAAGACGCGCAAGAACTTTGCCCAGTTCGACGTGCAGGAAAAGCAGATTGCCGAGCTGCGCGCCAGCATCAAGCAGATCAAGGACAGCCTGGACGACCCCGAGGCCAAGGCCATGAGCGACAAGTACAACGCCATCCAGGCCGAGCTCGACGGCATCAAGGCCGAGCAGGACGTGGCCTACAAGAGCCTCTCGGCCCTGCGCGACGAGCGCAGCAAGCTGCACGCCGAGCAGCGCGACAAGTTTGACGCCATCCGCAAGCTCAAGGACGACTACTACGGCCAGAAAAAGGCCTTTGCCGCCTACGAGCGCGAGGCCCGCCAGAAGGCCTGGGAGCGCAAGCAGGCCGACCGCGAGCGCATCGACCGCGAGCGCAAGAAGGAGCGCGCCCAGCGCCTCCTGGCCGAGGCCAGCGACCCGGCCTACATTGACGAGATCCGCCGCGCCCGCAGCCTGCTGCACTTCTTCGACCCCACGTCCACGCCCGCGCCCGCGCCCGCTGCCGTCGCTCCGGCCGCCGCCAGCCTCGGCGCCCAGGCCATCCGCAAGGTCGACGACTCCGGCCTCAAGGGCACCCGCCTCGTCCGCAAGGAAGACCGCGACGACGCCTACCTGCCCGCCGCCAAGAAGGGCGCCAAGAAGACGGCCAAGAAGACGGCCGACTCGGCCAAGGGCTACAACGTGCCCCCGTCCGTCATCGAGGACTGCGCCTCCATGGGCCTCGACCCGCCGTCCAGCCAGGCCGACGTCGCCGTCGTCATGGACAAGGTCAAGGCCAAGCTGGCCCACTGGGAGGCTGACCAGGAAACCCAGACCCAAAAGGTGATTTTGTTTCTTCTTTTTCTTTTCTGCCTTTCTCCTTTTTTCGCCTGTTATTTCACTGCCTTTCCGCTTTTTCCTTCTTTCCCCCCTCACCACTAACCAATCCAGAACGTCGAGAAAGCCAAAAAGGAAATCGAGCGCATCGAGAAGGAGGAGGCCCAGGAAATCGCAAAGGCCAACGGCAAGACCACCGACGAGCCCAAGGTTGCTGAGCTCACCGCCGATCTGAAGACCGCCTCCATCGAGGACAAGGCCGATGAGAAGAAGGACGAGCCCGTCAAGGAGGAGACAAAGGCGTAAGCGTCTCCTGACGTCGGAAATCCCTCTCCTTTCGCGCCTTCCTCTGCCTGCGACTCCTCTCTTGTATTTGTTGTATCTTCACCCCCCCTTGTCTTTGGCTTTTTCAGCTTTTCCTATGCATATGTGTGTCTTTGTTTCCGGGAGGTTTAGCAGGCAAGCAAACATTGGCTTCTGTTTCCTCTCTATATGGGCGGCACGGTGGAACAGAAAGGGAGACGTTCGGGGACAGCAGCCTCTTATGGCAGGCTTTCCTCCCTCCAATCCCCTGCATCCAACACGCCAACTTTGTCTTGATTTCAGCCTCGAGAACTTCTGCGCTCCCTCTGTTGCGTTTAGAGAGGGGGAGGAAGAGCGGTCAGGGGGATATGAGAGAAAAGTATATGTTGGTTATAAATGCTCGACTTGTTTTGTTTTGGCTTTAAATTCGTTAGGGGAGCGAATTTAGAAAAAGGGGCATAACAATAAAAGACAAACTCAATGAATTGGCATCCAAAATTACTACGGGGCACCAGACCGTTAAGTGAAAGGCGACTTTCCAAAAGAATACAGTAACCAGCTTCTGAAACTAACGCACGATCATCAGAATGCGTATTCTTTCAAATTTCTATCCCAACTGTTACACCACGTCTAAATTATTGCCTTCCACATATCGAGGGGCTGTCCTCACACAACCGATATCCTCGGCCCACCTGTCAGATCGCTTTCAAAACGTCGACATCACCCACAGCCGCATTACTATGCCATTGGCTGACTATTGGAAACAACCAGACAAGCCAAGGAAAGAGGCAAAATATCATAGCCAGGGTATAATGGTTGCCACATGCAAACCCCAAAGGAAAGAAAAAAACGCTTTCCCAAATCGTAAGCCACCAAAGCCAAACAACGCCCGCATTGCTCGTCTCCCAGAGATAGCCAAGCATTAAGCAACATACCGCCCACTCATCCTTCTCCAGCTCAGGCGGTGATTCCCGCCATGTTCACCATGAACTCCTGCGCAGATGTACCGTCGCAGAACTTCCTGTCCTTCCAAATACCATGTCGTCATCATTCAACAAAAGGGAAAACGAAAAGAAAAAGACATAAAAAGCCATAGTAGCACATGCTTGCAGAACGATGACCATTACCGCTTCGTGCTCTGGCCAAGCAGGCCGCCCGGATCCATTAGTACAATGTCGTCAAAGTTGCCATGAGAAGAAACGGGCATGGGTGATGAGGCTAAACGCGGTAAAGGCGCCGCTGGAGGCGGTGATTCCAGGGGAGACTCCTGGGGCACCGGGTGCAATTCTGCCAGGCCTCTGCTGCCGGGTTTTTGGCGTGGGTGTGAGCTTAGCAGGCCACCCAGATCTTGCAAGAGAGCAGAGGATCCGCGTCTGAAGCCGTGGCTGCCAGCCGTATATGCCGGCGAGGGCGGCACACTTTGGCTTGTTGACAGACTCCCAGATATGCTCCCAGATCGAGTTCGAGTAAGGCTTGGCTGAGTAGTGCTTTCGTCTGGGGCCGTGTCACCGCTGAGAAGGCCGCCCGCATCGTAAAAGGAGACCTTTCGCGCTGCCAAGGTGGGGTTGGCCCGTGGAGACGTGTTGAGAGGATCCTTTAGCAGAATGTCATCCTCGCTCTGTCCGCTGTGGGCACTTTGGGCACTTTGGGTGCGGGTGCCACCACTCGTCTGGCGTTCGGGAAACTGCCACGAGTTCATGTCTGCGACCCCAGTCTCGCTGCTACCACGGTTGTTGTTGCCACTGGTCTGCGGGCTGTCATCCTCCTGCCCCTCGTTGGCTCTGGCAGTCGGCACAGGATGCGGGGTTCGCACCGAGGCATTGCTGAAGATGACATCGTCTCCCTGGGGCATCTCGGGCGAGTTGCGCAACGTGGGATGAACGCCCAGGCCAAGGCCACGAACCAAGTCCTCGTCGCTCCCCCAATGGCGGTTCACGGTCGGTCGTCGTGATCGTGCAATGCTGGGGCGGTCCATCGAGTCGGCAAGAGAGCCGCCCCTGAACTTGTTCTTCTTGACACCGCGGTCACGGACAAACGAGCCAAGCACCAGCGCATTGGCAGCAGTGGTGGCGAACAGAAGTTCAACCGAAGCCAAGAGTGACCGAAGCTGTTGGCTCCCATGAGCATCGAGGACACGGACGAGGCGGTAAAACGTGACACCGACGACGCCAAGACTCATAGAAAAGAGCATGGCGAGTTGTAGTCTCCGCTTCAGAGCCTGGTGGCTGAACATGATGATAGGAATAGGGAAGAAGACGAGCAATAGGTCGGTGAAGATGTTGCAGGCCGAGGCGGTAATCAGCTGCGCATAACCCTGCCGGCATTGGCCCCCCGGATCGGGGAGGACCTGCCAGTAGTGAGCGAAAGGGTGGCATTCGGTAAGGGTGCTGATGACGACGACAATGAATGTGGTCACGAGGGAGACGCGGATGATGATGACGGAAACGTGGGAGAAGCGCTCAGAGATGGCGTCGTTGATGCGCTTGAAGAACTCGAGAATGGTGACCTTGAGAACCCAGAGGCTGGAGAACGGGCGTGTTAGTTCACAACGGATCGGCAACATACGGCGCCGGGGGAGGTTACATACGTGGCAGCGTGGAAGATGCGACTCGCAAGCACCAGACCACTGGCGATTCGCTTCTGACGGAGGTGGGTTTCAGACAGCGTGACACCACTGAAATCGGCATTGTTGGTGCCGTACTTGAGGATCACATGCACACAGCCCATGCGGAGGAAGAGAGGGATAATGGCGTAAGCAACGAATCTGTCCTCGACGAACAGGCGCTCCGACCGAATGTACCGGCCGGCAATGCGAAGCACAATGATGGTGCAACAGAAAAAGGTAATCCACCAGCAGACAAGCAGGGTCGGCTTATCCTCGGAGAAGGGATGGAGTGACGGCGGATCTGAGTAGAGGCCCATGGCTACGGAGGGGTGAGGTGGGAAGCCTCTCGCGATTTATGCGGACAAAGAGGTGTATGGCGAGGTGTCCGGTGATGAGTTGAGGACCGAGTAACAGCCTAGTCCGGTCAAGGCCAGGGCCAGGCGCAGAGTGACGCCCGTCCCGTCCGCCTCCGGCGGGGAGGGGCGAGGCGAAAAGACGAGGGGACCAGCGGCGATGCGACAATTAGAGGCGAGGATGAGGTGAGGATTCCAGACAACAGCTCCGGGCTGTTCTTCCCATACTCCTTTCTCGTACCAGAAAGCCGTGGTAGGTGGTTGGATGGGCAGTCTGAAAAAGTGCACGCGTCGGCGATCACTTCTCTCCCAGACTTTTGATTTTCCGGTTGCTGTTTGTGCTCAATCTACCAATGTCCCGGGCCAGGAACGGTTGTGGTTCGTCTCTCGTCGTTTCGTGGTTTGGCGCCTTTTTCGTGCGAGCCGACTTGTACCGTAAAGCCTGCCGGGTGATTGCAGCAGGTGCTGTTTTAACCTTTTGCGATGAAGGCCTGTGAGTCCTGGATGGGTCGCAGATAGGGCTGCAGAAAGCAGATCTGGTCGCTGGAGAGAAAGAAAGAGCAGAGACAGCAGAAACAGCTAGAGACGATATGGGTAGCAGGCGAAGGATCTGAATACAGCAAGATCGCCGGCCGCTAGTGGGGGGTGAGCGTCGCTTAGAGAGGGTACGAAGCCGGACGATGGGCACGCAAGTGCGCAGGTGGACGCTCGCGAAAGGAGGGAAGCAATCGGTCGGACTCGGTCGTCGTAACGAAGGAGGAGAATTGGGGGAGAGAGGAGAGAGTGAGGAGAGGGGGGATGGCCGAGAGGAAAGAGGAGGCGAGGAAGGTGAGAGAGGTAGCGGCCGGTGGACGAGGGCAGGAGCCGCGGACAAGGACATGGGGAGCGAATCAGAAATGAAATACGCTTTTTTAGCAAGAGCGATTGGGCAGATAACCGCACCAGGCAAGAGCCAACGACAAGGCCGAGCCAAGTGCGGCGCGGGCGAGGGCGAGGGCGAAGGAAAGAGGCAGCGGGACCGATGGCCCAAAGCAGCAAGGGCGGCCCAGTGCAGAGATGTGAGTGGGAGGCAAGAGCGATCGCAGCAGCAGAGGCGGTGGCTGGCAAGCACTTTTTGCAAGGCGGACGGACGTTCCAACAAGCGGCCTGGAAGATGGGGGAGGGTGTGGAGCGGAGGGGGTGGTCGTAGTGAATACGGGCAAGATAAAGTACGAGTATCTTGCATGGTTGAGAGGGGAGGAGGGGGCAACGGGCTACAAGACCTCAGGAACGAAGAACCAGTCGTACATGATTTCTTGGGGCGCAAGGGCACTAATGCGGGAAATGTGGTGTGCGAGAGCGAGAGAGAGGTGTGAGAGGTGTGCGAGAGCGTGTGGGTGGGGTGGGGGGAAGGAGGAAAGAGCGCCTGGGAGGGAGCGAGAAAGAGGGCGGTGCATCAGCTAACGGAGCCTCGGTTGTGGGTGCATTTTATTGCTCGGCAGCGGCATGGCGCAGGATCGTCTGAAAGCAAGTGTGAGACGGCACGGAGGTGCAGCTGACTATCTTACATAGTACGGGCGCAGGCGTATTGTGAGGATGACAATGGCAAGCTGCCTGGGCAGCGTTCGCATTGTCGATTGACCTGGGCGCCGTGAACAAGGCATTTTCTGATTTTCTGCATCGGCCCACTCCAGCTACCAAATCTGCGGCACAAGGGCCAAAGAGGAAAGGCTAGACCCAGCAGAAATGGCGGCATCGGCGACCAGAGCGGTGGAAGAGCTATGGGTTGTACAATGTCGCAGTCGCATGCGGACAGGGACACGTTTAAAATGGTCGCCGGGCGATGGAGAACAGACAAACATCCGGAGGTCGTGCGCAGCGCCTGGACGAGGCGAGCAGCCCTGCTATCTCTCGCCAAGACGCAGTCTGTCATACGAGCAAGGATGCACGTCGACACCGACACCGACACACCTCCGTTAGGTAAGGGAGGGTACAGGAGCGAGCGCAGCGAGATAAGAACAAGGCACATGGTAGGTGGGCGTCTCAGTGGCTGTCTTGGGCGAACCGGCAGGGGCCCCACATGGCCCTTGAGTGCTGTATTTGGACGAAAGCAACTGACTGTGTAAGTATCTTACATACGTATCTTAATACTCCGTATCTTGCTTACATACGGAGTACTCCGTACTTCGTAAGAACAAAGATAACATACTCCGTACTTCTGAACGTCTGTGCGAGCCGCTCAACCAGTCCGATCCAGACCTGACAGCGGACAGAGAATGCTCAATGCTCTGCATGCTGTCCTCATAATGCGACATGCTGCCCCGTACATGTCAGATACACACTCCGTATCCGTTCCCTTCCGCTTTGTCGTCACCGCTGCCGGGTCCCTGCAGCAGTAGTCTGCGCAAGCTCAAACATCCCGGCTGGGCGGTAAAGCAATGCAATCACCGACAGTGCTGGCCGAGTCTTGGATACGGCCAAGCTTGCTGTCCGACGACGACTCGGGCTATCTTACCGCGCATTGCACGAGTACTGGTGCTACGAGCAATATCTGCTATCCCGGCACAATGACAGCGGGAAAATAAATCACGCGACAATGCTGCTTTTGTGGGGGTGGCACCAAGGCCTAAGATCCCTGTACCCGTTTTTTCCCTCTCCTGTCCGGTCGAGAGAAGCGAGTGCGACGCCTGGCAGAAATTGACCGCGATTGAAACGGATTGGGAAAATTGATTAGATATTAATACGGCCTAGCCACTTGCGAGCAGCAGCCCCTTCCACCGACAGCAACCCCGGCCCTGTGCTCAATCCTGCATTAGGCAGGTGTGGGAGCCGCTATAACGCTGTACATATTCTCTGCACTCGTATCGCCTTCTGTCCTGCGGCCAAGGCAATTCATGCAACACGAAGGCATGCCAATGAGCATTGGCCTCCTCGCCAGAACTGACTGCCTATTCCAGCCCGCCTTTCTGACAGCTCTGCGATACGAGCAGCGGGGTCCTTCGCGCTAAACACGATGCATCGCCTGGGACGTGCCCGTTTGTGTGGCGCCTCGCACTATATTCCTGCTTTAATACTAGTATCAGGGGGCCGACATTTCACATCCATCCGCCGTCGGTCGTATGAGCTGACAGCAGTCCGCATTCCGTGCTCCGTACGGAGTACTCGTAATTACAATCGCGGCAGAAGATAAGCTATTTCGGGCGGATGCATCATGTAGGGGACGTGCAGCGTCCTTTCTCGGGCGAAATACCTTGCACGAGTTCGGAGTACGAGTACTCCGTACCATGCATCTTACGAGTACGAAAACTGGCTTGCATGTGACAATGTTTGCCGCCTCTCCTTCAAACAAGGGACAGACTCCCCCATAGGGTCACAGGGCTGAGAGCTGGGTTTCACGACATGTCCGAGTGAGCTCCTGTTTGATCTCTTGATCGTCATAATCTACGACCCCTGACAGCTCCTCTCTCATGACCACTTTCAGCCTCCTTCTTTCCTTCTTCCTTCTTTCGTCTTCCTCACGGCCACACCTCCAGCTTCTCCCACTCTCCCTCCACCACACCGCCCTCGTGCACTGCCCGACCGCCCGCTCCCACAAACGTGTACAGCCATCGCCGTGGATCGTCTCCACGCGAGAGGTCCGTCTGGTCCACCTCCTCCGGCACGATCACGCACACCCGGAAGTTGGCCCGCGCCTCTGCGTTTTCCAGGTCGTCGTCGTCCACCGGCTTGCCCAATCCCGTGCCCCCGTCCAGTCGTGCTGTGCCCGGAGCCGGATTCCGGAAGCTGCCACGCATTCCGGGACTCATGTTGCCAAAATGCCCCGTCACCTCGCGCGCCCAGCTCCAGTCGTCTCCTTGTCCTTCTCCTACACGCCGCATCCGCTGGCCGATGGCCGCTCGTGCCGTAGCTCCGCCTGCATCCTCCGCGTCCGGCCCCAGCAGCCAGGCTCGACCGCGTACCCGCCACTGCGTCCCGGCTACCCCAGACCACCAGACTGCCTCGACCGGCCCGCCACCGTGGCCGCTTGCTGCTGGCGCTGATGCCAACGCTGACGCTGACGCCGAGAGCTCCCACGCCTTGGCCATGCGTGCGTCCGTCGTGAAGACGGGCAGGTCGCTCTCGTAGATGCCCACAGGATTGCGAGGCGCTGGATTGCGCGCATTGTCCGGCAGAGACGCCCACAGCCCTCGGCACACACAATGGCGAACCCGCGGCGTCGCTGTCGCCTCGCTGGGGTGCAGAGTGCTGATGGCACCCAGTGGTGCTGGCATCTGCCCCAGATGCTCCAGAAAGAGCGCGCGCCACGGTGTAGCTGCTGCAGCCCCAGCCGACGCCGCCGCTGCCGACGGAACTGGCGTCCAAATCAGCATCTGCCTGTACTCCTTTGCGTACATGTGCCTGTGAGCCTTTTGTCTACTGTATAGGCCGAGCCTGTGCTGCTGGTGGGCTGCTGGTGGGCTGCTGGTGGACTGCCGCCGGGCTGCCGGCCCTTTTGGCCCTTTTGGCTGCGTGGGCCTAAAGCGTGATGACGAATCCAATCTGCCAAACTCCTCAATTGGCGAATCACAGCCAAACTCCCCTTCGCGGCCGCTCGCCGCAATTGAAAACAGCGAGATGCAGCCACCCATCAGCCGTTGTCTAGGGCTTTCCTCGGTCGCTCTTCGCCGTCCCGCAATTCACCCCCTGCCATAATAGGAGCATTCTGCATCGCTGCATGTATTGTTGTATCTTGTTGTCGTATTCTCTATCGACCGGTTCTCAGTCGTGTGTATGTATCTTACACCGTATGTTCTTGCCTCCCGCATGTGCTGTCTAGATCCTGGAGCCCTCGTATATGACCAAACGCCTGTACGCCAGTTCGTCCCAAGTGCTATAAGAACTCGCTCAGAACCTTGACTCTTGTTTTTGCTATATCGACTCCTTGCTCCCCTTCGCCCATTATGCGCATTATCTCAACCATTTTTTCTGCAGCTGTTAGTAATCCCGTTCTTGTCAAGATAGGGCAATGGGTCACGTACCAATGTCCGCTCTGGCGCGCGCATACAATGGGTCTTTTGCCATACTTGCAGGCCCGTTTCCGTTCTTGTAAACAGCCTCTTTCAGGACGCCGCCTATGCACAAGGCCTCCAGAAAGGCACGGTGGTTGAACACCCACCAGACTCTGGCCTCGTCTCGGAAGAGCCTAAAGAGCACAAAAAATGACGTAATGGCATCGTGTGCTGCCTCGAGAGTACCGCGCACGTTGACAGGCACGTCGGGAGACTCGGATGCATGCACCAACATCAGGTTGTGGAAGTAGTTACTGCTCAGGAATAATGTCTGCCGCACAACCCGCTTGTTGGTCCGAGCAAGCTGGGTCAGCGACTCCGGATCCCAGCTGCGGAAAATATCAGGGAAGCCGCGGTATATGGCTCGGAAGTCTGCCACCAGCTTAGACTTGTGGCGTGTCGTGGTGCAGATCGGAACGTCTAGCGATCGTGGGCTACTGATGACTTCCTGAACCAGGTTTGCCAGAGTCCAGGAGCCCCGAATATAGGCCGTATCAGTTACGCTAGTGTCGTAGTTCGCATCCACGCTCTCTTCCTCCTCCAGCTCTTCCACACTGACGTCCGTGTGTGTTGCTGTTGGCGGAAGCGAGAGAAGAATGGTCAGGAAGGTGTCTTGCAGCAGAACTGCCTGCCACAGCTTCCGGCGCTGCTGCTTCTCATACGGACTGGAATTGGGGGCCACTAAAAAAAGGGAGTCAAAACATGATTTGCAGTAACCAGACACATATGAAAGCACTAACCTATATTCGGGTCTCGGTGCAGACCCATGGCACAAGCCTGGCGCATAAGAATGCCGGCAAACGCCCAGCCATCAGAAGCATGGTTGTCGTTGATAAGAAAGTAGGTGACCAAGACCATGGCCTGAATAGAGCGGATAGAGGCAGAACTGAGGTAGCAGCTAATACGTAACGCTTGATTGCTTGCTGACGCGTAAAACTCCGAAGTTTGCTTTCGCTCGCTGTATGTAGTAGCGGTGACAAATTGCGTGCCCAGGGCGAGCATAGCGAAGAGCACGCCGATGAAGGCAGGATCGACGCGAGCCCTGTCTTCCGGCCCTAGTGCCCAGAACTGCTCAAGATCGTGGTAGAAATACCGCCTGTCGATCATGGGATAGACGGGGTCGACGCATTCAAAGTAACGGACGAGAAGGACTTCGCACTGGATTTTGTCAGGCAAGACGGAGATGACTTCGGGCAGCCCGCCCTCGCAGGTCCAATAGTTGGCAAAGGGATGCTCAGACCCAATGCCAAAGACATTGGACGCCGTGGATCCGGAGTAGGGAGCATTGGCAAGCAGTCCCGTGGAAAGGGCGACGGAGCCTTGAGATTCATCGTTCGCATTGAGGATACCGCGGTCGGCCATGTTTGGGATTGACATCAGGGACGAGGACCCGAGATTCTTCTTGGATAGTAGCGGCCGCGTCACCCTGCGACCACCAGCCGCTGCGGCAGTTCTATTGGTTTCCCTACAGAGAATTAGCATTGCACGCGTCGTGACGAATCTGGGGGACATGTCATACTCGAGCAGATTTGCCACATGAGCATATATGCAGTCAGTCTGACGTTTGATGCCTAACTCTGTCAGTACTCCGGTCTGTCGCGAACGGACGCGAGACTCCCGGAAGGACTCACAGGAAAGGCAGTGCGGTCGACCACGGTCACACTGACAACGCTGAGTCAGTTGTGAGCAATCCTGCAGTGAAACGAGCTGCATACCTTTGTTTTCCGCTCCACACATTCAGAGCACGACAATGTTGGCTTGTTGCGTTTTTGCTTCTTCTTGGACGGCTCCGTAGGTGAGCTGCCGTCATTGGCATTGGAGTCTGGCAGTTCGGAACTACCATTTCTATAGCCGTTTTCCGTACTGCTTCCGTTATAGCTAAAACAATTGCCACCGCCGGGCGTCGCAGGAGCATACCCATTACTGCTACCAACACTGCTGACACTATGGGTCGCAGAGTTGTGGGTGTTGCTGTTGCTGTTGTTACTGGGGCGGCTTACTCGGGTCGTCTGCTCCCCCTTTCCGATCTTGCTCCTGCCCCTGACCGGCACGTTGGCCGAATCGCCTTCGGCATAGTTGCCACCATTGGCGCCGTAGTTTGCAACGCCATAATCATACTCTCCATCGCCATCGGCATCATCCCTCCTTGGCGTGCTCAGATGCATACTATGTCCCGGGTAGTTCTGGCCGATGAAGCCATGGTCCCCAGCGCCGGCTTCGGCCTCAACTCTCCCACTTCTGCTTCCAGCCGTGTGACTGGCGGTGGCAGTCGTACTCAGTCCATCCTGGCCAGATGCAGCATAGATGCTATCATGGGCCGGAAAGTCCTCATAGTATACCGGCGAGCGTTTTATATCCATAGTCTCCGTATGATTGGTGGTAACAATGACGACATGGGATAGGGCAGCAATAGGAAATAATAAAGGTACGAGAGCGGCTGCTCAAGATGGGTGATCTAGCCGGGGAATAACAGTGGTCGTAGCACACGGCAATAAGAATATGTTGCTGTGAGTGTGGGGCAGGCTGAACAACAGGGAAGCCCAGTACCAGTAACGGTAGGGTGGAAATGGAGTTGTCGGTGGAGAGGACGGTGAGATGGTGTGTGGGATGTAGTTGGATTAAGGTGACGACCAAGCTTGGAAGCTATGGGGGGGCTGAGCTTGTCTTTCCCGTGATATATCCCGGGAGTTGGGAAAGCCAAGATTAAAACAGGAGATTAAGCAAACCGCTGGCCGGTAGGAAGTCGAAACTAGAGGTGCGCGAACGAGCGTGACCTTTTTGAGGTACGACGAGGCTATGGGTGGAAAGCGGGGGAATCAAGGGAGGCCTGAATCCAAGGGCAAGAGTTGCTTCAAGAAGCCGATTTGGCGATGTTGTTCGGGGAAAGGGGTGCCCGAGAAGAGTTAATGGTGGGGGAGAAGGGTGGCAGAAGCAGCCAGTTCAAGGCAAGCAAAAGAGCCAAGATGAGATAGTGACAGACGGATTCATAGCTTGCCGTCCCAGCCCAAAACTCGAAAGTCGCAGCCTTGCAAGACAAGACTTGTAAGCTATCACGCCCAAGACGACGGCCAGGCGAGAAAAGCTGTAAGTTGGGTGGACGGGAAGGCTGCGAGCGGGACCAGGCTGCGCTCGAGTGGAAAGCGTGCCGGTTCGCCTGTCAGAAGAGGCGCTTAGCTAGGAACCGGGCGAAGGAGAAGAGCGGCGGCAATGTTGGCAGGCAATGCTTCTGCTTGCCGCGTGGTTTCGGAAATCCGGAGTAAACAGTGGGAATAAGGCTGGGCTGAAGCTCGTACGGGCAGTGGGAGTAGCCGTGCACGGTGAGGGAGTTTTGCAGAGGAAATACTTCTGGGAAGGGTCAGGAAGAGGTAAGGAAATAAGATAAGGGGAATTACTGATGGGAATAAAAAGCAAAGAGAGGGTCTCGGGGAGACGAGGGGGGGGTGAAGTAGGGGCAGAGTAACAACGGGTCGAAACGAGAAAGAAGGAAGCCGAGAGGATGGAGAAGATGGAGACAATGGAGATGATGGAGAATTGGAGATGGACACAAACTTTTCTTACATTTGATAAGTGACCGAAAACGAGATGCAGGAGGAGAGGGGGGAAGAGGGAGAAAGAAATAGAGAACAAAAGAAGCTCCCCGAGAGGCGACAGACAGACGGAAGAGAAAAGAAGGAGCGAGCGCCAGAAGGGGGGGCAGCAGAGCAGACACCCTTTGGACTCACAGGAAGGCAGGAAAGCAGGAAAGCACCTTCCTCGCACGCTTGACACACACATACGCAAAAGAGGGCGAGAGGCACGCGCAGACACGAGCGCGCGCAGGAGGGCTCGGAAGGGCACGAATGGTCCCCCGGCAGGCGGCAGCAGAGGGCAGCAGCAGTACGGAGTAGTAGTAGCAGAGCAGCAGCTCGTACTTCGTTGGAGCGGACAAAGCCAGCGCAAACCGTCTCTGGCCATCAGGGGGGTGGGTGCCGGCCGAAAAAGTGGGCTGGAGCGAGCGAGTCCACTCCCTCTCGGGGCGGTGGAGACGGGACGCTCGTAGCAGAGAGCACAGGCTCGCAGTAAGCGTGCATATCGCATGCAGCTGGGCAACAATGGCAGCTGCTATGCAGACAAGACCCAGACATACGACGTGCGACGGGCGACGTGAAAGACTTGTCTTGACCTTCTGTGGCTGCTGGCTGCTGGCTGCTACTCAGCGTACTATAATCTTGTACATAGTACGGAGTACATCGTATGGATGTCCATGACCGGAGAGGAGGCAAACTCTTGAGGAAGGAGCAGCCATGGCCTGTCAGGGCGCCCCCACACACCCGACTGACGGAGCCGCTCTGTGCGGAGCCCATCCCAGCAGCCCTTCCCTCGCGCTTTCGCGCTTTTCCCCCTCCCCCAATGTACGGCCTCTCATTGGCATACTCGACAATTCGCCGGGGCTGCTCCGGTGGCCGGACGGTTTCCTAGCCTGCAGTGGGGTCTTCGCTCGTCTCTGCTTGTCGGAGCTTGCCTACGATATCCACGGCGCATTGTCAGATCGGGATGGCTGCAGCACTATTCGTACGGAGCTCGCCCAGAACACGACCCCGTGCCCACACCACTCTCTGTGCTCAACGTAATCGTGCATGGCTCTGCCGTATGCTGCCGTATGCTGCCGTATGCAGTCCATTATCGTGCGCTGCTTTGCATCGACACGCCCGTTGACCGAAGCGGCAAGACCCTTTGAAAAACATTGTGCTTTCGTTTTTTCCGTCCGCCTGAACCGGGGAGCATCCGGCAGTTGAGTCTATCTGCACTGTTTCCTCAGCACGGAATGCCGCCAGCTACGCCGTAATGGGACATGCCGAGGCTTGCCTCGAGGCTACTGAAAATTCCACAGCCGTCCGGAAGATTGATTCCCCTCATCACAAAACACATTATTAAGCTCGTTTATCGTCGCTTGTTTGCGGGGCCTTCCCACCCGTGTGCTAGTCGCCTCCTTTGAGACATGCAAAGCGTCGGCTCCTCTTGCAAATTGCAGAAATTCCATATTGCAAGGCTGAGAAGCAGGGGCTGCCGGCCCTCCTTTGTTTCACCACGGCGGTATGTGCACACAAACAGGCATTCTTCCGCTTTCTACGCCCGGCATCGAAACGTTAATCCTTTCATTACGATAGACCTATTGTAGGGACTGTAGGCCTCTGACTGAGGGGGAAAGAAAGTTGAGTGGGACATGAGAATGCTAGGAGATAAAGGAGAAAACACGTTTGGAACCCGGCCGTTGAATTGCTTTGTAGGCTAATGAAAGGAGCAGGCCGAGACAAAGGGAACGTAAACACAGACAACACGGAAACAAAGCCAAGAACTTGATCTCAATGGACTTAAAAGTAAATTCGTTTCCCTGCCTCCTTTTCATCGGCTCGCAAACAGAGCTCTAAGATCGCCGCCGGGAACTGGACGACGATTGGTTGCTGCTGAATCTACTCAGGAAGCCGAACATCCCCCTTGATGAGCTCGCGTGGCCGCCGTTTCCAGCGCCTTCGCTTCCCGTGTTGTTGCCAGCAGCAGGGCCACTGCCGACGCTAGAGCTACTTCCGTTGTCGTGGCAGATGTGACTGCTACTACTGCTGTTGCCGCCGCTCGGGCCTGTGCCTGTGTTGCCCCTGTCGAAGACACCATCACCGCCGAAATTCAGGTGCCGGCCAGACAACCATGAGGTCGGCCGGCCCGACTGAGCAGCACCGGGGAGCTGGTCCGCAACCATAGAGTTGCGGTTTCGATCGCGGAGCGACGTCGACGAAAACATGCGTTCGTGATTTCGCTCGCGCTGGCGTTCACGAGCTTGGCCCGGGTCTGGGTTCCTGTCCCGAGACCTGCGCTGTGCTTCGACGCCTGGCCACGCACTCTGGCCACTGCTGCCACTGTTATGGGAGGTCGCGCTCCAATGGCTGTGCGACGAAGACGCCGAGTCTTCACGGGTCACACCAAAAACGCCGTACATTTCGTCCATCATGTCTTGTTCGCTGTTGAAGCGCCGGCCCGGGCGATAGGACGGCCCTGAGATCGGCGAGTGTGAGTCGCGCCGTCTCCTATCCGACGACGACGTCCTCTCCGGTTCCCGTGGGCTGCGATAGCGGCTGGAAGGCAGGCCTGCTGTCCTCCGAATGGCGTCGAGCCGCTCCGTCTGCTGTGCAGAAGGTGCCACCATCGACCTGAGCAAGCCGCTCGCGAATACACCCGGGAAGCCCCCCAATCCGGTTTGGCTGTTGCCACCGCCACGGTCGCCGCCTAGGCCAGAGCTTGCCGTTCCGGACGATGCACTGCCAGGAGTGCTAGCCGGAGTGCCGTTGAAGGCACCAGGCATCGCAAAGATGCTGCTGCCCGCGCTGTTGTTGCCGCTGTTGCCACTGTTGCCATTGTTGCCGTTGTTGCCGTTGTTATTGTTGCTGTTACTTGGCCGGCCGTTCCCTGAGCTGCTGCCGTTTGCAGCCGCGCCCTCGGATCCGGTACCACCGCTCTCCACCGGATTGCGACAGACAGGGCAGGTATTGTGTTGCTTGAGCCACATGACAACACACTCCTCGTGGAACCAGTGCTTACAGGGAAGCGAGACAACGTCTTCCCCCAGCTCAACGCTCGATATGCAGATCGTGCATTCAGCGTGGCCCTCCGGGCCGAGCAGCTTCTCGTCCACCTTCTTGTGCTCCAGTCGCTCAATGGCCGTCTGTGTCGCGGGCGGTGCGCCATTCGAAGGCGGGTTGGTCTCCATCAGCATGGAAATAATGCGGTCCAAAGCCTCGTCCGAATGCACCGCATCGCCAAAGACGTGGTCCTCCCTGCCGCCCATAAGCGTCGCGAGCAAACTGCGAAGTGCGTCTGGGAACGTCGGCGGTATGCCGGCCGCTCTCTCCTGTTCCTCTCCAAAGGTAGGCGACCCCACGTTGTAGATGTTTGTGAATATTCTGTCCACAGGGACATGCCTGGTCAGTCTCTGTCTACATGGTCGCAGGACAACGTGTTCGATGGCAATATACATACGTGTTGAAATCACCCGGCGGTCCACCTCCCGTCCGCACCGGACCTGTGGCAATGGTGACGCTTGTTGCACCGCCGAAGCGTGGACCGCTAAACGTCGCCTGCTGCACCCGTCTGATGGGAATGTCAGCGAGATTTGCGCCTGCATCGCCACCCGTATCGCGGCTGCCGCGACCGTTGTTCTGACTGCCAAACAGAGTCTCCGGGCCTGATCGCCCAGCCTGTACTGTCCTAAAGTTGTTCAAAAAGTCGCCAAATGTGGTTATAATGTGCGTTGGTTCGCTCGGATCGATACCCCCAACCAGCCTGCCCGACGGTGCCCTTCGAGTGCCGCCATTGCTTGACCGGCCGTTCGGGTAGGATGAGACGGAGCGGTACATGTATAATCCATTAGGGCCATGCGTCTCGTGTTCCTCCACCTCGCCTATGTCGGCTTCTTCTGGGTCCGAGTCGTTTGCTGGTCCGTGGTGGTCGCCACTGTGACGGTGGTAGTACCGACGGGAGCGGCGGTCAGAGCTCCCGGGAAAAGGGGAGTCGTCATCGTCGTCGTTGTGTCGGTGGCCGAAGCCGGGAGGTTGCAAGAGGTCGTGGAGCCGAACATGGCTGTCGCCAGAACCAGCCAAGCCCAACAGGGCCTCAAACGGGCCGAGACTTCCCAGGTCTCGCGGGTCGCTATCCTCGGAAACCTGTTGGGGGACGGGCAAAAACACCAATCAGTCATGACAGAGATAATCGTTGAGTCGTTAAACGGGCCCAGCAGTACTGACAGTTTCTAGGAAATCGCTGCCACATCTCGGACATGGCGGAGGTGGCGACGGGTCGCGGCTAGAACGGTACCATTCATACGCACAGCTGTGACAGTAGATGATTTCTTGACCATCGCGGCGACGGAGCCGTTGGCGCGACCGTGGATAATCTGCAGACATGCTGGTGGCGCCGGGATCGAGCCCAATTCTCGGCCCTGTCTGTCTGTTGCTCTGGCCGGTGTAGTAGGTGGTGAGACCAGTAAAGCCCGTCCAGCAGCGATGCTGACGGCACGGCGGATTGCGTGAGATGGCCTGGGATATATCGGAGGGGTGGAGAGGGCCGAGGCGATAACGTAGCCAAGAGGTAGCAAGGCGAAATCAGGCTAGTGGAAGCTGGAATCGCTTCGCTTGTTTGGGCCGAAGAAAGCCCTTTGTTGCTATGCTCGACAGAGCGGTGCGATCCAGAGAGTAAAGGCAGACGGCAGCCCAGATGCGATGTTGGTACAGCGTTGGGTATGTCGGCAAGCCGTGAGATGGTTGGGCAAGCGGGCAGCTTTGATTTGTGATGGATGTGGGTGCAACGGTGTGCAGTGCGAAACGGAGGGTATCTGGTAAGCCACACTGTAATCTGTAGCGGGAGGCAAGACAAGTTAGGCTGAGAATGGGAGCACTGACCAAGCTGCCGATTGGACTAGCAAGGACACAGCCCAACAGCGAGGATGGAGACGGGGACGGTGAGAATAAAGGCTTTGAGGAGGGGATGGAAATGAAGGATGCAGAGAAGAGGGAAAGCGAAGTCGCAAGACAGGTGGGAGGAGGGCTAAAAAAAGAAACGGCGCAAGAAGCGGGAGGGTGCAGGTGAGACGGAGGAGGATGTAAGATATTATTTGTATGCGCATCGGCCAGCCGCATTTGTTGAGTCGGGCGGAAGAAAAAGAGGGAAAAGACGGATCTGTCGACTAATGGTAATGCTTGTGTTTGTCTGCGCGTCAGATTAGCTGCGTCACAAGCTGCCATCACCACTGTCACTGCTGCCAGGTTCCCTACTCGACAAACACGGCATGTTCACTGTTCACTTTTCAGGAGCGTCGAACCGTGCGGGGAGGCTGTGGGTAGTTAGTATGTAGGGTGCTGCAGGCTCGTGGACCACAGCAGCGAAGCTGTAGGAGGCAGGTTCACAAATCAGAAACGAAGACGTCCAAGGACAGGGGCAGATATGGTGGCTGACTGGAAACGGCAGCGGCGACGGGTGGCGACTACCCTGTATCCGGAGTAAGTACGGGCATCTTACCTATGTATTACATAGTATTATGAAGCCTACAGCAGCCAGATGTTGGCTGTTAAGATACATGCATCTGACAAACTGAGCATGAAATCGCCAAAATCGACTTCATTGGGTCTGGCACAGAAAGGCGGAGCAGTGCTTCCCATGCGCGTGACAGTGGCCCTTGCCCACGGAGAATAGGCGGCAGAGGGAAGCTAGGGGACCATGCAGTAAGATACGTTCCAGCCGTGCTGGGCATGGCTTGTCCTCGTCTTGGCCTAGTCCGGGTCTCGCCTTTCTGGCGGCAGACTGTGTTTCGCATTCGAAAGCGCCTACGGAGTAATAGTAGCCTAGATGTCCGCTGAAAAGACGCGGACCTCGATCTGAATGACACAGCAATGCTACTCGAAAACAGTAGCAAAAGTACGGACATGTTTCTGCTCGTACAAATATTCGTCAGCTCCACACGGAATGCGCTGTCAGATCTCTGCAAACGCAGAGATGGAAGCTCCGTTCTCGTGCGCGCACTTGACTCGTAGGCGCAAACACCACCCCTCCTATTCCCTCCGCCCTCATCCTTCCCCCCCTCCACACCGTCGCCGTCGCCCCTCCGCCCCCTCCCCAGCCACAAACAGGTAATCACGCTACCGGTACAGCAGAGGCAACGTTAAAATCTCGATTCATGTGATATATACTGAGTGGCGTTTGGTTCGTGCAGCGTTGTGCCTGTCCGGGCTGTGCGGACGGTCATGGTCATAACAACGAACTGCAAAACAGCCACGGCAAAAGGGCAGATGCAAAATCAAACTGAGAACTCCTCTCCTGACTCCTCCGAAACCCCTCCCAAGAACCCGGCGTCTATTCGGAACGGTATGCGCCAATCACCTCCGGCGGCCCATGTTGCGCAGCAGCACGCCGCCAACGACGCCGGCCACGACGGCGATGCCGCTGACAATGGCCACGCCAACCAGGCCTTCCTTCTGTACCTTGTCGTCGATTAGGGTGTTGAGATTGGAGGCCTGCTGGTTGGTCGGCTCCTTGTCGAGCAGGAGGTCGTTGTAGCGGCGGGCCTCGGCGTAGTTGCCCAGCTTGTAGTTGCCGAGGGCGAGGTAGTAGAGGCACTCGCGGCGTCGCTCAGGAGACGTGCGGAAGATTTCGGTCAGCAGCATGACGCCCTGCTGCTGGTCGCCGCGCACATTCGACTTGACGAGGCCCTGGAGAAGGTGGGTGTCAGGGAGGTGTCGGGAAGTTGTGAGGGAGTTGTCAGGGCGAGCCTGCCATCACAGGCCGGCGCCTGGCTGCAAGGAAGATGCCTACCCATGCAAAGTTGAACTTTGTCTGCACGCCCGCCATGTCGCCCTCCTTCTCGTATTGCGCACGCAACACCTGGAGCTCGGCCGCGTTCAGCGGTCTGTTTCTACCGTGTCAGCCGGGGGAAGGAGAGGGAGTATCGCAGTCCGGCACGTACGTCTCAGCGTCTACTGCATCTGTGAGGGTCAGTTAACCCGGTTAGCCACGGCCACGGTCGCAACAAGGTCGGCGAGGGAGGAAGACCGTAGACGGCTGCATACAAGGGAGAGCGACGCCCATTTTCGCAGTGTTTCGGCCGAAGATGCTTTCGGGAGGGGGGGATTGGGAGGAGGTCAAGCGAGTAGCGAGGACGCGGAGCAGTGTCGAAGCGGGTATGGCAGATGGGAGGACGACGAGGACGGGAGCGAAATGACGTTTGCGGGTTGAGAAAAAACGAGAAAAGTCTACGAGTGGTCGTGCCTGTTCGCCGATGTGCTGCCTCTCCACCTTCCCGCCACCTCCGCCAGGCTCTTTCCCAACAAAGTACCGGGCAATTACAGCACTGCGGCGCTACGGCTGCGAAGCTTGGGCGCCTAATGCGATGCGACATGTGACCTATCCTAGCGTCTGGATGACGCTGTATGGCACCTGGTAGCAGCTAAACCCGCTGCAGCTCCTAATAGCGGCCGGCGTCTCTGGGCCTCCTGCTCGTACGACTGCCATCATTAGTGGGTCCGTGCTCGGCTTGTCTCGCTGGAAAGGAAGCCCCTCACTGCGATAAGATAGTCGCCGGAGCGACGCGTCAGACTCGACAACACACTTTACACGCTATCTCGAGACGCCTGAACAGACGGATACAGCACGATACGGCGCGCAGACACGGCTTCATCGATCCGACCCACTTGCAATCGCCAGACGCCAGCCTTCACGATGCTGTTCGAAGAGGACCCGTCGGTCGTAAGTATCTTGTCGCTGGGTGCCGAGGCGTGTTGTGGGATGCTGACGCGTGCGTCTGTCTGCAGCTGATCCAACATACGGTGGACAACTTCAACATTGGACCCGACAAGGCGGCCGTTGCCCGCATCAAGGAGTCTCTGGCGACGCTGCAGGAGGCGCGCCAGCTACAGATTGAGCAGACCGAGACGTCTCTCAAGAGTGCGTGAACAAGACTCGCTTGCCGGAAAAGAAGGGAAAAAGAAGGAAAAAAAAGGAAGAAAAAATCGAGAACGGTGCTGACTAATCATCACAGAGCTTGCGCGCCAGCTCAACACGCTCGGCTCACAGCACGACGAGCTCGCGGCCAAGCACTCGGCGGCGGCGCACGCGTCGACGATATCGGCGCTCGACACGGACAAGTTCCGCGTGGCCAAGGCGGCGTCGGACCTGGAGATGGAAACCGAGCGGCTCTCGGCGCAGGCCGCGGACCTGTCGGCGCGGCTGCAGGAGCTGGAGCTGCAGGGCGACGACGGGCCGGTAAACAACGACGGCGGCAGCAGTGGCAGCGGCGTCGGCAGTGGCGGCAGCATGGCGACCGAGGACGAGGTGCTGCTGCGGCTCAAGGTGTACCGCAGCCTGGGGATCGAGCTGGAGCGCGACGGCCGCGAGGGCGAGTGGACGCGGGCGGTGGTGCGCAACGACCGCAAGGGCGACGTGCACGTGGTCAACATGGACAAGAAGTTCTCGCGCTTCTTCTACGCCAACTACTTTTGGCAGACGCTGTGATTCGGGCTGGGCGAAGAGGATCAAAGCTGAGCCAAGAGGATACAAGGATGGCAGGCATGGAACGGACACTTATCGGGACGACAAGTACTGGGGCTGGACACGCAGCCGGCGTTGGGGAGTTGTTGGGAAACGCTTTTGCCGTTTTGTATGAAAGGCGCTGGTTCAGGAACAGACGTCTATGAACACAACGAAATCTTGATGGCCGTCATGATTAGTAACTGAAGGCTGTGGCTTTCGTCCACGGCGCGGAAGGCGCTAGACAGCAGCTTCCGCCCCGCCATTGCCCGATTCGGCTGATTATGCCCTCGGTGTCGTAAGCAGGCAGCAGTCGATCGACATCTGAGCTTCACTTTGGTGCGACGAGCAGGAGAAGACGTCTTTGTGAAGCCCCCGAGCCCCCAGCCCCCGAAAATGTGCGGATCTGGACAGGCGTCTGCGGTGGCCGACTGGTCCGCGGCCGAGCCGTTCCCGTGGGCGAGCGGCCGCGTCTGCGATGCGCACTGCCACGCGACCGACACCATGGCGGCCGTGGCGGCCATCCCGGCGATGGGGGCAGCGGTGCTGACGGCCATGGCGACGCGGGCGCAGGACCAGGACCTGGTGGCGGCGCTGGGCGCGGCCGAGGGCAAGGTGGTGGCAGCCCTTGGTTGGCACCCGTGGTTTGCGCACCAGCTGTACGATGACGGCGGGCGAGGCAGCGACCTCGTTACGGCAGACGACAAGCGGCGGCACCTGGCGGCGGTGCTGTCGCCCTCGGCCGGGGCGCAGGCGGCAGCGCTCGACGCGCTGGCGGCCAGCCTGGCGAGCGTGCGGCCGCTGTCGGGATTTGTGGCCGAGACGCGGGCGCGGCTGGCGGCCGACCCGACGGCCCTCGTGGGCGAGATTGGCCTGGACCGGGCATTCCGGGTGCCGGAGCAGACACCAGACAGGGAGACGTCGGATCAGGGCTCGGAGGGCCTCACCCCCGGCGGCCGCGAGGGCCGCCGCCTCTCGCCCTTTCGCGTCCTGCCCGCACACCAGGTCGCCGTCCTGGCCGCTCAGCTCCGGCTCGCGGCCGAGATGCAGCGCCCGGTCAGCGTCCACGGCGTGCAGGCTCACGGGCTGCTCTTTACCACGCTGGCAGCCACGTGGCGAGGCCACGAGCGCGACGTGCTCTCGCGGCGACAGCGACGACAGGTGGCCGAGGACGCAGAGAGCAGCGACGAGGGCGACGACGGGCTCTCGGGAACACCCACCCCCCCCTACCCCCCCGCCATCTGCCTCCACTCGTTCAGCGCGCCGGTCGAGGTGCTGCGCCAGTACCTCGACCCTCGCATCCCGGCGGCCATCTACTTTTCCTTCTCGACGGCCGTCAACTGCGGCTCCGACGACGGCTGGCGCCGCACGCTCGACGTCGTCGCCGCCTGTCCCGACGACCGCCTCCTCGTCGAGAGCGACCTCCACGTCGCCGGGCCCCCCATGGACGCCGCCCTCGAGGATATCTATCGCCGCGTGTGCGCCATCAAGGGCTGGCCGCTCGTCCATGGCATCCGCCGCATCGCCCACAACTACGACGCCTTTCTGCACAGTGGCACAATGCACAAGAGATGACATGAATCAAGCAATGACGGACGGTCTCTGTTTGTATTCCTTGCCCTGCCCATCTTTTCCTCCCATCTACGACACATTATGAAGGCGTCCTGATGATGTAGCTCCCGTTACCCAAACCCAATTAGAAACAGAATGACCATCCAAGTAAACAGATAGGAAAGTCATATGCAAAAAGTAACCGCTAAGCTGAATGAGGACTTCATGACGCCAGTAGAGTGAAGCAAAACAAGAATACCAAAATATACACACAGTACCAAAGGGGGAGCTCATCAGGACAGAAGCATTACGGGACAGAGGCAAGAGAGTCAAAAAAAGACATGTGCGCCTTCCAGGGCGCCGGTTAGTAGCTGTTGCCGCCTGGACGGTACTGGAAGCCGTCCGCCACCATTGACGCCTCGGCCTCGGCGAGGTCGACGTACGAATACGCAGACTCGGCGAAGCCGCCCGGCGTCGCCATCGAGCCGGGCGCTGCGTACGGCTCTTCCGCGAAGCCAGTCTCGGAATAAGCAGGCGGCAGCGACTCCGTGTCGTCAAAATCAGAAAAGTCAATGCCGCCGAGGTCGCATCGATCGTAGCCGTAGGGCGTGCAACTGGTTGATGTTGCCGTCGTCGTCGTTGTCGGTGCAATCCCAGGAGGCGATAATGGCGACACCGTCGACGGTGGAGGCGGTGGAGGTGGTGGAGGCTGGCGGAAAGGCACCGAGGATGGTAATGGTCGGGGAGCAGCCGGCGATGACCGCGAGAGCGATGCCAGGATCTGTTGCTGCTCCCGCTGCCGTTTCAGCTTCGCCGTCTGCGCCACCGACAGCCGACCCTCCTCGGCTGCAATGATCTGGTCCACCACGTCGGCAGCCGCTCGGAATGACGCAATCTCCTGTTCCATCGTCGGGCTCGGCGTGCGGTCGTGGTCTGCACTGGACGTCTGCGAGTCCGCCGCCTGCTTCTTCATATACTGCTCGGGCTGCTGTTTTTGCTGTTTTTGCTGTCTTTGTGGCTGTTTTGACCGTGCCTGTGGCTGAGCCTGTGGCTGTGCATGTGGCTGTTGTAGTTGCTGTTGTAGCAGAGGCTGCTGTTGCTGCCGCTGTTGCTCCTGCTCCTGCAGCTGCTGCTCGCGCACCTGTCGTTCCCGACGCTGCTGCTGAATCTGCTGCTGAAGCTGTTGCTGTTGCAGGATCTGCTGATGTTGCTGCTGGAGCTGTATCTGAAGCAGCTGCTGCTGTTGCTGTTGCTGTTGCCGCTGCATCTGCTGCTCGTCTCGCTGCTGCTGTTGCTGCTGCCGCTCGGCCTCTTGCAGCAGCCGCTGCTGCTCGTCCGGCCGCTCGTCTCGCTGCTCCGAAAACGATTCGCGCGGCGACGACGGTGGCGGCACCACCACCGCTTCAATGTGGCCGCGCGCTGTCCCCGGCTGCTGGTTCTGCCGTCTCCAAGACCTGCCCAACAGCTTCTCCTTGTCGCGGCCCCTTCCGGAGAGGATCCGCTTGAGGAAATAGAGCACCTTGGCACCGAAACTCATCCGGTCCCCACGGTCCTCCCGACGCACCTGCTGCCGTGTTTGCCGGCTGGCTCGCCCGCGTTCCATTCGCTCCCGGTGTCTCCTCGTAAAACTGTGCCACCGTTCCGTCACTCGTCGACGGAAGTTTGCGCGCCGCCATCTGTTCCTGTTGCGGAAGATACCACCGCAGTCTGAGCCGCCTTCCTCCACATCGCGTCCGTGGCCGTGCCAATCGTGCATTCTGTCGCGGAAGTGGTGCACTGAACACATGATGAGACACGAAATCGCCGCAATCGTCATTATGTAAACAAACATGCCCTGCACCTGTTAGCCTCGCTTCCGTGAAAGACACCAGGGAGGGGATGCATACCCCGTAGTTGTGCGTATGGCTCTTTGGGTGTCCTGGCCAGGTCTCGTGTCTGCTCGCCTCTGCCTCCTCGTCCGACCCGGCATTCTCTGCCGGCGGATAGAACTCCTCTTCGCTGCCGCTGTTTTCGTCGTGGTCTTCATCGGGGGCGGGATCGCCGTGAGCGGCCTCGTCACTCGGCGACGTCGGCGCTGCGCAGCGGAGGAGGAACGGAGGGGGGGGAGGCGGCGGCGGTGGCGGGCCGGCCCGGCTGTTGTTGCTGCTGCAGACGGGCGGCTCGTGGGGGGGATACAGCTGCTCCCAGCTGTTGCTGCCGGTGCTGTCCTGGACCCGGATCACGGCGTCCTCCCAGCTGCTCTTGCCGATGAGACTGGTGATGCGGTGGAAGAGGGCGCCGAGGAAGGACCGGTCTGCGCAGGCCAGCTTGACCGACGACGCGCCAAAGCGCTGCCGCATGTACTGCTCGCGGGCCCGGATGTCGTGCTGGATCAGGAGGGCGTGCTGGTGCATGGCCGCGAGGCTCTGCTGCCAGGCCGCCAGCTCGGCTGCGTCCAGCTCGGCCGCCGCATCCGCGCTGTCGCTGCTGCCGACCAGAGCGGGTGCCTCGTTGAAGCGGAACGCGCTAGCCGCGCCCTCAATGTCGATGATGCGCACGGGGGCCGTCTGGCGGAACCGGATGATCAGGTCGCTGTCGTCGGGGCCGTCGCGCGTCAGGGCCACGCCGTCGAGAGCCGACACCCGCAGCTGCAGCCGCTGCTCGCCCGTCTTGTCGTCGGATGTGAGACAGTCGCTCGACCAGTTGCCCGTGATCACGCCCCCGCCACCGCTGCCGCCGGCCTCGCCCGTCTCGGGGTCCAGCTGCAGCTCGACGCTGCCATCCGTGGGCAGCAGCCGTCCGTTGACGGTGGCGTTGACGAATCCGCACGCCTCTGACGACTCGAGCACGTCAAAGCGAAAGTTCTGGCCGGACTGTTAACACGTGTCCGGAGAGGGGGAGGGGTGAGAGCGCAGGACAGACGAGAGGCCTTACCAGATACGGGTTCCCCTCGTTCGGCTGAGCAGTGGGAAGTTTGATGGTGATAAAGGCAGACGACGGCACATTCTCTGATACGACAAGACGTCAGCCAACATGTCAGCCAGAGACAGCAGATACAAAGCGAGACGGCACAGAGACAAAGACAGCCACAAAGACACGGACCAACGTCGACATGCCCAAAACGTATCACAATCATCCAATCCCAAGGTCATCGCGGGGATCCTCACCTTGATGAGATACGGCACCGGCGTCTCGCACCAACACCGATGCCAGGAGGAGAACGGCCTCCAAGAGGCCCCTCATGGTGGCGACTACAGCACAAGAGAACTATGGGGTGTAGAGGGGGGGGATGATAGGGGGCAGACTGCAGGCAACGGTAGGGTCAGTTGACCAGTATGCTGGCAAACAAAATTTTTATTATAATAAAAAAGGCAAAACGGCCTCGGGCGGGAGAGCTGTAAATTGGCCACCGGAGGAAGGTGCCGTTCGTAAGGGCCGTTTGTCCGTTGATGGAATTGAAAGTGGACGAGAAGTGGAAGGCGCAGAGGAAAGAATATGGCTGCCTGGGAGAAAATAACGGCGCCAGCGGAGCAGCGCTCCACCCCCCGAGCGGCCGATAAGATAGTCAGATACCAGGGCCGTAAGCACGCGTTGCAGTCGGACCAATTCTGGCCTTTTTGGGGAGAGAGGGAGCCCATTCACGCCATGCGTTTAATTGCCCAAGGCCGGCCAATCAGCGCCGATGGCGGCCCATTAGCTGACGACTCTTGTCACCACAATGAAACGAATGTCTGGTGATGCAACGCCTGGTCAAAACAGCTGTCCATGAGTCTAAATGTAAGATACCCATAATAGTAAAGAATCCCTCAAATCCCGCAACGGCACGACCCTGTTTGTTTGCTATCCAACGCCGAAATCAGCTCCAAGTAGCCAATATATGAGAAAGGGAAGACAAGGAAAGAAGGAGAAAAAGAAAAAGAGAAAAAGAGAAGACGGAAAACAGAAAACGACAAAAAAGAGGAAACAACAGAGAAACAAAACTCCCAAAAAACTCCAAAAACATCGCAAGACTATAAGCTACACACAACCGTGCCTTACGGCCGCTACCGTCCTGCGTCGCTCTCGCTAACCACGCTGCCGACCTCGGTCCAGCTGGTCGGCGTCATCAGGCTGTCGTCCTCGCTGTCGCTGACCACGTCGTAGTACCGGTCTTGGGCCTGCTGGGACGCGGCGTCGCCGACGACTGTGATCGAGGCCATGGCCGACGTGGCCATTGTGGCCGTCGTGGCCGCGGCCGGCGTGCCGTTCTTGGACGTGTACGACGGAACGTCGACGACCGAGAGCGAGTCCGTCGGCGTGAGCTCGCCCGCGCTGATCACGTCCGGCTCCGACGGCGCCGCCACCGGCGACACTGGCAGCGGCGAGTAGAAGCCGCTGGCAAAGCTCGACGTGTGCGCCCAGGCCTGGATCGAGTTGTACGCGTCGCCGCTGCTGGTCTGCGGGTCCTGTCCGGCCGTGCTGCACTCGTTCTCGGCCAGGGCCCGTTCCAGCCGCTCGGCCGGCGGGCTGTCCTGGGCGTCTCTGGTGGCGTCAAACAGCAGCTCCGGAGTGGCAGCAGCACCGCCAGAACTGCCAGAACTGCCAGCGTTGGCCGGTCTCGGCGTCTCGGGGCGCTCTGAGGCATTGTAAATGTCCGACAGCAGCTCGTCGGCCTCAGGCGCAATGTAGGCGCCCTGCGAGAGCAGCGACGCGCGGAGCGACTGCTGCTGGGGCGTGGCGTCGTGCTGCTCGTCCAGCTCGATGCCGTACTCGTCGCTGAACGGGTTCGTGTACACGGACGCGTTGAGGCCGCGGACGCCCTCCGCCCGTCGCCGTCGGACCATGCTGCCGTTGAGTGGGTCGTCCGTGCCGCCGTTGTCGTAGCCGTAGTCGGCGCCCGTGTTGACTACAAACGTACCCTCCTGTCGGAGCAGCTGGTCGAACGAGGTCGGCGGCAGCGACGACGCGCTCAGGCCGGCCGCCTCGGCTGCCGCCCGCGTCGCCTTCTCCACGGCCGCGAGGGCCTCGTGCTGCTCCTGCTCCTCCATCTGTCGCTGTCGCTCCAGGTGCTGTCGGTTCCAGTACAGAATCTCCTCGCGCTGGCGGCGCCGGCTGGCCTCGTCGGCCACCACGTCGTCCGGGTCGCCGCCGGCTCCGTTGGATGACATCATGAACCCCTCCGCATCCTCGGGTCGGTTGAACACGGGCTCGCGGTCCGGCCGGGTGCGGTCGCCGGGGGCAATGTTGTCGCCGAGCGTCTGGAGGGCAATGGCGATGCGGCGGCGGAGCTCGTCGGCACGGCGGCGCACTTCCGGCGACTCATAGATGGCAATGGCCGTGGCCACGGCCACCGACAAGGCGATAACGCCAGCTGTGACGGCAACAGGGTGAATAGGAGGCATCTCAGAGGGGGAAATCGGTGGAGGGGTGCAGATGAGAGGGGATGTGTTCCTGTGCTCCGGCTGTGCAGGAAAGGGAGCGCGTAGTGGATATGCAACAAGATCGAGACGAGGATCGTGAAGTGAAAGGACGGGAGCAAAGCAGATTGGTAAGTCCAGGCACCTCTGGCTGAGGCGGACGCTTGAAAGGCCGCTTTGTCCAACCTACGCAATCCTTTGCCACAGAGCCGCAGGCAGAAAGATTATGGCTTGATGGGCGGGGCTGATGCACTTATCCACCATCGACGGGGTTTCAGGGTGGGCCAGCGTCGCGGGCGCTTGGCGGGTGGGGCGGGCTAGAGGGTATATGCACATAGGCGGGCAGACGTCACTGTGGACTTACCTTTGGCAGCTAGCGGTAGAGGCATAATGCGCAGCGAAGGCCGATCGGACTACCGAGAAAGACGGCCGTCGAGTAGTGCAGGAAAAGAAGGAAGAAATTGGGGCGAAGGAGCGAAAGGAGAAGGCGGAAAGACAAGAAAAAGGCGAATTGAGATCAGGGATATGGAGCGAGGCAAGTGGGCCGCAGATGGGAAAAGGCAACAGAGTGAGCGAGGCTGTCAATCCAGATGTTGGTCCGAGGGTTGGGGAAAGAAAACAGAAACAATGGAGAAAGAGGGAAGAAAGAGGGCGCACAGTCAAGTCTTAAGGGAAAGCGACCGGCACAGGGAAGTCTTACAAGAGATGCCAGGGCGCGGGACCCGCAGGCCATTCATTCACTGCGCAGCCTGCTGGCGGTTATTAATGACTTGGCCGGCAGAAGACGCTAGTCCAGTCATACCGCAGCATTACTGTGGTGCTACTGGCCATCTGTAATAGTCATGCTCGCGTTTCCGAGTGATCAATTTTCATTTTTTTTTTTTTCGGTATAATAGATATGGAAGCAAATCTAGTGCGTGCAACAAAGACACCAAAATCCGGAGAATCTTATCGTCGTAAAGCGGTGCTCTTCTGTCTCTGTCTCTCTGTCTCCTCAGGATCGTATATTCCCGGGACTCGCTACCCAGTCTGTAGATGCTCTACAGCTTCTCGATAATGGCGGCGGCGTACTCGTGGGTCTTGGCCTTGCCGCCCAGGTCGCCAGTCAGCGACTTGCCCTCGGCCAGCGTGGCAAAGGCGGCCTTCTCGATCCGGTCGGCGTAGTCGCCCAGGCTCATGTGGCGCAGCAGCATCATGGAGCTGAGCAGCAGGGCGGTCGGGTTGGCCAGGGCCTTGCCGGCAATGTCGGGGGCGGAGCCGTGGACGGCCTCGAAGATGGAGCACTCGTCACCAATGTTGCCCGAGGGCGTCAGGCCGAGGCCGCCGATCAGGCCGGCGCACATGTCGGACAGGATGTCGCCGTACAGGTTGGGCATGACCAGGACCTTGTCGTTGTAGGGCGTCGGGTCGGTGACCATCTTGAGGCAGGTGTTGTCCAGCAGCTCGTCGTCAAACTCGATGCCGGGGAAGTCCTTGGCCACCTCCTTGGCCACGGCCAGGAACAGGCCGTCGCTCTGCTTCATGATGGTGGCCTTGTGCACGACGCGCACCTTTGTGCGGCCAATCTCCTGTGCCTGCTGGAAGGCGAAGCGCAGCACGCGCTCGCTAGCGTCGCGCGTGATCAGCTTGATGCTCTGCACCACGCCGTCCACCACAATGTGCTCGATGCCCGAGTACTCGCCCTCGGTGTTCTCGCGGATCAGCACCGTGTCGACGCCGTCATACGGCGTCTTGAAGCCGGCGACGGACCGGCACGGACGCAGGTTCGCAAACAGGTTGAACGTTCTCCGCAGCGTCAGGTTGAGCGAGACGTGGCCCTTGCCGATGGGTGTCTGGAGGGGGGGCTTGTTAGCAAGACAGGCAGCCTCGATGGTGTCACAGTTCCAGACGTACAGCCAGGGGGCCCTTGAGGGCGACCTTGTTCCGCTTGATGCTCTCAATGGCAGCGGAGGGAATGGTGGTCCGGCCGTCGACGAGAATGGGCGTGACATCGACCGGCTCCCAGGAGATGGGGGCCTTGGCAGCGGCGAAGATGTCCTTCACGGCCTGGGAGATCTCGGGGCCGATACCGTCACCCTCAATCAGACTGACGGGGTAGTTGCCCTGCAAAAGTTTGGTCAGTCTCAATCTGCACGCGACTCTGCTGGTTGCCAGTGCTGCCGCCAATTCCGGTTCGCGCGCGACCTTTCCCCTTTAAGCCGGTCTTGATTTGGCGATAGCCCCGGCACATCCGCAGCCGGATCGCGGCTCCGTCCGGACAGCAGCACAGCAGCCCCGACGGCCGAGCGGGAGAATGCAAAGCAAGCATGGGGCAGTGATCGCTTACGCTGGCGTCCTTCTTTCCGGTAAAGGCAGCAACGCGGCTGGAGTAGAATCTCTGGTTCTGGAAGCGAGGGGTCAAGTTAGCACACAGACAGCTCCCAGGAGCGGCTGCTCATGTCGGACGATCACATGCACGGACGGTACGTACCTGCAGAGTGATGGTGGCAGTCGCGCGGGGAGCTGCACGGAAACATTGGCGCCTGGCAGGGCCAGCAATAGCTCGGACGGCCAGCATTTTGGAGATTGACAAGGCCGAAAAAAAAAAGAAAAAAAAGGGCGGCAGAGGCGGCGATCCGAATGCGAGGCTGGACAGAGACGGGAGACGGGACGGGGAGCTTGTAGTCGGGTCAATTGGGGGGTGGACAAGCAGGTATGGACGAGAGGAACAAGAGGAGAGATTGATGTTGGCCCGGGAAAAGTTGGAGGATGTTGATCGAATGGCTGCAAGTAAGGAATTGAGCGATAAATTTACATGTGTCGGCTACAGAGGGCAGAAGCAGTACAGTAGGGGTGTTTTTATTGGGCAGCGGCGGAAGAGTGGGCACGACGTCGTAACTCCGTCGCACGAGAGGCTGCGACAGCTCGGAAGCCGGGCTGAGAGGCTGTAGGACGCTATAATGCGAAACGGGCGAGCGTGGCGACGTGGCTGTGGTGGCTGTGGTGGCTGTGGTGGCTGTGGTGGCTGTGCGTGGCTGAGGGTTACGGGGACCTTGTATGGAGCACTGCGTACGACAGCTCATTTGGTGTGAGCTTCACCTACAGCGAAGAAAGTCGGCCAACAAAACGAGACGGCACACGGCACGGCCACTGCGACGACAGGCTCATCGAAATTTCTGGATGCGGTGCGGTGCAAGCCGCGGCCGCCGTTGTTGCTGCAATGAGTGAACTGCAGCGGTCGGTGCTGGAGTTTTACCAGATCTCGACGGCGTATCCGGAAGAGTGGCCGGAGACGAAGAACAATGCGAGCGACGCGTCGGACGACGAGGACGCCAAGCAGCGGCAGGCAAAGCTGAACCGGCGCAAGTCGCGGTACCAGGTGCTGGAGCGGTCGGCGACGAACCGCAACAGCACGGTGCCGGGGTCGGAGAAGGGGAACCTAGTGCAGCGCGACGAGCCGGATCCTCTGGGGAGCGGCGAGAGCGTGGTGGAGATGCTGAAGCGCAGCCGGGTGGCGGGCAGCATCAACGTTACGATCCAGGACGACGCGAAGCTGCGCAGCCGGTTCCTGCTGTCGTCGACGAGCTTCTCGCCGGCGCTGTTTCTGTCGCAGGTGCACACGGACGACAGCACGGAGGCACTGGTGGCCGGGCTGGACGCGGTGTCGCGGTCGATCGACCAGAAGTCGGCGTCGCTCAAGGTGCTGGTGGAGTCCAACTTTGAGCGGTTTGTGCGGGCCAAGGCGACGATCGACAACGTGTACAAGGAGATGAAGTACCGGGGAGCCGAGCCAGCAGCAGCCGAGCCGGCGACGACGCCGCGAACACGAGCGCACTCGCGACACGCGAGCCGCAACAGCTTCCGGAGCAGCATGGGGGGCGGGCTGACAGGCGTGGCGGGCAGCACGACGGCAGCGGCAGCAGCGGGACCGGAAGCCGACAGCAGCCGCAAGCGCAACGCGCTGACGAAAGAGAGCGAGTACGGGGTGCTGGGGATCAAGCAGCCGCTGCTGGAGGCGTCGGCCAAGGCGGAGGAGGTCTGGGGGCCGGCACTGGGCGGCCGGGCCAAGGAGGCGACGCTGCGCAAGGTCTCGGGCGAGCTGGAGCGGTTCCACGACTACGTGGAGGCGAGCGCGGCCATCACGGACTGCATCAAGCGCAACGACCACGAGAGCCTGGTGGACGAGTACCAGCGGGCACGGCGGTTTGCCGAGGAGGCACGGGCGCTGGCGGTGCAGCTAGGCGCCAAGACGGCACGACCGCCGACGGACGAACAGCTGCAGCAGATCATCGTGGCCGCCCGCATGTGGCACGACGTCGAGGAGCAGATCCAGGCATACAAGCGCGACGTGTGGCGCAAGCTGACGTCGACGCACGGACCAATGGTGGCGTCGGTGGTGGCGCCACGCAGCGGCGTGCCCTTTAGCTTTGGGAGTTTTAGTGTGTCGGCAGGAGCCCGGGGCAGCGGCCAAGGCGGCACGCGCGACCAGCACATGGAGCTGATCGGGCTGCTGCTGGAGCTGGGCGTGGACGACAACCCGATCTGGGTCTGGCTGCTGAGCCGGTACGACTACCTCAAGGGCAAGATCCAGGCGACGTGCGAGCACGGCAAGGTCGAGATCGAGGTGATGCGGCGCCGCCTGGCCCAAGCGGAGAAGCCGTCGGCAGCAGCGATCGCGTCCCACCTGCGGGCGCTCGGCCGCGGCACCATCGAGGCCAAGATCGCGTCGCTGGACGCGCCCGACGTGATCGAGATGTGGGACAAGGTGCTGGCCTTTGCGGCCGGGCTGCTGTCGGCCCAGGGGATCCTGGGCGAGGTCGTCGAGTTCTGGCAGACCGTTGCCGGCTTCGTCGACGGTCGCACCCAGACGTCGCTGCCCACGGGCTTCCGCGGCGAGTCGCTGCACCACCACCGCCTGGCGCCGGGCGGCGCCGCCGACCTGCACAAGGGCGCCCTCGAGCTGGTCGACCTGGTGCGCGAGCAGGTCTACGGCTTCTTTGCCGGGCCGCCACCCGAGGACGTCTCGCTGCTCTTCTCGCCCATCCCGCTGTCGCCTCGCTCGCCGCTGGCTGCGGCCAGCAGCGCGTCCTCGTCCGTGCCGGCCTCGCCCGTCATCCCGCTGCAGCGCCTGCGCTTCGGCGCCCCGTCGCAGCCGCAGCAGCCACAACAGCAACAACAAAACGTGCCGCCTCTGCCCTCGCAGCACGGCGAGGCCTGGGAGAAGTTTGCCTTTTGGCCGCCGTGGTCCAACTCCATCAGCGGCGTGCACTACCTGTCCAAGATGCTGGCGCTGGTCGGCGCCGGCGCCACCGAGATGGCAACGGTCGGCACCGGCATCGAGGCCGATGTCGTCGGCAGCGACACGGCCGACGTCGAGCGCCTGCGCACGCTCGTCGGCGCCGTGCGCGAGCGCTGCGTCACCGCCCTGTGCGCGGCCTGGAACCGCGACGCCGAGAACGTCAAGTACGTCGAGGACTGGCACCGCGCGGCCGATCGGCGCGACGTGACGAAAATGCCCGCCGCCTTTGCCGCCTTTGAGGGCGCCGTGCTCGCGGGTATGCAGCTGATCCTGTACGTGCCCGAGGCCATGGCCAAGTCCGGCGCCGGCGACATTGTGCTGCCGCCGTCGGCCAAGCTGCTCCAGATGGTCCGCGCCCAGTACGTCACCACGCTCTACAAGGCCCTCAGCGGCATGGTCGAGAACGCCGAGCGGCCGCTCAAAAAGGCCGACGACGACTGGACCACCACCGACGGCGACGGCCCCGGCACCAGCTACGTCGCCGTCGCCGCGGCCACCACCATTGCGGCCACCGGGCCGCGCGCCGACAGCCGCGTGGCTGCCATCCTCGACAGCGGCGCCTTTAATGCAGGAGACCGGGTGAGTGCATGTGTGGTTCTGATGTTTGTGCTGACTAATATTCATGATGCTGACTAAACAGAACGTCCGCATGCTTCTCACCCTCAGCAACCTGCAGAGCCTGCGGTCCGAGGTGGTGCCGCGGCTCAACACGCAGTTTGAGAATGCCTTCTCGGTCAAGCTGACGGACGAGACCAAGACGATCCGCGACGTGCTCGGCCAGATCGACACCCGCCTGTTCATCTCGTACACGCGGCCGTCGGTGGACGCGCTGCGGCGCATCGTGCGGGCCGGCGTGCTCGACAGCAAGGGCGGCGGCAGCAGCAGCGACGGCGCCAAGCCGAGCGAGGCGCGCCCGTACGTGTACGAGGTGCTGCTGCTGCTCGTGCTCATCCACTCGCAGGTGTCGACGACGGCGGACTCGCTGACTCAGCAAGTATTATCGCACCTGCTGGAACAGACGTCACGTGAGCTGCTAGAGGCGCTGAAGCAGCAGACGGCCGCCGGCGTGCGCTACGACCTGGCCGGCCTGATGCAGGCCACGCTGGACGTCGAGTTCATCGCGCAGGCGCTGAGCCAGTACACGACCGAGCGGGCCGGCGAGCTGCAGGGCCTCATCTACCAGGAGCTGGACGCGCGCACCGACAACGACGCCCGCGCCCGCCTGCAGAGCGAGCTGCCCGAGATGCGCAGCGTCCTGAAGCGGCTGCGCGAGGCGAGCAAGAACGAGTTTGCCTGCTTCCGCAAGCCGAAGCGGACGGCCGCCGCGTCCGCCGGTGGGGCGGCCGGGTCGAGCGGACGAGGCAGCCCCAACATGACTGCGTAGTGGGTCATGTGACTTGGCGTAGAGGGATTGAATAAGCGGTGCGGGAGCGCCTGTATTGTCGTTTTTGTCTTACAGTGTAGTTAGCGTGGGGACTGAATACGAGTAATCTGTACTGCGTACAAAGTACTCCGTACAACAACTTGCAAACGGTTCATCCTTTCACGAGAACTGCCCGAGGCCCGTTCCTTTTCATTATATCTTGCAACTACTCGTCCGCAAAAGCACGCGTCAACTGGTATTCCGTTCCGTCCATACGTAATCATTACTGAGAGTCCAAAAGAATCACTCCCGCACCGGCAGGAGCAGTGCCGAGCAAAACAGCAGCTCAAACGAGCGCGAGTCGGTGGGCGAGAAGATGGGATGGTCCTGCTTTGTGGCGACGTCGTTGTCTGGAAAGTTAGGAGGACACAGGGAGGAGGACAGGAAGGAAAAGAAACAAAAAACACAAAGAGAAACGAGAGAACATAACCCACAGTTTAGCTTGATCGTGTCGAAAAAGTTGCGCATCAGCGGGTCGTCGTCGTCCGTCACCAGCATCCCGTCCTCGGCCCGACACGACGTCCGCGGCAGGGCACGCCGGATGCCCAGCAGCATGCGCAGCAGGTCGGCAATCACGTAGCCCTGCTGGGCAAAGTCCTGTGGCGTGCGCTCGAGCGGCCAGGTGGCCCGCAGGCTCTCCTGGTCCCAGGCCTTGAAGCCCCACGTCGACTTCTCGACGCAGTTGAGCAGGATCAGCGTGGTAAAGTACATGCTGTAGTCGATCTTGGTCTTGCTGTCCTGCAGCAGCCGCTGCATCGTCGTCAGCAGGCTGTGGCTGATCGCCGCCGCCTTTCGCTCGGCCCCGGCCGTCAGCTGCAGACACAGCGTCGTGTACGTCTCCTGGTCCGTCTCGGCCTTGATCTGCCGCACCGCCGCCGTCCCACCCTCGACGGCCGGCTTCACCCGGATCTGCCACTGCCGCTCGCGGTCCAGGATCTCGACCAGACCCCAGAGCTCGATCGCCTTGCGCAACAGCACGCTGTTCGTCTCCTGCGCCAGCGCCATCGACGTCTCCAGCAGCGTCCGCACAAACAGCGACGGCTCCCGCCGGATAAACTCGGGCAGCACGTTGCGCATGTAGTACTCCATCTTGAGCGGCACGTCGTCCCGCCCCGTGTCCACCATCACAATCTCCCCGTCCTTCCACAGATGCATCGCCGGCACCACCGCTGGTCCTGGTCCTGGTGCTGTCGCTGCCGTGCTGCCGCCGTCGTTGTTGTTCTCGTCGCCCGTCACGCTGCCGTCGCCCGGTGTTCCCGTCGTGCCCGTGTCGTTGTTGCTGCTCTCTTCGCCCACCCCTCCGTCGCTGTTGCTGCTGCCCGCTCGCTCCACTGCTGCCGCCACGGCTGCTGCTGCTGCCGCTGCTGTTGCTGCTGTCGCTGCTGCTGCTGCTGCTGCTGCTGCTGCTGCTGCTGCTGCTGCTGCCGTCGCTGCTGCTGCCGCTGCTGCCGCGTCCGTGTCAAGCAGCCCGCTGCTCTGCAGCACCTCCAGCGTCACCGCCACCGCCGGGTTCTCGGGAAAGTGCGTGGCCTCGATCAGCAGCCCGCGGTTGGCCACGTTGACCGTGTCGCGCAGCTGGTTGGCCCGGTGCTGTGCCAGCACCACCTGCACGCCCGCGCAGAAAATGTCCAGCTGCTCGGTAAACTTGGTCCGCACGCAGCCCGACCGCCACACCCGCGGCGACAACACCTTGCGGCACTGGTCGCACGGACTGCCCTTGGAGCACGTCTTGCGCAGGATCCGGCACCGGATGCACGCCCCGATCCGCCGCACCTCCTGCACCTCTTTCCGCCGCGTCGTGTTGAACCGTGCCCGAGCCTGTCGTGGCCGCGCCTCGTTCGGGTTGTTGAGGTGGAAGCTAATCCGGCTCGGGTCACCCGGACTCGGCGGCATCTCCGACGACGGGAACACCGGCAAGATGTTCTCCGCCAGGTACGTGATCTCGCCCCACGGCTGGCTCGATGCCGTGGCCGCGTCCACTGTCGGCAGTAGCGTCACCGCCGTCATCGGCACCGTCGTCATCGGCTCGTCCGTCATCACCGCCGTCTCCACGCCCCCGCCAACGCCTCTTGTGTTGTCCTCGCCCGATGGCCCTGCTGTCGTCCCTCCGGCCGTGGCCGTCATCGCCGCTGTCATCACTGCCACCGTCGCTGCCGTCGTCGTCGACATCGCCTCCGTCACCGCTGCCGTCACCAGGTCGCCCTCGCTCGGCGTCGTCGCCTGCTGGTGCTGCTGGTGCTGCTGGTGCTGCTGGTGCTGCTGGTGCTGCTGCAGCTGTTGCGCCTGCAGCCGTGTCGCGTTGGGCCCAATCGGCTCTTCCGATCGCAGCTGTGGGTCCAGCAGCGATGGGTTCAGCTGGGCCGCAGCTGCCGCTGCCATCGACAGGTTCGCCGCCTCCAGCCGCTTCAGCTGCTCAATCGTGATCGCGTCCGGGTCTTCTGCGTACAGCCCAAAGCGTGCGTCAGCATGGCTCTCTGCCTCGGACACTGCGTATTTCCGTCTTTTCGTCTCTCTCTCGCCCGTCGTACCGTTCTGCTCCGTCTTAAACATCGACACGTCCTGGCCGAGGTGATCGAGCGTCTCGAACGGCGACGGCGCCACCGCAATCAGCCCGCCCGACGTCGTCGTCCCCGACACGTTCGTGTTGTTGTTCTGGTTGCCGTTGCCGTGGTCGTTCTTCGCCGCACCCTCGCCCGGCCCGCCCGAGCTTCCAGCCGACCCCGGCGTCCGGTCGTCGTGCTTCTCGCTGAGGTCGATCTGGCGTGACACCTCGGCCAGCGTCTCGAGTGCTGTCCAGTCGCGTTGGATCGCCGCTGCATCCACCGTCGAAGAGGGCGAGGAAGAGGGCGCGGCTGGCGGTATCCCCAGCGTCGGCAGCATGTGCTGGCCGTGGCCGTGGCCGTGGCTGTGGTTCATCGCGTGCCCGCTGCTCCGTCCGTGATGGCTGCCGTCGCCCACAAGCCGGTGGGCCTGGTGGGCCATCCGTCCAGCCCCGCGGATCCCCGTTCCTCCGCCGGCTGATGCTGCTGCCGCTGCTGCAATGTGGTGGCTGAGCCCGTTAAGCGACAGACACGCGTTGATCCGGTCTGCCTCGCTGATGGCCGGGCATTTCTTCGAGATGTGCGTCATCAGCGACTCCGCCCGGCCCTTGGGAAACGACTCGCCGCATGCTTTGCATCGGTGTGGATAGCGGTTGCTGTTGTCGGCGAGACGCGGTCCGCGCTCAAAAAACTGTAGGATAATGGGGTTCGGTTTCCGTCCCATCGTGATCTTGGCCACTCTGCGCGGACCCGGCTTTTTCTACTAGGCTGTTTGGTGGTGGCGGTGAGGAGGAGGAGTGTTCCTGGTCGGTCGTCGTGATGGGCGGTGATGGAATGGGAAAAAAACAACAATTGAGAAAATAAGGAGGGCAGAAACCAAAAATTCTGCCGCTTCCCCGCCACATCGATAAGGCCCGAACATATTTGATAATAAAAATTTTGCCGTCTAGGGCAAGCCACACCAGAGCGGCTGGAGTCGGTGTGCAAAAACCGTGCCACTAGACCAAAATCGGATATCAGCCGTACGATACGGTCACGTGTCACCCTCTACCTCCAGCCGCTAGACTGCATTGGACTGGTCAGCGCGTTACCGTGTTGACAAATCACGCACCGTTGTTGTTACTGGCCCCTAGCCTGGACGGCTTTCCTTAGGTGCCGTATTGACCGATTGGCTGTTGCTGGGATCCAGAGCGGAGAGCTGAGATTGCACATATTCTGAGCCCCTGTTTGCAAGAATGTCACCACGTGAGTCATTTCATTGTACGGAGTACTCCGTACTCCGTATTGGAGAACATGTAAGGTATTTCTCGACACCACATTCTATATGTTTCTTGGGCTCGAAAATCCAGTCCGTGAAGACGTCCTCATGCAGGCAAGGCCCTTGAGTCTCTATGCCGACCTCTATGTCGACTTCTTGTGGAGGACACCGGCGCCGGCCTGTAAGGGTTAGATAGGGGGCAAGTAGACCGGGAGGGGAGGCAGTCTCACCTGATGCTGGGGGAAGACCAGCGTGTTGGCAACGACCACGTTCTGGGGCCGTGTGGCCGTGAACACAACGACCTCTGCAATGTCCTCGGGCGTCAGAGGGGTGTAGCCGCTGAAAGGAATTAGCAGCGCATCATAAGATGAGAGAGAGGGAAAACATACGCATAGACAGCATCGGCCTTGGACTTGTCGCCGTAGAAGCGCACCACCGAAAACTCCGTCTCGACCTGGCCGGGATCGACCTCGATCACACGGATCTGCGTGTGGATGAGCTCCTTGCGCAGGCTCTCGGAAAAGCTGCGGACCGCCGCCTTAGTCGCGCAGTAGATCCCGCCGCCCGCGTACGGTTCGATGCCCGCGATGCTGCCAATATTGATAATGTCGCCAGAGCCGCCGTCGGCCCGCTTGAGGAAGATGGGCAGGATCGCCTGCGTCACGTTGATGAGTCCGGTCACGTTGGTTGCAAACATGATGTTAACGTCCGCCTCGGCGATCTCTGGCGCACGGGCGACGCCCTTGACAAGGCCGCTGCAAGGTGTCAGTGCCAGACGGGACGAGGCGAGGCGAACGAAAAAAAGAGCAACTCACGCATTGTTCACAAGAATGTGGATGTCGCGCCACTCCTCCGGTAGCTTACCCACAAACGAGCTGACCTCGTCTGGCTTGCTCACGTCCAGCTGCACCGGCAGCACCTTGACCTTGTCGGCGCCAACCTCCTTGACCAGGTCCTCGGCAATCTGCCGCAGCGTGTCAATGCGGCGCGCCGTCAGAATCAGCCGCAGGATCCTGCTGCCGCTGGGCGCAGCCGCGGCCGTGCGGGCAAACTCAAAGGCTGTGCTCCGGCCGATGCCGGAGGATGCACCGGTGATGACAATAGTCTTGCCGGCGATGCGGCGGCCCGCAGAGGAAGACATGGCTCTGGTCGTGGTCGTGGTCGTCTTGCTACAGACGGCAGAAGGCGCTTGAATCAGCTGTACTGACCTGGTGGACGAAACCTGGCGTCTTGACAGTGAGAAGCAGCGGCGAAACGGAACCGGGCGCAACACTAAAGCCGGAACGACACGGACGGCGAGCGGACAGAAACGGGGGGCAGTTCGGACAGCGGCAGACGACAACATATGCCACAATGTCGACAGGAAGAATACGAAGCAAACTCTGAGTCTGAGGGAAGCAAGCAGAAAAAAAAACAGAAAAGCTCTGATAAGCAGCACAACAAAAGAGGGCAGGAGCGAGCCTGGTCGCGCAACCCCGCAGCGATAGCTTGGCGGCATTGGCTATTACCGGGAGCAGCTTTAGCGGGGCCGATGAGCGGCGCTCCGGCAATCTACACAGCACCGGCCTGTCACTCTATCTGTATTGGTCGTCGCTTCGTGTATCTACAAACTCGCCTCTTTTCAATATCTGCTCTGTTCATTACCCATCTCGGCCATCTGTAATTGTCTCACAAATAAATTCCCTTTCCGACATGCAAACCCTCGCAAACGCCAAGAAAACGCTTCCAGAGATTTCGCCTCAAGCAAGTGTGAAAATATCGTAACAAGATTATACCACGGTGGGTCAGACCCAGATTCCTCACTTCCGGTTGAAATAACGTCATTTCATGATTGCTCCAGAGTGTCCACTAGCACGTGCCGCGCTGTTCTCCTTAGCCTCATCCTCTAGGGCGGCTTGACCTGGATGCTCGCTGTGTTTGACCAGATCTGGTTGCTTGGCCCAGCCCATCTCTTTGTATTCCTGCTTGTCTTCTGTCTCTGCTCTCCCAGAAAGATGTATATCCGAGGCAGCTTCGTCCGAGCCTTGCCGTGATGTTTCTGTCTCTCGTCCGCCACAAGTCTTTGCTTTCTCTTCGTCTCGATTTGATCCATCTGCCAAGCGGCCAAACGAAAATAGCGATCTCCGATTCTGTCGGAAAGTGCCGCAGGCCGCAATGATGCTGACAGCCGATATGATAGTGCAAACGCGCATGTCTCCTCTGAACGCATCGGAATAAATCTCGCGAATCAAGGCCGCCTCAGCGGAACTCTGTGGTGATTTCAGAGCCCCTGCACTCGTGATATGCTCGGAGCCCAACCTTTTCACCTCCTGTGCGGCAAGCACGGCTGAAGATGCGGCGATACCAATGCTACCGCCAAGAACACGGATCTGGGCTAGGATTCCTTGTGAGGGGGCATGCTCGCCTTCCGGCGCCTCGGAACTGGCCACAATCGTTGATGATGCCGCTGCAATTCCGGCACCGAGACCAATAAACGGCAGGAACCCGAGCGCCTTAGCTGGGAGAGAAACCGAATCAGAGATGGTGGTCTCCAAGCCACAGCCAAGAGCCAACAGGCAACTGGAGACCACCAAAAGCTCAAATACCCGGTTTGATCGTGTGTTGATAGCACCAGACACATAGCTGCCAATGGAAACACCTCCCAGCATGGGCAGCAACATGACGCCGGCCATGAGGGGACTCTTACCATTAACAACTTGCAGACGCAGGGGGAACGCATAGATGATAGTGAAAAAGGGAAATCCAGTGAACATCGTGTGGATCAGAGCCGATGTATAAATGCGGTTCCGAACGAGTTTCATAGGAAACGCAGCCAATATGGGTGCTCTCCGCCTGTCGATGATCCATTCCCAGACGAAAAGTGCTACCCAGCAAACAACTCCTGTGATAAGCGGCGCCAAGAAGATGGCATGTCCCCAGTGCAAGCCGTTTGTACCAGAGTTTTGAAATGCAAATGTAACAAGCACAGCAGCAGCAATGAGCAGAAACGAACCGACGAAATCAAGCTCTCTCCATGAGCGGAGCTCGATCTGTGGCGGATTCTCCGCTCTAGGCCACGACAACAGAAAGACAACAATGGCGACAGCTGCAATAGGACCACTGTAGACAGGTCAGCAGACGACAGGCCAGAAAGTGTGAAGAAGTTGACTCACTTGATCCAGAAGATCCACCTCCACGACGCATAGTGTGTAAGTAACCCGCCAAGGACAGGGCCCAGCACGCCCGCCACGGCGATGACGACGCCTGCTAGGCTGGCAATGTGCTGCTTCAGGTGTGGAGGTGCAACTTCAGGCCACATAGTCATTGACAGCGAAAACAGCCCAGACCCGCCGATGCCCTGTAGTGTGCGGAAGGTGATGAGCTGGTATATTGTTCGAGAGAATCCGCTACCGAGTGAGAAGGCGAGAAAAAGGACAAAGGCGACCAGATACGCATTGCGGCGACCGACCACATCAGAGGAGCGTGCAAAGATAACTGCACATCCTAGGTACGCCAATGTGTATGCCAGTGCAACCCAATTGAGAAGATTGGCAGAGCCCAGATCTTCCCCAATGCTCAGAAGGCTGGTGGCAACGATAGAGGAGTCAAGCATGGCCAAGAAGAGTCCGAGGCATATTCTGCGTGTGTTAGTCGATGACGAGAACCTTACATAGATGGTGTGTAATCTCGAAAATCATTGACCGTTACATACCCTATGCTGAGGATCCAGAATCGCCATGGTGGCAGACTAGAGACAGATTGGGCAGCAGTTAGGTCTTTCGATAGAGCTCCTGGTGTGCTATGGGGAGTGGGCATGCACGTCGCCGTGTGAGCGCTTGCATTCGAAATCACGATAGCATTTGGTTTGGGGGCAATGGCCGGCCTTTCGCAAACCGAAGAGCCGATAGAAATTGTTTCCACAGTGGACATTCCGTTGTTGTCAGGTACAGTAATCAGAGTAACGATTTAAAAAACACCTCTGACTGTTTAATGCAAGGGGTGGTTGCGCGGGTCAAACACGGGATTGCAGTATGGTTGCCTCTTGTGATACTGATTCTTGGTTGCTTTCGGTTGTGTATGAAACTGCTCGATGTTGTGCTCTTGTTGCACTGTATTTCTTAGACGTTGTGTTTGGGCTACTGCGTGGTTGTCCGGCAGTGCTATATAAGATTGGGGAATATATATAATAGAGAGCTCTCAACAAGCTCATGTTTTATAAGTACCGGTGTCGCATTTGAGGCCTTGACGACGTCTGTAGTTCACGGGATATATTTGGAAGCTGAGCCTGAAGAAATTGACAGAGGTGCAGTACTTATATCAGCAAGGTACTTTTATTGGCACGAGGTGCAATGTGGGAAAGCGATACCGACGAGTAGAGCTGTCTAGAGAAGGTCCGATTTGTGAAACATCAATCCCGTTGTGGCAGTAATTAACGAAATGTCTACTTGAGGAATGTGCGATCTAGTATTAGCCGCTAAGAGGACTTTCCTCTGTGGGAAGTCTATCCTCGGAGATGGTATGTCGCTGTCATGAATCCGAATGCGAGGAGAAGGCTTCATTACTCCGAAAAAATGGCGACACTACCTGCTGCAGATTTGGCTAGCTTCGTTTGGTGCCCTAAGCGAATGCGAGGCCGTAAATAAATACGACGTATGAGTGGTATATCGAGCTAGTCTTCCCTCTTTAGATGGTGGGCTCGGAGCGAGAACGAGAACGAGAACGACAACGAAGACGAGCACGAGCAAATCACCACATGTCACCGCCCACCTCTTGCACTTACATCTCGAATTCAGTTAGCTGCTGCAATCGTTTACTGACTTATAAACGCCCCCGGCTGTTGGTACGGGGTTCGTACATCATATTCGAAAGGGAGACCAACGAAAAGACGGCTACGGCATCGGTTCCCTACGGATCAGTATATCATTGTGCCTCGGTCGGTGCGATAGTGTATGATCAAGGTTGCATAGTAAGATACGATGCTTCCAGAGAGTTTAGCAGAGGGCTGATGTCAGTCCCAGAACGTCAAAACTGGCTGGGCCGTCGTAACGACCTTTCAAAAACCTAAGTACGGATTACTGTGTGATCTCCACATTTGAAGATTATAGCTAATGCTTATACGGAGTACGGAGTACGGAGTATGGCGGAGTACGGAGTAGTTACCCGCATATGCAGCTAATACCACACCCTTGTCTGGTTCGCATTCAGTGTTTAAACGGGCTGTTTAGGTTGGTTGCCAAGCCAAATGGGGAAAATTATGTATGATCTAACAAGACCCGAAGCAAAGTTTAACGCAAGAGCCTAAAAGACCACATGCCCGATTTGACAGGTTCTTAGACTGTTGCAAGGAAAATATTAGATCGTGTTGATTCTGCACCTTCCAAGACATAGCATCATTCTGGGAAGACAGATTTCTGAGAGTTAGTCGTTGAGGGTCTTTTTATAAGCTCCATGGTTGGGTTTTTGGCAACAACATTCGGACGGCGCCAATATCACCTAGGTCGATCCTGACTAGAGGATGGAAATTCGATATTTTTTGCCTTTTGAAATACATGCTAGGGAAGGGTTTAAGCGTTAGATATTCAAAATGTGGTCCAATAGTCGTGAATTGGATATAGTTGAGCTACTTGGTGACCTTTCGAATAATCTGCTGCTAGAAACCTATTACGAAGGGCGCCTGGCGTCCGTGTTAGAGGAACCAGGCGACATCCCGGCAGTACGAGATGTCCAAGGGTTTACAGGTCACCTTCTTTGACTATTCGTCAAGTTGTGGAATAGCTGCTCAGCTTTGTTGCGTTTCCAATATAACCCCTGATAGTCTCTTTTACGTTGATGTTGTGTTCTGTTCTATTCAGTCATGACACTCCTTTTTTTCTTTATGCTCACTTCATTCTCTTTATAGACGAAGGATTTGGCATCGGCTGCTAATACCGTCGAATACGCAGGTGTTGTCGATAGGAATGTACTGCTTCGTTATGATTTTGATGATCTCCTGTGCCACCATACCTCCTGTCAGGGCCGATATGTTGTGAAGCTCGCCACCCCTGGCGCGGGCCAGCTCCTCAGAAATCATGGCGACTCGTTCATTCTGGCTGGCCTTTGGTACAAGCTGATCGATATTCTTCAATATTTCTTCGGATGTCGCCTCTGGCGCGTGTGCCGTAGCATAAAGTGCTAGATAAATTGGTGCCAAAGACAGAGGAGCCATCAAAATCTCGGCATTCTCGTCCTTGGATAATTCCTCCTCTGTAGCGAAGCAAAGGCATAAGCGATTTGTTTTTGAACATGAAAAGGGAGAATGGCGCCCAGAACATACCGATAACCTTGGACAAGCGGTCTGCACTTGTTTTCGTTGCATTGACAAGCTTGACAAAGGCGGCGTTTTTACAGAACAGCTCTACCTCTGCAGGATCGACATTATTGCCACCTGGAAGCTCCCGTACAATGGCAAGTACCTCGGCAGCATCTTTACGAGCCTTGTTCTTGTAAAGCGTCTGCAGCTGGATGTACACCTTGGACTGAGCCTTCATGTCGGGAACCTTTCCGGGTAGTGGCAAGGCGTCATGTTTCTCGTAGAACCGTTTGATTGCGCGGGCAATAGCCCAGAATCCTGACGGGCGTTCCTGAATGGATGACAAGTCAGAACACTAGACTGGAGCTGCGAGCAAACGAGGAGGGGGAGCCTACTGAGTCTTGTAGTTCGTGTGCGAATACTTCTCGGACACTGGATGGGATGATCGGCTTCTCAATGTTCCTGAGAACGGCGCTGACTGCTTCTTCAAAGTTCTCCTCTGCTCCCTCTGGAATGTTTTGTCTCGCACCGTCTGCCACCGTTTTCCTGAAAGCAACCTTTTCTTTATAGGTGGTCGGGTTCTTGCCGTCGTGTGCCTCACGCCAGCGTTCTAGGTAATACAGCAGGATCACAATATAGGGCAAATGGCCATGATCATGGTTGTCCAGCGTATCAATATTAGCCGTGAGCTCCTGTGCGAAATCTGCCAGCTCGGGCCAGGGTGCTAGCAACCGGAGATCTGTTGTTGCCGTTTCGTCTGGGTGCGTGTCGACGATTGGGAAAGGTCCCAGCAAACGGATTCGGAAGTATGAGTAGAAGCCAGCCGAGTGCACTGCCAGCAGCGGAGTCTTGTGCCGTTTCCCGTATTCTTCAATGAGGGTGAGATCTTGCTGGGTTATGGGATGAGAGTACAGAATCATTGTGTAGGAGGACGATGTATCAAGTAGCATCGCAAGATCAGAAGGGGACTAAAGCTGATCAGCAAGGGGGTTTTCTCAGACGTGCCCATTCCGTTACTAGAGGTGTCAATCTCGGACCTCTACTCGAGCACACGCACCTCTGGCTTGGGGTACCAATCGCCTTTAACTTCGGGGTTGAGCTCGAGAAGGAGCTCTGTGCAGCATTGGGCTCTTGACTTTCCAAGGCTAGCTTCTTCTAGGAAAAAATTGACCCCAAGATCCTCTTCCTGGACCAAAGCTTTATCGAAGATTGTGAACTGCCCGATGCCTTTGGAAGAGATGTCAGCCCGTTCTGAAGCAACAACAGAACAAATCGGCAACTGCGCAGCATACCGGGAAGGATAAGGTTCTTGAGTGTCTCGGTAGCGACGGTCCCACAGCCCGAGTTCACGACCAGGATGTGGGCCGACTCAAGCGCTGCTTGGCCGCTCGCTGCCCAAAGTCGGAGCTGTCGGTCATATTTCTTCTCCTTTTCTGAAGGGCCGTGCAAAATGGGTGGTGTTTGGCTCGTCGCGATTTCGGTCATTTCGAGATCTTCAGACCAATCCGGTCGGAAACAATCATGTATAAGAACAGTACTGGTAGGGAAGGCACCGGTCAAGCGGACGAGACGTCACGTACGAGTGCCGGTTGTTTGTCGCGTGTCGACTTGCGTTTCACTGTATTATGTAGTTCAGCTCATGTGGAGGGGTAGAGGTAGCTGCCTAAGCTGACGGTGATTGGTTGAGCGTGTAAGGCAGGCAACGGGTCTTATCGATAAAGGGAGATAAGATAACTAAAAAAAAATCTTAGGCGGACTAATCCAAGGAACTGCAGTGTCGCAAAATTTCTGCCATTCTGCTTGCTTCTTGTCACGTTGGAAATCACACACCTTCGCCAAGCCAAGATGGAGGACCAAGTACACAAGCCGCATAGGAAGCCGAAGGAGAAGAAGAAGCATACTGGTAGGCAACAGACTTGGAAACGGACTCGGACTCTGAGAATCAAAGCTGACAGCTACCATTACAGGGCAGAACCCAAAGGCTTTTACATTCTCGAATCCCGGCAAACTCGCGCGAAGCGCTGCTCGATCGCATGATGTACGTGCTCATAGTCAAAGAGAAGAAATGATACAGTGATACAATATGCTTACGATTCTGTTCCACGCGTGTAGATCAAAGAGAAGCGGCTTCATGTGCCGCTTGTTGACCGACTTCCCGATGAACCACCACCGCGACTAGTCACCATTGTTGGCCCCCCGGGTGTGGGAAAGACGACACTGCTCCGGTCGCTCATCCGGAGATACGCAAAGGAGACGATAATAGATCCCCAGGGTCCCATCACGGTGGTCACGTCCAAGAAGCAGCGTCTCACGTTCCTCGAATGTCCCAACGAGCTCGAGGCGATGGTGGACATTGCAAAGGTTGCCGACATTGTCCTGCTGATGATTGACGGAAACTATGGGTTTGAAATGGAGACGATGGAGTTTCTCAACATCCTTGCGGCAACTGGTATGCCTGGAAACGTGTTTGGCATCCTCACGCACCTAGATCTCTTTCGCAAACCGCAGGCGCTCAAGGATGCCAAGAAACGGCTGAAGCATCGTCTGTGGAACGAGCTGTACCAGGGAGCGCACCTATTCTATCTCTCGGGAGTGATCAACGGTCGGTACCCCGACCGCGAGATTCACAATCTGTCGCGCTTCCTTTCGGTGATGAAGAGCCCGCGGCCATTGATCTGGAGAAACTCGCACCCGTACGCAGTGGTGGACAGCTTCCGCGATGTGACGCACCCAACGAAGATCGAGGAGGACGAGATGTGCGATCGGTCGGTGGTGTTCTCGGGCTACCTGCGCGGCACGAACTTTACGGCGCAAGGCCAGAGAGTGCACATTCCCGGACTCGGCGACTACACGATCTCGAAGATGGAGGCACTGCCTGACCCATGTCCGACTCCGGCCATGGAGCAGGCGCTAGCCAAAGCGACAGGGAAGACTGGACGGCGACGCCTGGACGAGAAGGACCGGAAGATGTACGCACCGATGTCGGACCGGAGCGGTCTCAAAATCGACGGCGATGCCATCTACATCTACCGCGAGAAGGGCTTCACCTTTGACAAGGACGGTGGCGGAGACTACGAGCGGGGCGAAGGCGAGGAGCTGATTATTGGCCTCCAAGGCGAAAGAAAGCTCCTCGGTGAAACGGACCGCGGGATGCAGCTCTTCTCGAAGGGCAAGGAGGTCAGAGATGTGCTGGAGAACAACACTGGGCGAAAAGAGCAACGCAAAGCACGGGTGGCCGAGGTCGACGGTGGATCTGATGGAGAGGAGGGGGCTTTTGGAGAAGACGACGGGTCTGACGGCGAAAACGGACGTGATGACGAAGCTGGGTCGGACGTTGAGACGGAGTTTGACGAGAAGAAGCTCGGCAAGATGTTCCGGGATCGCGGCGACCGCGGCGGCGACAAGAAGGAAGATCTTGCGTTTGCGGACAGCGATTCCGACCTAGGTTCATTGTCGGGCGACGAGGACGCGGAAGATGAGAGCGGAGACGAGGAGGACGAAGACGAAGACGAAGACGAAGAGGACGAAGAGGAGGTGGACTCGGACGAGTTCGACTCGGACGAGGAAGAGGCAGCAGTACGGTGGAAGGACAACATGGCAGAACGGGCAATGAACCTGCACAAGCGGAAACGGCCGTTCCAAGCAAAGGAGCTGGCAAGGATGCTGTACGACAACGCGATCCCAACAGCTCTGGTGGTGAAGCGGTGGAGAGGAGAGGAGGAGGAGGACAAGAAGGAGGACACGGCCGGGGGGGGCGAGGACGGTGAGGCGGACGAGTTCTTCAAGAAGACGCAGACCAAGGACGGCGAAGACGAGTCGGAAGACCGGGCGATTCCGCTGCTGGACTACGAGGCGCTTGCACAGCGGTGGACGGGCGAAGCGCTCGAGGCGCTGCGGCCCAGATTCGCAACGGTGCACAAGAAGCGAGGACGGGGCGGAGACGGGTCCTCGGACGAGGAGGAGGACGGAGAGGACGAAGAGGGCGACGAGGACGAGGAGGGCAGCGGGTTCGACGAAGACGACGAGGGCGACGGAGCGTTTGAGGATCTGGAGACGGGCGAGAAGCACGGGCCGTCATCGAAGAAGACGGAGAAGACAGAGAAGACGGACGAGGTCGAGTTTGAAGACGAGCGGGAGAAGAACGCACGACGGAAAGAGGAGCTGCGGCTGCGATTCGAGGAGGAGGACCGGGAGGGCGTCCACAACGCCAAGGCGATGGCACGCAAGGAAGCCGGAACGACGGCCGACGAGTTTGGCGAGGACGAGTGGTACGACGCGCAAAAGTCGCTGATGCAGAAGCAGCTAGACATCAACAAGGCCGAATACGAGACGCTAGACGAGCGCCAGCGCGTGGCCGTGGAGGGGCTGCGGGCCGGACAGTACGCACGGATGGTGGTGGAGGGAGTGCCAGCCGAGATGGTGCGCATGTTCTCGACGCGGATGCCGCTGATTGTCGGCGGACTGACAGCGACGGAGGAACGGTTCGGGTTTGTGCAGGTGCGCATCAAGCGGCACCGATGGCACAAGCGGATCCTCAAGACGAACGACCCGCTCATCTTCTCGCTCGGATGGCGGCGGTTCCAGTCGATGCCGGTATACAGCATCTCGGACTCGCGGACGCGCAACCGGATGCTCAAGTACACACCCGAGCACATGCACTGCTTTGCGCAGTTCTACGGGCCGTTTGTGGCGCCCAACACGGGCTTTGTGTGCTTCAAGTCGTTTGCGGCAGACGCGGTGGTGAACCAGCAGGGGCTGCGGATCGCGGCAACGGGCACGGTGCTGAGCGTGGACGAGTCGACGGAGATTGTCAAGAAGCTCAAGCTGACGGGCGCGCCGTACAAGATCTTCAAGAACACGGCCTTTATCAAGGGCATGTTCGGGTCGGCGCTGGAGATTGCCAAGTTTGAGGGCGCGGCCATCAAGACGGTCTCGGGCATCCGCGGCCAAATCAAGCACGCGCTCAAGCAGGAGGGCGCGTTCCGGGCGACGTTTGAGGACAAGATCCTGCTGAGCGACATTGTCTTTCTGCGGGCGTGGTATCCGGTGAAGCCGCGGCGGTTCTACAACCCGGTGACGAATCTGGTGGGCTGGCAGGCCATGCGGCTGACGGGCGAGCTGCGCCGCACGCTCAGCATTGCCACGCCGCAGCAGCGCAACAGCCAGTACCGCACGATCGAGCGGCAGGAGCGGCACTTTAACACGCTCAAGGTGCCGCGGCAGCTGGCCGCTTCGCTGCCCTTCCGCCAGCAGATTGTGCGGACCAAGAAGCAGGGCCGCAAGACATACATGCAGAAGCGGGCCGTCGTGGTTGGCGGCGAGGAGCGCCGCGTGCGCGACATGCTGCAGAAGCTGACGACCATCCGCAAGGACGTGTCGGCCAAGCGGGCCGTCAAGAAGGAGGCCAACCGCGTGGAACATCGTCGTGCGCTGGCCGATGCGGCCGAGAAGCGGGCCGCTCGTGAGAAGCGTGAGACCAAGGAGTTCTGGAGCCGCGAGGGCAAGAAGCGGATGGCGCAGGCCGACAGTGGCGGCGGGCATCGGTCGAAGCGAAGCAAGAAGTAGGTGGAGAAGTTGGCAGACAATCACCGGGGAGAAGACAGGGACAAAGACTAGCATAGACCGCCCATAAAAGCATGATAGCACAAACTGTATAGCTGTATTCTACGCGCGCGGCGCAACTGTTTGTTCAGTGGATGATTTGGGAGAGGGATGGAAGAGATGATGTGGATGAGGTGGATGAGGTGGATGAGAGATGAACGAGAGATGGATGAGTGATGGAAGAGAGACGATGTTTTCCTGTCTGTCACCTGACCATGATGAATGAGGCAGGAGCGTCCTGATCGTCCTGCGAAACAGCACGTGATACTGGTCCTCCTGTCTGTGTCTGTTTCTCTGTCTCTGTCTCGTGTGGGTTCTCCCTTCTCTCTCTCTCTCGCTCTCCCTTTTCTCCATCACCCCCCCTCACGACGCTGTCATGCGCATCTTCATCACGGTCAGCTCCGAGCTGCGTGCCCACGCCCCGTCCGGCGTCTGTCGGTAGCACAGCAGCTTGCCGTCGTCGCCCACGGTCCCGAGGATCTGACCGTCATCGTCAAAGGCCACCCGCCAGACCGGCGTCCGGCGGTTCTCCAGCTTGGACAGCTCGCGCACGGTGTGGCGTACCTGGCCGGGCTCGCCGGTCCCGCGCCGGTCGCTGGCGGGCACGGCCGCACTGCGATCGGGCTCGGGCATGGGTAGCCCGGCCGAAAAGGACGTGGCCGTCGAGCTGGGGCCGTTGTTGGAATGGGTGTCGGTGCCGACGACGCCGTCATCCCCAGCGCTGGAGCCGGTCCCGGAGATGCCGTCGGCCGTCGCGTTGGGCCCGAGCATGCCGTTGGCGGAGGCCGCAGCCACGGCGGCCGAGAGCGCCGAAGTGGCACCGCCGACATGACCGACACCCGTGCCGGCAGCATCGCCGTCACCGTCCGTGTTGTTCGTGGTCGACGGCGCGGCAGCAGCGGCAGCAGAAGCGGCAGCAGCGGTGGCAGCTGCACTGAGAACCGAGGTGGGCTTGGCATCGCGCTTCTTGCGGCCGTCGGCAGCACCGGTCTTGACGACGTCGGCAACGGCCCAGGACTTGCCGTCGGAGGCGGCCGAGAAGGGCGTGTCGAGGCGGACGACGCGGACATAGCCGTCCTGACAGGCGGTGGCGATGATGTCGTAGCCACGAAAGTTGCCGGGCGCCCAGGCAACATCGCGCACGAGGCCGCGATGGCCACGGATCTCGGCAGCTAGGTAAAAGGCCCGACCGGTGCCCTGCAGGCCATAGGAGGTCGTGGTGATGGGCCGGGTGCGGTAGATCTTGACCGAGTCCATGGCGGCAATGACGAGCCCCAGCGAATCGGCGCGCACGCCCGCACGCAGAGCCGTGTAGCAGGGGTCCGGGTTAGGGTCGAACTGCACGCGGAAGCTGGCCTCCTCGCCGCGCGGCGGCCGTGGACACACGCGCAGCTCGTCGACGTTGGAATAGTCGGCCAGGTTCTCGGGCTGCTCGTTTTCGAGCACTGTCAGCGTGCCGTCGGCCGCCAGCAGGGCCAGGTTCGTGTGGCGCGTCTCGTCGTTGTGCTTCATCGAGAAGGACCGGTACACCGACCGGGGCGACCGCGTCTCGTAGGCCGCCTTGCCGTTGCTGCCCTTGGCCCGCTGGCTGAATCGCCGGCCGGGCGCAGCGGCCGGGTCTTCGGTCCATAGCTTGAAGCGGCCCTCGACGCCGAGGGAAGCCAGCAGGTTCGGGTAGATCGTTGGGGGGAGCCATTGGAGCTGGGGGCCAGGGGGTCAGCAGGGAACAGACGACGGGGGGTTTTCTCGCAGAACCACCGGGGATGGACAGGCGGATGGGAGGTGGGAGGCCGTAAGACCTAGAGCAGAAACACGCAGAGCCTCAAAGGCAAAACACCAATCTCACTCACCTCCAATATCTCTCCCCCGTGTGCCAGCCAGCTGTCGCAGAGCCGCCACAACCCCCCGGCATGTCGGTTGAACACCCGGATCTTGCCGTCCACCGACCCGGTCGCGCAACGGTCGCCGTACGCATTAAAGGCCACCGCCTGCACGAGGTCCTGGTGGCCGTGCTTCATGATGATCTCGAACCGCGCCTGCTCGTCCAGCGACGGCGGCTCGCCCTGGAACGAGGACATGGCTGGCGCAAACAGAGCTGTACCAGATGGAAAGGCGTTGCGTGTCCGTCGAATGGATGCACGTCAAGCGATCAAGCGATCGACCGTGGTCGTCTGTGGAATCCTCACCTTGCTTTTTTTAGTGGGAATCGCGCTATAGGTGCGCTGACCTAAAACCGTCAAGCCAGTCAGCAAGTCTGGTTGGGACAGCCCGTTGACGCAACGGCGGAGGCTGGGTGGAAAACGATAAGACCACCGAGATGGATATGTGCAGCATCGTAGAGCCTGCAGCCTAGTCGCGAGGCTGCTCGGCCATGCGATTTGGCACTGCAGACAGCAAAGCGTCTATGTATCTTATCTTACAGAGTACGGAGTACTCCGTATTCTCCTGCACTAATAGCACCTGCCACCGGCCCTAATAACGCTTCCGCGAATCCTGGCCAGCACATCCCCTTCCTTCCGCATTAAGCCTGTTCCATATAATCCGTCCCCTCTCCATATATCTTACTCCGTAAGATACATTACTCCGTAGAATCATCTTCTTTATGTCACCACGACAATGAAACAGTCGACAAGCGGACTTTTACGCACCCGTCTCTGAACCCGGCTGAAAGAAGACCCTTTGCCAGCCTCGAGCAGACGGCAGATCGGATAGAATGCCTCCCGGAACCGATCCTTCTTCGCCAGAAGAATCCGCCTAGACGCGAAACCCGAAAGCCAAAAAAGACTAAGAAAAAAGCGTCAAAGCAAGTCCGACACAGGACGAGCAGATGACAGCCAAACAACCTCGTTTCCTGTGCCACTGCCCCCGTCGCCATCTCCCGATCGCCCCCGGTCCGCCTGCATGGTTCGTACCGGCCAATCTCGCACATCTCCACAGCCAGCCCACTACACCCCGGCCCCATTCCTTGTGTCTCTTCTATTTACGTGCTTCTTCGCATCATAAATATCTTAAGATACTCGTCCATCCTCTCCACTTCTCTCTGGCCCCTCATTTTTCTCACGTCTCCGACCTCTCTCGTCCCCCTCTCCGCCATGTCGTCCCTCGAGGCCAAGATCGTCGTCGTGGGCTCCCAGGGTGTCGGCAAAACCTCTCTGGTGACGCGTTTCTGCAAGGGCCAGTTTGATCCCTCGCAGATCACGTCTACCGTCGGTGCCAGCTTCCTCACAAAGCGTGTCGTCGACAGCGACAGCGACACCGTTGTGCGTCTGCAAATATGGGACACTGGTGCGTTTGTCTCTCGTTGCCAACGCGTCCTCTGTCTTACTATGTGCAATCTGCCATGTGCATCCTGGAATGTGCTGACTCTCCTTCTCCCCTCACTAGCTGGCCAGGAACGCTTTCGCTCCATCTCGCGCTTATACTACCGCGGTGCCAATGCCTGCATCCTCTGCTACAGCATCACCGACGCCAATTCCTTTGCCGAAATGGGCATCTGGCTGACCGAGCTGCGCCGAAACCTCCCCGCCGACATTGTCCTCCACGTCGTCGGCACCAAGGCCGACATTGTCGCCCGCGACCCCCACCAGCGTGAAGTCCCCTTTGAGCGCTGCATCGCCTACGTGGCCGAGAACCTGGCTCCGGGCACGAGCAGCACCCCTCCGCCCACGGCTGGCGGTCTCGGTCCCGGCGGCTTTCTCGGTGGCGCCAGCGTCTCTGGCTCCGGCAGCACCTGGGCAGGATCGGGGACAGGGTCAGGGACAGCAGGCGCCATGGGAGCTGGCTATGCGGCCTTCTCACACGGCACAGCGTCCGCACCACCGCCGCTGCTGGGCGGCGAGCCGCGCAGTCCCAGCTCGAAACGAAGCTCCGGCTTCTGGGGCCAGGAGGCCGGCTGGGATGCCTGCCACGAGATCTCGGCCGAGAGCGGCGAGGGCGTCGAGGAGGTATTCCGTGTCGTCACGCGCAAGCTTGTCGAGCAGAACCGGAAGATGCAGCAGGCCCTGCTTGCCGCCACGTCTACGCCCGGCGCCATGTTTCTGCCCGGCGACGGCAGCGGTGGCTCGGCCGGCGCCGGTGTCGATGGCTACGGCCACGGCGGTGCCTACAACGACGCCAGTGCGCGCGGAAGCTTTCGCGTGGGCCGAGACCGCCGCAGCTGGCTGTTTCCCCAGGGGTTTGGACCCGAGATTGCAGTTGACCCCAATGGCTCTGGAAGTGGCCGCGACCACAGCCAGGACCCGTCTGCTAACCGGAGGCGGGGATGCTGCTGATATGTGCGCATGCTGCAGGCTTGGCCAGTCTTGATTGTTTTTGCTGTTTCTGTTTGTGCTGTTCCTGCTGATTTTCTTGGTGTACAGCGATACCCGGAGGCTTCTCTTCTTCAATGTCCTTTTCACAATTCTTCCTTCTTTTTTATTGCCAACTCCGGGTCGTCGTGTTTGGAATCGAGGGCGTGTCCTGTATTTATTTACTGTATGCCTTATATCTGTCTTTGGGGGTTCCTGTTTGTGAGTACGGCAATGGGCGGTTGCATGGATCTTGGGTTGGTACTGGTTTACAGCATGGGCTCTCACGAGGGAACGGACGACTTATGCAGCATCAAGAAGGGGGTTTGGATCTCTTTTTTTTACAGTTTCATTTCTGGGCCTTGGCTTTCGTATCCGAATATCATGTCTTTCCGTCTCGCTTAAAGTGAGGTCAGATCAAGCTTACTCTGGTGTTTGTGGAACGGCACGGCCTGCGAGTCTCAGGGTGTAGCAGACATGTCTCAGGAAGGGCCGAGAAGTGGTCGTGACGGTCGTGGCCATCCGGGTGGCACTCACCCACGCTACGGGGTTGCCCATCAACCTAACGTTTATATTTCTGGCGCTTTTCCCGAACCAGGGCCGTTTTCACACAGCACGCGACCAAGAGACACAGCAATGTACAATGAAGCATCGTATGGCGAGAGTTGTCATCCGTCTCGCCAAGGCGCATCCTTGATGTTATTCACGAGATCGACACGCTTATCTTATCGCAACAAGCGCACCCCACCAGAAAAATCATATGTTGCCCCTCGGCGCATTCTTTCAGAGCTAGTTTTTTAGGCCTACTACAGAGTACTAATACTGCCTATTTGAGCGTGTAAGGGACGGCAGAAAAAAACCAAGACAGACGACAGACGCTCTGTTCGCAACAACTCGTTTCCGCCACACGTCTCCTCTGCTGCAACGCACCCGGACCAGCTCCTGATACCAGGAAGATGGCGGCAACCACTACACAGCCCTCGGCACCGGCGGCCGCTGCCGACCCGACCATTGCCGCTCTGCGGAAGTCGCTCTGCGACGAGGCGACGCCGCTTCCGATCCGCTTCCGGGCCCTGTTCTCGCTCAAGCACTTGGCCAAGCAGGCCACGGACGCGGCGGCCACGGACGCGGCCTCGGCAGCGACGGCGCAGGCGGCCATCGATGCGATCGCGGGGGCCTTTGGCTCGCCCTCGGCCCTGCTGAAGCACGAGCTGGCTTATTGTTTGGGCCAGACCGGCAACGTGGACATGGCCGGCCCGCCGCTGCGACGCGCCCTGGCCGACCTGCAGGAGGACGTGATGTGCCGGCACGAGGCGGCCGAGGCGCTGGGCGCGCTGGGCCACGCCTCGGACCTGGCGATGCTGCGGCAGTTCCGCGACCGGCCGGGCGAGGAGGTGGTCATCCGGGAGACGTGCGAGATCGCCATGGACCGGATCGAGTGGGCCAACAACGCGGCCCTGCGCAGCCAGGAGACGCTGCGCCCGAGCGACTTTGCCTCGGTCGATCCGGCGCCGCCGCTGTCGGCCGACCGCACCGGCAGCACGGACGGCGCCATCGACGCGCTCGCGGCCACGCTGCTCGACACGGCCCAGCCCCTGTTCCTCCGCTACCGCGCCATGTTTGCGCTGCGCGACCTCGCCTCGCCGCCCGACCTGCCGACGGCCGTGCCGGCTGTCCAGGCGCTCGCCCGCGGCTTCGCCGACGCGTCCGCCCTCTTCCGCCACGAGATCGCCTTTGTCTTTGGCCAGCTGTCGCACCCGGCGTCTATCCCGGCCCTCACAGCCGCGCTCAGCAACCTGGACGAGGCCGGAATGGTGCGGCACGAGGCCGCCGAGGCGCTCGGCAGCCTCGGCGACGAGAAGGGCGTCGAGGACACCCTCCGGCTCTTCCTCCACGACAAGGAGCCGGTCGTGCGCGAGAGCGTCATCGTCGCCCTCGACATGGCCGACTACGAACAGGGCGGCCAGGCAGAGTACGCCCTGATCCCGGAGACGGCGCAGGCCGCCTCCTAGGCGGAAATGGGCGGAGCTGGGTGAAAAAGGAGTATTGCGCGAGACGGTCAACTCGCAGCGTGTTTTTGCGCCTCTGTCTTTTAGTGGGAAATATACAAAGCGGGTATGCTAGAAAATTGCAGACCAGCTTGGACAAATTGTATTGCAGCTCTGTAGGGCTTTATGTTCTAATTGGATTGCCTCCTCTGGTAGGGGCACAGATGGGCAAACATATGGGCGGGTATCATCGCTCGTCAGGTCTATAGTGTGCTATTTCTGGTGCCCCTCCGAGCCATCACTCAGACACTTGAACTCGCCACAGTCTCTCAGCAACTCCAAGACCAAGGTCTGTGTTCTCACGTATTCGTCGAGGATAGAGGGCGGCTCCATCTTGTGAATTTGTCCATCGTCGGGAAGGTCTGTGCACAGCTTTGCGCTTGAGAGACCGGGCCGGATATATACAGACAAGGGAAAGTATGGATGGCATGAGCGACATGGTCCTGTCACCATGCACAAGCCAACATCCCAATCAGTTGTTCTCAGACCATCTGCAAGGGTGAGGCACGTCAGCAAACACCATGCAATCCAGCGCGGGCGGCCTGCTGGCCGCAAAGCAAAGAAAACACACCTGTGACCACAGTCGCAGTGGAAGAAGACCGTGGAGCCTTCGTCGGCGCCACGAATCTGTGCCGTCGAAAAGCGCACTTCAGTCCGGCCGCACTTGGGGCAAGTCTCCGTGGTCACGGCCTCGGTCGACACCTTGTGGCGCTCGATCGACTGCGTGGTCGACAGCTTCTGGCGCAACGGCGACGGGAAGTCCTTGGGGTTGGAGCTGGTGACGATCGTCTGCGAAGCCGATTGGTCTGCGAGGTCAGCATCGCCCATGTGCATCTTCTGCTTCCTTGCCGCAAGACATACCCTGGTTGTGCGCGCCGCAGCAGCGGCAGACGAGCCTGTTGCGATCGGAGCCCTTTGACATGGGCAGGAGGTTGCCGCAGTCGGTGCAGAACACCAGTGAGCCGAGGGACGCCATTCTGACGAGATCTTGTGCGCAAACATGAAAGACGCGAACTGGCGATGCAGAAGACGATTGGTTTTTTTTGCAAAGTCTTGCCCCGGTTTTTCTTTGGCTCGCCCCTGCCGCCACAGCGCTTCTCCGCAGGCGCCTACTAACGCGAGGGTGCACAGACCACCATCAGATGCGACGGACACGCTGATTGGCCCGCAGCCTGCTGCCTTCTCTGTACCTACGACTGGCAACAGGTGCAAAGCAGGATCGCAGCAGGCGTGACAAGCCGCTCAACCTTCATTCACCCCGACACCCAGCCTTCGAGCCTCGTCGCGCCCCCTGCCTCATCAGCACGTCCAGTCCCGACCACATCTCTGCTCAGCACGGCCGCCGCACCCATGCTTGGCTGAGTAGGGAGAGGCGCTCTTTTGGCCCCATTCGTCCACGCGATTTGCGCTTCCAACCCGTCGAGCCTTCCTCCTTGCTTCTTGCGACGCATCGGTCCCTCCTTCCCCGGCCATCTGACTGCTCACAAACAACTGGTCGCTCCTGCCATGCGCCCTGGCCGTCACACTCGCTCTTGCCATGGCCGATCCAAGCGCCCTGCTGGGCCACCACCAGCCGCCACAGCAGAATGGCTATCAGAACGGGATTGACCCAAGCGTCCTCCTGCTGGACCCAAACCCCCCGTCATCTCGACTTGCTGCCTCCGAACCGCTCTCGGTCTCCATGTCGGCTGCCTCGTCCTCCTCCGCTACTTCACGACCGTCCGAGCCCCCACAGCGACCAAGTCAGCCGCAGCCGCCGCCGTCGCCGGCTGCTGGGTCCCAGAGATTCAAGCGACCGTTCACCTTCTCTGAAGCCCTTCCATATTCACCCTTCTCATCCATATCACCTCTGGAAACACGTATGTCTCCCTCCTCTCCCACTTTATACGTCCTCCTGCCTCTTCTCTCGTCGTCTTCTGACTCGATGCTCTCGCAACAGGAGTCATCCCCATCCCCACGCTCGCCTCCAAGGCTGCATCTACACCATTGGCGCAACTCGTCTCGCAGCGGGAATTTGACGCTCTGAACAAGAGCATCTCGGGCTCTTCCAGTCCCCCGTCCGACCGCAATATAGACGACATCTACCACCTCATCGCGACCAGCAAAACTCCACTTTTGTATGCCAGACTCCAATGATTCGGCTTGCCATCCTCCTTCTTCCGTGCGACCCTAACATGTCTGCAGCAATTTCAAGCCCCTCCCTCAAACGACGACTCCTTCCAGCACTTCTGCACCGTCTCCGACCACTCCTGGCCCTGCAGAGAATCTTCTGCCTATATCGAAAATGGTTTTCCACAAAGCGGACATACCGTTCCGCTACCCCAGCCCCGAGTCTCCGGGCGATCACGTTTTGGACGACACTGTCGACACAACGCCAATTCTCGACTCGATACACGTAACCTTGCCGAAACAACCCCCCAAGAAAAAGCCAGCAGCATCCACGGCTTTTGGGGAGAGCCCTGCTCGTGTCAACGCCTCCGCCGCCGCCATGCACAATGTGCAGTCTCACGATCGCAACTCGACCAACTTTGTTATCAGCATACCCGCACACCCACAGTTGCCAGCAGCGAAGATCAAGGCGCCTCAGAACCACAGCATAGAAAGCTCTCTGCCCGGGGCAAATGGACATCAGCCACTTGCGTCTGCTCCGAGCAAGCATATGCATTCCGGGGACCAAGAAATGCCGGCACCGCCAGAAATGAAGACGTCTGACGCGGCAGCACCCAAGCCCAAACTGACGATTGCCTTGGCGCCTGCACCAAATTTCAACCCTCAGGAGTATCAGATGGTCGCAGACATCCCGGATGATAATGGCCAGGACGACTTTGGCGATCTGGACCAGCGACAGAGAGCGGACGCTGCCTTTCAAGAAATGCAGCGTCTGTTCCAGAGCGTGTTCGAGGCAGAGGCCAGTATGGCACAGCAGCCTTCCGCCGTGCCACTGATCGCATGGACAAGCGACGAGGAGCCGACTCTGACCGATGCTGCTCTCAAAAAGGTGCAAGGCACCATTCACAAAGCAATCACTCTCGGCTGTTTTGCGGATGTCCCCGTTGAGGATCTCCTGCACATGCAGAGGTTGTGCGACGGTGTCTTGAGACACGCCGAAACCCTCGATCTCAAACTCAACAATGAAGCTAGTGGATCGGAGATCGACGAATGGGTCGCTCAGCTGCGTTATGCAGATACGGGACTCAAAGCAGCTCGTTTGTCACTGAAGATTATGTCCGGCGGACGGGAGGACAAACAACTCTACTCGGAGAATGTTATCCAGGCCTCTGTAGACTTGTTCAGAAATGTCATGGACAGTGTCATTGTGCCTATTGCCGAGTTGCGAAACTCTGGATCGACAGAGGCTCGGTTCAAGCAGTTAACACCATGGAAGAAGGCAATCTTTCCCATCTTCACAGCTGCCCAACGGCTTTTTTCTGGCATGACCTCCTTGGTCTCTGTCATTGATCTGTCTGAGCTCGTCATCAACTCGCTTGAATTTTCGGCCTCGTCTCTGATCTTTGTTGAAAACGCCCACACTGAGCGAGACTCGGTCTTGGGCGTTCAAGCATTCGACGGCCTCCGTTTGGCTGCCATGGATATGCTGTCCCAGATCTTCATCAAAATTCCCGCCCAACGACGTGGTATCTTTGACGACATTCTAACGTCCCTGGAGAAGCTCCCCATTGGAAAGCAGAGTGCCCGCCAGTTCAAGCTGGCTGATGGCAGGAGCATACAGCCCGTGTCGGCGCTCATCATGAGGCTTATCCAAGCTAGCACTGGCCGTGTGAACGAGAAGGTGAAGTCGACATCGCGGTTAGTGGACGAAGAAAAGAAAAACGACGATGACGACGATGACGCAGACTATCCGTCGCCCGCACATACCGCTGCCATTGGGTCTGAAGAGGAAGCCGCCTATGAGCACGAGCTTTCCATCAACGAGCTGGCACGCGTCGCTTCTGCCCTCAATAGTACAGCGTACTATCATGCCAAATACGTCATTAATTTCATTGTTCAACGAGCACAGACGTCTTCCAAGTCCGCCGACACGCCATATCGCAATCTCCTCGATCTCTTCGTTGAAGATTTCACGACATGTTTGGAAACACCCGACTGGCCTGCTGCCGAGCTTCTTCTTCGGTTGCTCATGCTGTCAATGTTCAAGTTGACCGAAGGCGACAAGATCCCTGCTCCAGTCAAAAACATGGCTCTGGAAGAACTGGGTGCCATAGGAGCTGTTCTCGCACGGTTGCGCTCAACTGTCAATAGGTCGGCCAATTCGCCCGAGACAACGGGCCCCGAAGAGCTAGACCACCTTTTGTCGAACCTCTCGGCGGCTGCTCTCGCAGAAATGCCACCAGCAGAAGCTTTTCTGTCCTGGACCGGGCCTTTTAGATCCACTCTGGAATACCTCGGAGACAGGAGCTCCCAGGACCCCCATCTGTGGAGTGCTATATCATATGTGGTGGCCGATTGGTCGGGGCGCGTCTGCAGGCTGTACACGGCGCGCTTACAAGCAGCTGCTGCCACGGTGGTGACTGACGAAGATGCGGACGGCAAGAGTCGTGGCAACCGTGTTCAAGAGCGGCAGAACAGGGAGTTGGGGCGGATCGCTTACCGGCTCCGTGTCATGATCGAGGATGGCCGAGGCCTGTCCGGTACTCGTTGCTTCCGGGCGGTTTCTGCTTCCCAGGCAAAACTGTCGTATGCAATCGTCACGCTGCGCTCGTCGCTGGGTGGATCGTTCAATGATGTTATCAACATCTTGGCCATGGGCATGCGCAGCGATCAGGCCACGGTCCGCAGCAAGAGTCTTCGAAGCATCACAGAGGTGCTGGAAATCGACCCTACCATCTTCGACAACCCGGCTTCGGTCATTGGCCGGCTCATCAGAGAGTGCTGTGCCGACTCGTCCGTTCAGGTGAGGGATTCAGCCCTTGGCCTCGTTAGTCGCGCCATAACGCTGCGGCCCAATCTGGAGGAGACCATGATCAAGACGATCATCGACAGATTCATAGACTCGGGCGTAGGTGTGCGAAAGCGCGCCATCAAGGTATCCCGCGATGTGTACTTGCGTAACCAGTCCAGGGAAATCCGGAGCGACATCGCCAACGGTCTACTTCACCGTATCCAGGACCCCGACGAAGGCGTGCGGGAGTTGGCTCGACAGACCATTGAGGAAGTTTGGGTTACTCCTTTCGCCGAGACGCCCGCATCGGTTGCCGGAGGAGCGGACACGACCGCAAACAAGACGTCGTTGACAGACCATGTCGGCTTGATCCTCCAGACAGTCAAGACGGGAACTGTGACGCCTATTCTGGACAAGGTTTTCCAAGCAATCCTGTCGCCCAATGCCAAAGCCGCGGCAACCAACTTTGGCGTCTGCAAACGCATAGTGGCCATCATGTGCGACCTCATCGACAACCCTGACACCGACGACCCATCCACACCATCTGGACGCGACGCCTTGCAGCTGATGATGATTTTTGCCAAGGCGGACCCACGGCTGTTCACCTTTGAACAGATTCGCCTATTGAAGCCGCACATTGCCAGCGTCAAGGACATCAATACTACCGACGACATGGCTGTAGCCAGAGCAGTCGTGGTCATCTACCAGCGTGTTCTCCCTCAGTTGCCCAGTGTTCTGAAGCCCTTTCTGGAAGAGGTTCGCGCCAGCCTGATGCAGAGTGTGCCCAAAGTCAGCAGAACACTTCTTGACGATACTATGGGCTGCCTTTGGGTGATTAGCGTCCTGCTCAAGGATCTAGATGGCCTTGGTCGCATTGTCATATCTGCTCTACAAGGCATGCTGAAGGAACAGTTGCTATCTGAAAAAGACCCGCTGTTTGAGAAGAAGGCCATCAGGTTCTCCCGGTACGCACTGATCGTCGGCATGGCTGGGAAGCACTGCGATCTAGATAGTGGGATGGAAAAGTTCAAGGCGCACTTTCCAAAGTATGGTGTCACGTCCGTATCCAAGCTCATGGTGGATGTTCTCTATCCATTCTCGATGCCCCCGTGGCCCCTGGCCATCCGAAGGACGGCGTTGGATGCCATCGGTCTCATTTGCCAGTCTTGGCCGCGCAATTTCGTCTTGAAAAACATATGCACAGCTTTCCAGACGGCCTTCAGCCAGCACGATCCCAGCTTAGAAGTTAAGATTATGCAGTCTCTGAAAGAGTTTCTGACGAAAGAAGAGCAGAGGTCCGAGACAGCTTCAGGTTCTGCCAAGGCAACAAATGGTGGCAGCGGCGAGAACTCCAAAGCGGCCCGTACAGGAGATGGGCCTGATAAGAAGAGGCAACTGACAGTTATGGGAGGCACGAACCATGATGATGTCGCCAGCGCGACCACCCAGAGGTTTCTCAGTGACATCACGAGGATTGCATTGGGTTCTGTCAGTGAGGAAGCCTATCTTGCTGCGGAAATCCTCGGGAGCATTAGCCGACAGGGTCTCGTCCACCCCAAGGAAACGGGCGTGACAATGATTACGCTTGAGACATCGACAATGCCGAAGATGGCCGAACTAGCTTTCCGGGAGCATCGCGCACTTCACAACAAGTACGAGACCGTTCTGGAGCGAGAGTACATCAAGGCCCTTCTTACGGCATATCAGTTTCAGCGGGACGTGATCCACGACGTTCGAGGGGCGACTGTGGAACCTTTCACCTCCAAACTGCATCATCTCATGGACGTGGTCAAGGACAGCAAGGCGAAGAACCGCAGCCGGCTCCTGGAGAAAATGTGTGGGCAAGTTGATTTTGAGCCGGGGAAGCTGGACGTGTCGAAGCCAATGCCAAACCACGTCGAATTTTCACGCTTTGTGGTTGAGAACCTAGCTTTCTTTGAGTATGTCACCGTGGGCGAGCTTCAGACAACGGTGACAACGATGGAGAGGCTGGTGCACACGACCGGAGTCTCGATCTCTCAGGCCATCGAGTCGGACATTTTCGAGTCGGCCGATGACCGGAAGAGCGCGACGGCCTCGATTGTGGCAGTTGGCAGTGGCGAAGAACATGTCGAACCGTCCGGCTTTCCTTCAGGCCCTGCTCTGCGATACCCAATCGATGCCCTCCGTCTGCGACAGTTGGCCTCGGGATGCATGGTTCTCCTCTGTGTATGGGAAGCCCGGAGCTACCTATGCCGCCAGTACGGACTCAAACGCGACAGCAACAAGGCCAAAGGACAGTCTCGCGACTTGACGCGGGCTCCCAGCAAAGTGCAGGGCATCACGGGCGACAAGTTCTGGGACGAGACGAGCACAATCATGAAGGGCCTCGACTCGCAGGAGCTCATGGTGACACGCTGTAGCAGCTTGGTCGAGCTCCTGACGGTGGACTCGGAGTTCAAGCTGGACGACGAGGACATGAACGGCGAAGACCCGACAACGCCAACGGGATTGGAAGACGACGACGATCACGACCGCGGCCGAAAGCGAAAGGCAGGCGGCAACACTCCCGGCGGGCGGAAGAAGCGGCAGAGGTCAAACTCGCAGCGGCGAAAGCGAGGCAGACCGCGAAAGAACGCCGAGGTGGGAGACGAGGACGACGGTGAATTTGACGCATTTTGAAGTGGTGATTTCTCGGGCTCTTTCGGTGCGGTTGTTCAGTGTGGCCAGAGCTGCACACGGTCAAAAGGCATATTGGGATCTGACACGGAACAATGGATGGCGTTGTACTTATGATGGATGCACCGTGTTACTGCACACGTCCCGTAGCTTACGTAAACTCGGAGTACAGAACACAATTCTCAGACGATATTAGGCCTTTCTGTTTTAATGCTTGGTGGCAGAAAAGAGCGCCTCGTCATTGACGTGGTGGCATTAGTATTGTTTCGTTCTTAAGAATATCTTGCAAAACCACAGGAGACGTGGCCGAGGCCAGCCCCTATTACTGGTATACCCAAAGCGAAAGCATACAAACAAGCGACGTGGGCGAGGCCATCAAAACCTCATCTGCTCCCTGTCCAAAAGGTATCCGTCCCCCTCCCATGAATATGGGGGGCCCAAAAACTTGAAAACGCCGCTGAAAATGCCCACGCTGAACCTCGACAAATGGCTTCGTCGCCATCTCTTGCCGACACAGCCCAACTCCTTCTCGTCCTGACCTGCCCCCAAGCCTCGTGATAACATCCCGCATTAGTCCAGAATTAAGTAGTTGTACATTTGTGCTCACACCACTGTAATCGTGGATGAGTTGGGAGCGCCCTTTTGTGCCTCCTCTTCCTCTTCTTCCTCGGGCTTCACAGCACCGAGGCTGCCGTATACCGCCACTGCGCTGCGCTCGTCAAGGCGAGGCGTGCGCGGCTCCCGGTCGGATTCGTCAACCGAAGACGCAGTAAACTCCGTCGTCCTTGACATTGGTGAAGAGTCGACGCTGTCTTCCTTCTTTGCCTCCTTCGCCACCGTGGCACTCAACTCGATGACCGTAGATGAGGGCGAGGGCGTAGGAACAGTCTTGTCAGCGCCAGTAGAAGTAGCAAACTCAACAGACTGTGTTGCCGGTGCCTCCGTCGTGTCCGCTTCCATTTGCGCAGACGGCGTACGGAGCGCATACATGCTCTGGAACGACTGGCGGAAAGGGGTGCTGGTAGCAGACATGTCTCCGAAATCGCTTCTGCTAGCCCCAGATCTTCTAGCTGGGCTTCGCAGCGGCAGTGGCGGGGGGATCCGTTTGGGAATGGTCACCAGTGAGCCCTTTGCCTGGATGATCTGAGCACCCGTGGTCGGCACAGCTCGAACAGGCCGAGCAGCGGTGGTGGCCACTTCGAAAATCACAGGCTCCTCCTCATCCTCCTCATCCTCCACATCATCCTCATCGTCGTCGTCCTCGACATCGTCGGCATCATCGCCGTCCTCGGCATCGTCGGCGCCATCAACGCCAGAGATGATGGTCTCGTCACAGTCGCCGAAGCCGTCAGTCTCTTCGTCCTCGTCGTCGGCGTCGGCGTCGCGATCGTCGGCAACATAGTACTGGGACGCGGCGTCATTATCGACATCGGTCTCGTCCAGCGTATTCATGCCGGTGTCAACCGTCAAGAACAGTTTGCTTGCCGGCCGGCCATTGCCCGCCTCCGCCAGAACGGCTGTTGCCAGAACGCGGCTGTCACGGCTTGCCGTCGCTGGTGCAACAGGCGATGCTGGCAGTGCCAACTCTGGCACGGGTGAGGAGGCCTTTTCTGATGCCACTGAAGCGTGTCCGTCCTTGCCGTCGTCAGAGTGGGTAGGACTGAACGACGTGTCTGGCGTTTCTGCCACGTCGGTCTGTGTGCACGCATCATTCATAGACGTGGCTTGCGTACGAGTAGACATGTAGCTGGCCCGGCTTCCATGCTCGAGCGTGGCGTCCGCACTTTGGCGGTTGAAGTGGGTAAATATGGGACTTGATGGGCTTGCTGCGTAGTCAAACTGGTTGCTTGAGGGCCGGTGCTTGGAACCAGCTTCCCGGATCTCCAGGCCAGCCATCTCCAGGGCAATAATGCCAAAGGGGTCGGGGTCAGCCGCGTCGGGCAGTCCAAAACTGGACGCTTTGGGCGAAGAGGGAGACAACAGCGCGGGCGTGTCGGCAATATCAGCGTCGCCTGGCGCAGGCTGCATAGACAGGTGTTCCATAGTTGCCGCGTCAAAGTCCGAACGGCCCTCAGCGGCCTTGATGGCTTCAAACAAGGGCACGATTTCGGGGACCGATTTGCGAATGTTACCGGCTAATATGTCCAGAACGTCGATAGGTTCCGTGCCGCCGCTGGTGTTGTCATCAGAGTAGAACCGCTCATTCTCGTTGGAGCGCTCGGTGACGAGCGAGCCATGTAATTGCGCAGGACGGTAACGGCCACGGGCCTTCAGGTAGGTCAATACTGTATTTCCCATTTCGTTATTCCATCGAAAATCGTTCTCCAGTAGGCCGACCGTGGTCAGGGGCCCGACGGTCAGAGGCACGTCAGTGCCGAGAGTGAGGCGTGGGCGTGTAAACATCTCGAGGGCGGCGACGCTGTTAATGATGAGAACGCAGTCGTAAATATCCACGCCGATAACAAAGGCAAGGGTCGAGGTATGCAACATGATGCCCGAGGGCGGAGACCATGTGCCATCAGCCTTGCGGGCAATAAGAATGCCGGAGCCTCCGGAGCCAGACATCCACAAGCCGGAGCGCATGCACGAGAAGATAGCCAGGCCGACGGCTTCCTGGACGACTCGGGGTGGGATCTTCCGTTTTACGGCGCTAGCTGAGGTTGTGGGCGAGGTTGGAGCTATGTCGTTTGAGCGTCGAGACGGGAACCGCGGGGATGAGAGGCTGGTGATGCTTGAGCGACTCGTCGGGCTGGTAGGTATAGAGTCGGGCGCTTCGTCGAGGAAGCCATCCGCTGCGAGCGTCAGAGGGAGGGAAAATGTGAGTTGGGAGGGGGATGAAGCCTACTGCAGAAGGATTTGAGGATGCGAGCCGCCTTTTCACACTCATGGTCGAGAGTTGTCGGCCAATAAGCCTCCGGTCCCATCCGTTTAGGCGCCGTGACAGACACGGACCTCGCGGAGATGGCATTGGCAGCGACCGGGGATACGCTCAGGCTCCGGGTGATACCAATGCGGTCAGCCCAGCTAAATTTCTTCGAAGGACGGTTGGCCTTGCTGGCACCAGGAGCGCTGTTGCTGCTGGCCCTCTTCGCAGCGCCATCTCCGCCGTCGGCCGGCTTTGCCCTCTCCCAGAGCGGGAGCAGACTTGAGACGCGCTGCATGACGGGAGCGGGCTGCTAGTGGCGACGCTCACAGAACGCACCTCTTCGCTGCGACGAGAGCACTCTGCGAACGGGGTCGTCGAGGGGGGCCGTTGGTGATACAGGGGCAAGAAAATCAGGAGAAGGGGGAGATAGTGAGGCACAACAAAGGCGGCAGCTGCAGCGCGAATGGCAGGTGGAGCAGGTATAGCATCAGGAAGTCAGTTTGTTGCCGCGGAGGGCGTGTTCCCGTCTGCAGGTGCGAAAGGGGAAGCTGGCGCCTCGTGGGCTGAAAGGCGATTCAGTGGTGCATAGGGCGGTGGGGAAGAGAACGGAAAGAGGACGCAGGAGAGGCGCCGGACAGACTCTTTTTGTGTCGCTTCTTGTCTCGCTCTCTCAGCCCAGCCTCTGTTCAAGTATTTTTGCTTTCTTTTTCGCCCTAGCGTCGAGAAGACGCAAGCAAGGGGAGGCAGATGGGCCCACTTAGCGATGGTGTTGTGTGGGAGAGAGTCTGGGCAGTGGAACGTGCGAGTGAGTGCGAATGAATGTGAGAGTGAGTGTGTGAGTACGGCGAAGTACTCGAGCGTGTGGATGCGAATGGGAACCGACAGAGCAAGCCAGGCAGAATAGGCAGAGGATACGAGGCCCAAAACAATGAGAACGGCGAGGAGAGGGCAGAGGGAGGCCAGCAGGGAGAAGAAGAGAAGATGAAGTGCCAAAAGTCCCAAGAAGCCCGAAAAGATGCGATGCCGATGGAGGGTCGATTGCAAGAAGGGGTGTAGGACAAAGTGCCTGTTTAAAGGAAGGAAGGATGGCGACGTGTGGGGCTGGATGGCAAAACAGAAGGCATTGGGGGAAGGAAGCCAGCACTCACAGCGCAAGGGCTAACCTCCGTGTATCATACCAGTGGCGGCTACTCCGTAAGATACATAGTATGTACGGAGTATCTTACAGTACGAATGGCCCGTGCGCACTCGCTGTTCTGCGAGCCCGACTGCCTTTCTTCTGCACGCGAGCTCCACAGCATACAGCAAGGCCCGAGGCTGGTCAAATGACGATGGAAGGAATGTGCGACCGCGAGGGTGGCAGTCCAGCAAGTTCCCAGGGAAGGCGCAAGTTGAAGGACGCTGTCACCAGGACTGTGCGCCGTGGGGCGTATTACGCCCGTTTGATTACTGAGGGTGGGGTGGAAGAGAGAGGCAGGACGAAAGCGAGAGCAGGAGCGCTGGTCTCTCGGGAGACTACTGCCGGCCAGGCAGACAAGACATCCGGCTCAGTGTCGTATTCCCGTCACAATACGGTTCTCGTATATGTAAGAATCACACACTTACGAGTACTCGTACACTGACCGACCGACCCTGTCTTAGCGCCAGTTGGATGCCGGGCAGACATCGAAAGCGGAGTAGCACAGACACGCGAAAGTGAGGCAGAGTCTCGACTTCCTTACTTGTTTACGGAGTACGGTTGTGCAGCCTGTCGCAAAAGCCTCGACCGCCTTGATTTGGACGGGTGTTGTTGAGATTTATCCGGCTGTCAAGGGTGCCAAAGGTGCCAAAGGGAACGGCCTGTCTCCTGGCGATGCAAGGGCAACATGCAACCTACTGCGAGGTGTGCGTACACGGAGGACTCCGTATGGCTTGCTCTCCTTTTCCTAGTGTGGCTGCAACAGCCAACAGCAAGCTTCTTGCTGTTGGACCGGTTTGTTTTTTTTCTTCATTCCGACGGCGTGTGGCTGACACGGAATGGGGCAGTTTGGCCACAAGCAAGGAACAAGGAACAAGGGGCTGCAAACTGCAGCCTACACACACAGCCTGCAGCCAGAATGCCATAAAAGTAAATACGTGGTCGAGAAAAAAGTACGACGGCTAAATTGGAATATCCTGCAGCTTCCCAGACGTTGCTAGCAACGGAAGTATGCGGACTACGGCAGTGTTTGTGGACTGGCTTCGTCGCCGTAGCTTCGAGTGGCCACTTGGACGTCGTCGGATATCTATCTTACTCGAGCGCCATGACCCGGTCGCCGAGATCGCGTCCACCAGGACGGAGTACGGGGTATGTAGATTGGTTTATGGCGCAAGTCAGAGCCGATCTGCCACAGTAGCACTCAAAGGGTAGAGCCCGAGCAGTTCCCCTGCAGCTGATCTAAAAGTCGTGGCCGCTACTATCGAAATTACACAGTATTCCAGCAGGACCGATGCTTAACCGGCAGGGGGGTACACTAGGGGTCCCAGGACAGAGGATCGGCAAGCATATGCCACTACTCCGTAATAGCTCATAGCCCATTTGGCCCATGTGAAGCGAGCCAGCCATGAGAGATGTGCACCCCGGCCCTGCCTCGTTCCTGAAAAGAGAGCATGCTCGTACAGATATGGCCAGGGCTTGTCGTGGTATCACTTGCATGTTACGCCGAATCGGGATACCGACGAAAAGTGCCGTTCTCTTTAATTTATCCAAGACAGCTTGACAGGTGGAAAATACGCACACGACTACGGATGGGTCGGTCGGGTGACAGCCCCACGGAGAGAAAGTCTCTCAGGCTGAAGCAGACATACGGAGTACAGACTCGTACTATGGACGTGTGCTTGCATGGCATCACCAGATACCCTGCCTGGATTTCCGTAAAGATATATAAAAACGGCCGCTCGCGCTGGAACGGCCGGCACGGTACCCGCTGCCGTCTCTGGCTTGAGACATAAAAAGAGATTCCTTTGCATTCCATTCCAGGAATATCTACATGTTATCTTACTTTGGACGTCCTTCTCCTAACGGGCCTTGTGTGAGACAGCGTAATTTCCCTCAGAACCGTTCAGGGCCTTCCGCCTCTGCCGTGATGAAAGGCCAGCTCGAATTTCGCGGCAGTCGTAAAGTCCCACGTCACTCGATCGTGCCGACGGACTCCCGAAAGTCGAGTGCGCGAAAACTAAATCGGTCCGGCGAAAGAAGGAAACATGGCGTGTGCGTGGTCTTGCAATTAAGCCTGCATGGCCAGCCTGCATTGCATTCGCGAGAGGCAAAGTAACAAAAGAAATGACAGCATTCCTTATATGAGTGCTTGTATCTGCTCCGTATTAGTGCGGAGTACAACGCATACCCGTTGTGGTCTGTTGCTCTTCTGGGAAGGCGGTGAGGACGAGCCCTGCCAAGCGGTGTAGAGCATGGATTGCGTGCCTGAGTCCTGAGGCTGTCACTATTTTCGCGTCGTAGAGGGGACAGGCAGCAAAAATCGAGACCGCAAAAACAGTTGCACGTGAGGCTCAAGACGACGACCACAAAGACCAGCGCCAACCGAACGGACAGACAAGCCCAGTCGGCCACGCGAGAGCTCACTCCCACAAGACAGATCCAGGTCCCCTCCATCGCCTCGCCCCGACGACCGCATCCTCCTCACCGCACCCGCCCAAAGCAAGCAGACGCCCTTGAGCTCTACCAGGCAAATCCACCCGACTGCCTCTGCGATCATGGCCGACGTCAACATCCAGTATGCCATCCACCGCTCGCCGCTGCTCACAGCACCCCCTGTCCCTCTGAGCGCCCCCTCTTTCGTCGCCTCTCGATGTTGCATCCCGGATGTCGCGTCTTGAGGCTTCATAAGCCAGCTTGCTAACAGCATTGTTTTCCCTGCACAGAGAGCTTCTGCAGAAGCCGCGGAATGAGTGCACGTAAGTCCATGTCTAGCCACCCTACCTGCCGGCCTGCGGGTACACAACTGTCGAACTTGGCTAACGCAATGTGCCGTCCAGGGAGTACGAGATCGCACAGCTGGTACGGAACAAGCAATTGGGCATCGGCCTGCCTTCCCAATGATGCCTGGGACATTCTGCTGACACGTCACAGGAACAATGGGAATTCAGCAACGGCCCGCTGTCCATTTTGCAGACAGCAGTCCGCACACATACGCAGGTGCTCATCAGCATCCGCTCGAACCGGAAACTGCTGGCGCGTGTCAAGGCTTTTGACCGGCATTGCAACATGTGAGGGCCAGAGCCTCCCCCTTCTTTCGCATTCCTGTTCTGCTTGCTGACCGCATTCGACCTGCAGGATTCTCGAGAACGTGGTAAGTTGTCGTCCTGAACGGCGCGGCACTGCCCATGTCTGATATGTTGACTAACCACCGATGCCCGGCACAGAAAGAGATGTGGACAGAGACACCTGTGACCAACGGCAAGAAGGGCCGGCCCGTGAACAAGGACCGTTTTATCAGCAAGATGTGAGTACCAGCAGGCTGATGAGCAGCAGACGACGGAGGCTGACGGCGTGAACAGGTTCTTGCGGGGAGACAGCGTGATCCTCGTTCTGTTGAGTTGATGGGACCAAGACTGCTTTACGAGAACCGATGATATCGGCGGCGCTATAGTCTGTTTTCCTTCCTTGTCTCGACCAATGCTTGCTGAGATGAAAGACGGCACCGTCACGGAGAGGCAAGGCAAGCTACCGGTGACTGCAGACATCCAGCCACTGTTTACTTTCTATTTGGACATGAAAAGGAGAAAATGCGAGGCAGGGGACGGTCTAGTGCCACCCCTTTATAGCGGCAGCGTACTACGTGTTCTTGTCTTTTTTTTTTTTTCAGACATCACATACCGGCAAGCAAATGAAAGAAAAGAGACATGCTCTAGTCCAAGCTCTAGTACGACCTTTGCCTCTTTTGTGTGATAGAAACAGAAACTCGAGAGAGACCCGTGCACTCCGGCCGGCTCTATGCCTTGACTTCTTCCAGGTCGTTCAGGTCCAGGCCCAGGCCCTTTGTCTCCCGGAGCCGGCTCAGCCGCTCGACCACCACGTCCAGCGACAGCGTGGTGAGGTCGCCCTTGGAGTCGCGCACACGGATGCTGACGCTGCGGTCCTGCATCTCCTTGGAGCCGAGAACTGCTCCTGTTAGCTGGATAAATCGCGCGGCCAATGACCCCCCGGGCAAACGTGTACGCACCAAAGATGAAGTTGTATTGCAGCACCTGTCCGTTGCGGATCTTCTTGTTCATCGTGTTGGCGCCCAGGTCGCTGTCGACGTAGAAGCCGCGGGCCTTGAGCACCTTCTGCACCTCGCGCACGTAGTCCTCGGCGTCGGCCATGACGGGCACCAGCAGGATCTGGCGCGGGCTGAGCCAGAAGGGCCACTTGCCGGCAAAGTGCTCGCTCAGCGTGGCGATGAAGCGCTCAAAGCTGCCCAGCACGGCGCGGTGGATCATGACCGGCCGCGAGTAGCCGGGCGCCAGGGTCTGGGCTGCCGACACCGTGAGCGCCTTGCCGTCGTCCTTGCCGTCCTTGGTCTCGGCGTCGACCGGCTTGGCGTCGACCGGCTTGGCCTCGGCCTTGCCGTCGGGGTTGCTGCTGGCCGCAGTCATGTAGCTGAGGTTGAACTGCTGCGGCAGCTGGAAGTCCAGCTGCAGGGTGGCGCACTGGTGCCAGCGGCGCAGGGCGTCCATGATCTGGATGTCGATCTTGGGGCCGTAAAAGGCGCCGTCACCGGGGTTCAGGCTCCACTCGGCGCCGCTCTCCTTGGTGAACTCCTCCAGGGCGTGCTGCAGCGTGGCCTCGGCCTTGTCCCACGTCTCCAGGTTGCCCAGGTACTTCTCGGGCCGCGTCGACAGCTTGAGGCGGAACTTCATGCCCAGCTTGCCGTAGACGGTGCGCAAAAAGTCAAACAGATCCCGGATCTCCGAGCCGATCTGGTCCTCCTCGCAGAAGATGTGGCTGTCGTCCTGGATGAAACGGCGCACACGCGTCAGGCCAGACAGGGCGCCCGAGGCCTCGTTCCGGTGCAGGATGCCGAACTCGGCCATGCGCAGAGGCAGCTCGCGGTACGACCGTTCCCGGGAGCCGAAGATGACACAGTGGCCCGGGCAGTTCATGGGCTTCAGAGCTGCAGCAAATGTCAGCTTCTGGACACGGACAAGGTGGGGCATTCGAGCACAGCACAACCATACCCCACTGCTGCTTCTCGACCTCGAGGGTGAACATGTCCTCGTGGTAGTCTGCCGAGAGTTAGCACGGATCCTGCGTACAACAACAAACAAGATCATCGCCGGCTCAACACGCACGTTCCCAGTGTCCCGACGTGCGCCACAGGTCGGCGTTGAACATGTTGGGCGACATGACCTCGACGTAGTCCCGCTGGTGGTACTCGCTGAGGATGAACGCCTTGAGCGCGTTGAAGATGCGCATGCCGTGGGGGAGGAAGAAGGGCGAGCCGGGCGACAGCTTGTGGAAGAAGAAGAGCTCCTGGTCCTGGCCGATGCGACGGTGGTCCTTCTTGGCGGCCTCCTCGAGGAACTTCATGTAGTCGGAGAGCAGCTTCTTGTCGGGGAACGAGATGCCGTAGACCCGCTGGAGGGAGTCGTTCTTGGCGTCGCCGAGGAAGTATGATGCGCTGTGCTAACCTGGGGTCAGTCTTTTTTTTCTGCTCTGCTCTGCTCTGCCCCCACTCACCTTTAGGACGGCAAACGCCTTGATCCGGCTGGTGTCGACCACGTGGGGCCCGCGGCAGAGATCGATCAGCGGCCCACAGCGGTAGACGGTGGTGGAGGTGCCATCGGGGATCTTGGAGTTGATCAGGACCTGCTTGTACTTGTTGAACTTGAACATCTCGAGCAGGTCGGCCTTGGTCATGACGAGGCGCTCAAACGGCTGGCGCTCGCGCACGATGCCGTCCATCAGCGACGACAGGCGCTTGTGGTCGTCGTCGGTCACGGTGCTGTGGTGGTTCGGGCGGCCCTGGCCGTCCTCGGCTGGCATGCCAAAGTCGTAGAAGAAGCCCTCGTCGGTGGGCGGGCCGAAGCAGAGGTGGCAGCCAAAGGCCTTCTCGGCGGCCTCGCCGAGGATGTGGGCGCTCGAGTGCCAGTACACCTGCTTGGCCTCGTCGTCTTCAAAGTCGAGCAGGGCCACGCGGGCGTCGGCCTCGAGCGGCCGCATCAGGTCCCAGAGCTCGCCGTCGACCCGCGAGATCACTGTCCGGTCGGCCAGCGACTTGCTGATGCCCCGGGCAATGTCGTACGGCCGCGTCTCCCACGCCGTGCCCGCAATCGTCCGGCCGTCCGGTAGCGTCACCGTGATTGCCGTGCGCGGCTTGCCCGCCACCTCCGCGTCGGCCGCCGCCTTGAGCCGGTCGTAGAGCGCGATGCGGTGTGGCAAGAAGTCCAGGTTGGGCGGCGGCCCGGCGTCTGCCACCACCGGCACCACCACCTTTCCGGCCTTGGGAGGGGCCATTGGGCACGTTTCGTTTGCGAGAGAGCTGCGTTGGTCGGAGCGAGGGAGCGAGCGAGCAGGCGGCTGGGTCGCTGGCTGTTGTGTTCGTGATGCTTCGGGCGTTTGCAGGAGAGAAGCTGCCACATACAATATAGCACGTATTTTTCGGTGCGGGGTGTTCCTGCCCTCTCGTGCATGGCCAGCCAGGCCAGGCGGGGCAGGTGCCACCTAGCGCGTGCAACACCTGATTGGGACCGTTCCTTCCCGTAGCTCACAGCCTCGAACAACATTCACACCGCAACTTGGAACGTCGGCCGGGCGCTGATTCGCCTGCGGACTGAAAAGCGGCACTGTCTCCGATACGACATACGGCCACGTCGGGCCTCTGTGCTATTACATTGCACCCAGATGGTAGGATACAAGCTTAATATTATCTTTGTGTGCTAAATACGCTCTCATTTGTAATAGACCCAGTCTTGTTACATGGAAGCCCAGCTTCATTACTCCGTACTCTTCCTCTCATGCTCATAAATTCCACCCAGAGAAACCGGCGCGTTCCGTCTTGTTCTGTGTTGCTGGGTTGCCCCGACCTGCGAAATGGAGAGGCGGTTTTCTAATGTATAATGTGTATCGTGACAATCGTGATGTTGCTTTCGGCGTTCAAATCGTGGATTGATCCTTGCCATTCTAGTAGGTGTGCCGTGAAACCGACAAGCGAAACTCCGAACAAAAATGAAATGAACGATAAAAAGACGGCCCTCCCAGTGAATTTTTTCGACTCTGTCATCCGCTGAGGTCGGGATACGTGTCCGTGACGCCGAGGACATACTGCTCAAAGTTTGCCGAGTTTCGGATGCCGTTTGTGGTCTGGCGAGTCGGCGGAGGCGTCGGCGCCCAGTTGTCGTCGGTGGTGGCATAGAACAGGTAGCGCTCGTATCGTGCATTGCCGGTCATGTAGCCGCCCAGGCCGCCGTTGGCATTGTTGCCGGCAGCGGCTCCGCCACCCGGCTCGCCGGCCCCGTTAGCCTCCTCGTCGCTACTGCTGTTGCTGCTTCCAGTCGGGCTGCCAGCCGGATGCGACAGGATCGTCTCGCACTCAAAGTCGCCCTCGAGGTGTAGGCGCTGCAGCCGCGACATGCGGCCGCGCAGGCGGCGGAACAGCGACCGGAAGTTGCCGTTGAACAGCGAGATGCCGCCGCTGGGCGGCTCGTAGGCTGTTCGGGCCATGCCGCGGCCGCCCAGACGCAGGCGCTCCAGGGTGGCGGCGTGGCGGAGCAGGAAGACGCAGAGTTCGCGCTCGTCACAGGCGATGCCCTCGAGCTTGAGGTCGGTCAGGCCAGCATAGGAGAAGCGGGTCCGCGGGGCGCCAGCACAGCCTCGGTGGGGAGAGGCATCGCGGCCGGGATAGCTGCCAAGACTGAAGCTGCTGTCGCCGAGCAGCTCGAGGAAGGAGAGGATGAACTTGTCGCGCGGCCGGACGTAGTTGTGGAAGGCCAGGGACAGATGTGTCAGTTGCGGGGCCAGGCGCAGGACGTAGCCCAGCCCGTTGACAGCCTTGAAGCGGGCCGAGGGGTAGGTGGCGTTACTCGTGTCGAGCGCGAGGTCGAGTCGTTTGAGGCCAGCAAACATGGCGCCGCACTGGAACCACAGGCGGCGATCGGACGACTGGCGGAACATCTCGAGCGGCAGGCGGTCGACGGCAAAGGTGCTGAGGCCTGGGCTGTCGCCGGCGGTCTTGTCGGCCTCGTGGGCGGCCGTGGCCTGCTGGAGGGCCGAGAGCAGCATGTTGAGCGTCTTGCAGGCCGAGGCGTGGTCCATCTTGCAGCACTCGGGCACGGTGAGGGCGCGGTGCAAGACCTCGAGATCGTAGGGCGAGCGGCGGAAGGTGACGGCCAGGTGGCGCAGGTTGATCAGCGGGCGCAGGGCGGCGACAATGTCGGTGACATTGTACGTGTTGAATCCCGGAACGGTCCGGCGCAGCTTCTCAAAGTGCTCGTACGTCTTCCACGTGTGTGTGAGCAGAGCGGTCTGGCGCTCGGGCTCGAGCAGGTAGTTCTGGTAGTAGGCAGCGTGGCGGGCGTTGTCGAGATGAATGTCGGTGAAGTTGAAGGTGATCTCCCGGATGCTGGTGTGCAGGCGGTCGTGGCTGGCAATGGCCCGCAGGCGGGCCAAGTCGTCGCGCCACGGCAGGGCTGTGAAGGTCGGCGGCAGCAGGTATGCATAGCCCACGTCGGCGAGGGTGGGCGTGACCAGGCGCAGAGCCCGCACCGAGGCCGGATCGCAGTACTCTAGTATCAACTGGAGCAGCTCGATGGGCAGAGAATCCATGGCTGGCAGCGCGCAGATGGGGCCAGCAACACGGCTAGCAACAGCCAGCAACAGCCAGCAGAACAGTCGACGGGTCAGAGGAGGGGTGGTGCAAGACAGAAACAGGTCACGCGGTGCGTTGGACAGGAGTTTGCGAAGATCCCAGGCCAGGTGACGCGTGTGGGTGCGGGAGATGGAGCCGTATATAGATATAGACGAGCAGAGTGGGCAGATGGAGAGCCCGGAGGCCGAGACGAGGGACGGAAGGACAGAGGGACGAAACCGCGGGCGACCCTATGCAGGGCAGGCCGTAAACTGGGACGAAGGAGGGAGGACAAGGGAAGAGAGCAGAGGAAGGAGAGAGAGGAGAGACGATTATAGAAATCGACGATGGCGAGAAATATCCAACAAGAACGGTACATGCATAGTATCGACGCACACCTACTCGCAGAAGTCGGTGAGCATGAGACAAGGCAGCAGAAGACCCCTGTCGGCTTTTGCTAACCAACAGAAAGGGCAAGGGGAAGGGAGGCTAACAACTCCAGACAGCGCTGTATCTTACGGTGTGTCTAAGCCGGATGAGCTGCAAGGGCTGGGGGTGGAGGCTAGAGATGGGCTTTTTTTTATTTTAAACCTGGTTTCCATGCATGCATGCCGCTCGCTCAGGCACCGGTAGGAAGAGCTTCCATCGTTCTAATTGTTTTCTTTTATGTTCCAGTGCCGGACAATGTAGCGGTGATGCCGGGTTGAGGGATCCGATTATCTGGTTGCTCTGGTTGGTCTCAGCGTCCCGGCAATGGGGCCACTCAAAGAGCCAGCGACCAGTCGATGACGGCCAGTGGCGTCGCAGCACGTCTGAGTTCGATTATGTTCTCGTGTTATTTTGATTTTGTGCGTGCGCGCGCGTGTGGCTTTTGTTTTTGCTTGGGCGTTGGCGTGCTTCTGCGGTGCTGTGGTGCTGTGGTTCTGTGGTACTGTGGTTTGGTGGCTTTTTGCTTTTTGCTTTTTGCTTATCTTTTTCTTTTGCTTTTGCTTTTGCTTATTATTGCCTGTGCTTATTGCCTTTGCCTCTTGCTTTTGCCATTCCCCTTTCGCATGACCTGCTCTCGAGGTGGGACAAAGAAGCGGAATAGATGCTGGTTGGTGGACACACCGAAGAGAGAGAGAGAGAGCGGGAAAGGATTGGCAGAGGGCGTCCCGAATGGGACGAGATTTGTGTGCAGGGCCGAGGATGTGACGAGAGAGACGAGAGGCCACAGCCGACCGAGACGACAGACAACAGGTGGCAGGCTGGGCAGGCAAATGGCGGGAATCTCACAAAAACGATGCAGTCAAAAGGCGGAGGAGTAATTGCCCATGTGGTCTCCAGAGTGGATGGAAGCTGGTTGGCGGGCTCCCACGCGAGTGGCCTCTCACATCACATTGTTCGTTAGGCTCACCGCCAGACGGTGAATGTGACACACCGGACAGGGCCAGCCTGAGGGGACCGGGGGGGTGAGGAGGGATAGGGAGAGGGAGAGGAGCGAGACGGAGGATGGAGGCGGGCTGGCCAACTGCCCGGGAGGGGGGCGAAGACGAGCTGAAAGGCGACTGATGCAACCGAACTGCAAGGCCGTATCTCCAATCTCAGCAGAGAGCAGGAAAAAGGGGGCGGATGCGACGATGGGCAAGGAGGGAGGGCCGAAAAGGGCATCTGCGGTCTGGGTGGTTTCCGGGCCTGGCAATGTCGGCTGACGGGGTCCTCCTTCCGGGGGCCACGTATTTACAGCGCATGCATGCATATCCCACGCAGGGCAGTTGGGGGAGAATATTCTGTCGCTGGGTGTTGGTGCTTGTCGCTGCTTGTCGCTGCTTGCCGCTGCTTGCCGCTGCTTGCCGCTGCTTGTCGCGGGCTTGTCCCTACACTAGTCGCTGTCGCTGGGCTGGTACGGTCTACTAGTGAGCTGCTGCCTTGGCCTTCATACGATTCCAGCACAGTCGGCACTCGTACTGCCTGCCAGCCCTGTAACGGCAACCCCGCTGTGGGCCCTCTGGCGACAAACAGTCTCACCCGCCTGTTCTGAAGCGCCCGTCGCGCCTGCCCCACCGGTGGCGAGCCGTGTGTGTGCGCTCGCTCGCTCCTTCTGGCGTTCCGGAGGTCTGTTGCTCCCTGTACTGCCGGTCGCTCCCCCTGTTTTTGCTGCCCCCCGGCTGCCATGACCACTTTTTGCAAGTCATCCGAATCCACGAATCCCCCAGGAATCACGACGCAACACCACGCATCACCACGCATCACCACGCATCACCACGCCTCCGCCCGAACGACGGCGAATCACCGCGAAAGCACCGCGAATCGCCAGCCCGCCTCTCCCGTCGCTCCACCCGCCTTGTCGTGCGACGCATCGTGTGCGTCTGCGCCTGCGAATCGCTGACGAGCCCCTGTCAGCAAAATGAACGCCTGGACGGGTTCTTCCACCACCTAGCAATGAGCTGCCCTGCCGTTGTCGTCCCGACAAATGACCCTTTGCAACCGCGATCGCGATCGCCATCCCCCGACATCGTCCCTCGACCTTTCCTCTCCGACCTCTGATCTCCCGCTGTCGGCAGCATGGTTCTCGGCAGCTTTCTGAGCGGCAGCTCCAAGCGGCGAAGCGGCGGCAGCGATGCCTCCCGGGAGCCGCGGCCGGTCTCGTCGTCCAGCGTGAAGCGGCCGGACGGCGGTCGGCACCGCAGCCGTAGCCGCAGCCGTGGCCGGAATCGCGACCGAAGCCATGGCCGTGGCCGCAGTCAGGCCAACGACCAGGACGACGGCTCGCTCTTACGATCCGGCACTCGCGCGGATGCCGTCGGCAGCAGCTCTGCCACCTCGTCCACCACGCGTACGGCGTCTGCCGGGGCGCCCGAATACATCTCTGACGAGGCGCATCTGGCCCCGCTCGGCTGCGAGTCCCCGGACCTGCGCGAGCTCAACAGCAGCCTCGCCGCCCTGGCCGTCGTCTTTCCCGACGTGCAGGTCGAGGTGTTCCGCGAGATGCTGGCCAATTTTGACGGCGAGTCACGCCTGGCCCTCGTTGCCGATGCGCTGCTCAAGAACCGCGTGACCTGGGTCAAGGGGCGCTGGCGTGTGGCCAATGTGGCAGCGTCTGCTTCGGTCTTGTCGAACTCTTCGACCTCTTCGGATTCCTCAGCTTCCCCAGCCTCCTCAGCTTCCTCAGCTTCCTCAGCTTCCTCAACTTCCTCTCCCAGCTTTGCCCCCGTGGCCCCGTCCGAGCGGTTCCGCAGCCCCGAGTACAAAAAGGCAGCAATGGCGCTGGCCTACCACGAGTTCATGGGCCTGTCGCGGTCGACGATCAACGCGGTGATGGCCGAGCAGAACTACGCGTACCTGGACGGCCGCGACGCGCTGGTGCGCATCTCGGGCAAGTCGTGGCGCTTTGCGCTGTCGTCGCTCTTCCTGCGGCGCAGAGCGGTGACGAGCGCCGAGGCCGAGAACCACCCGCTGATTGTGTGGAAGTCGTCGGGCCGGGGGTCGATCCTGCCGACGATCCGGACGACTGGCAGCGCCGAGCTCGACTGCGAGCTGTTCGAGGCGCTGATCGTGCCGCTGCGAGCACAGCGCCGTGCCGCCCAGGAGGACGCCGACCGCGAGCTGGCCAGCACCGTCAACATGGCCGAGGCCGAAGAGGCCGGGGCCACGTACGACTGCACCTGCTGCTTCGGGACGGCGACGTTTGAGCAGATGACCACGTGCAGCGGCGATGCGGCCCATCTGGTGTGCTTCCGCTGCGTGCAGCATTCCGTGCGCGAGGCTGTCTTCGGCCAGGGTTGGGCTCGCACGATCGAGACCGACAAGGGCACGCTGCGCTGCACGGCCGTCGACAGCATCGACTGTGCCGGCGTGATCCCGGCCGACCACCTGCACCGAGCCCTGCTGGACGGCCCGCGAGGCGGCGACGTGCTGCACCATCTGGAGCGGCGCCTGGCCGAGCACAGCCTCTTGGGCAGCGGCCTGCCGTTGGTGCGCTGTCCGTTCTGCGCGTACGCCGAGGTCGACGACATTTACGTGCCGTTCCACGAGGCCCCGCTGCGCGTCCGTGTCGACAACCTGTACAGCCTCGTGTTCCTAATGCTGCTCTGCGGTGCCACGCCCGTGCTGCTGGTGCCGCTGCTGGTCGTGGCCGTTGTGGCCGCTCTGCTGCCGCGCAGTGGTGCGCTCGCCATGCTGAGCAAGAGCTATGTGGGCGAGCAGCTGACGGCGGCGGTGACGCGCTACCGACGGCGGCGACGAGGCCAGCAGTTCCGCTGCCAGAGCCCGGCCTGCGGCCGTGTCTCCTGTCTGGGCTGCAGCAAGGAGTGGGTCGACGTGCACGTCTGCCACGAGTCGTCCCTGGTCGCCCTCCGGACGCAGGTCGAGCAGGCCATGAGCATGGCCATCAAGCGCGTGTGTCCGCGCTGCCACACGTCCTTTGTCAAGACGGCCGGCTGCAACAAGCTGACCTGTCCGTGCGGCTACAAGATGTGCTACGTCTGTCGGCGCGACATTAGCGGCAACGACGGTCCCGATGCCGGCTATCGCCACTTTTGCGACCATTTCCGGCCGCACGGCGACGGCCGCGCCTGCAACCAGTGCCGCAAGTGCAATCTGTGGGAGACCGAGGACACCGAGGCCGTGCTGGCCGCTGCCCGCGACGAGGCCGAGCGCAAGTGGATGGAGACGGAGCGCCGCGAGCTGAGCCAGTCGGAGCGCGCCTTTCTCGAGACCGGCATTGCCGCCAAGACCACGCCGGCCAGTGCGGCCACCCGCCGGCTTGTCGGCAGCGTCTTGGGCGTCGAGAAGGGTGGGGCTGGAGCCGGTGTGGCTGAATATGGCGACGGCGACGTGACGCGTGGCGTCCGGCTGCCTTCTATGGCTGAGCTGTTGGACTGGCTGCTGGAGAGCGTACTTGTATAGGTGGTGGTGTCGTGTGTGTGTTGGTGTGTTGGCTGTTTCTTTTGATTCTGTTTGATCTCGATTATGTCTCCTTTCTCTTGGGACGGTGTTATGGATCTGGAAAGACGCTAAAATCACTCATTCTTACGGCTCCTGTATTATCAGTATAGCAGCATTGCGATGGAGCCTGTACTCGTGTCGTTTTTCTTTTTCTTCCTCTTCCTCTTGCTTTCTTTTTTACCTTTCCTTCTTTCTTGTTTCCTCTCTTCCTGTCATTTCCTCAGTCCTACGCTCCCTATGAATACGCAATCAACAAGATACTGTATGTATTCGTTCTCCAAGATATCCCGCCATTTGTCAGCCTATAAAATACAAGGCCTCCTCCGAGGACCTCCTTTTCCATCGTCCCCTACATCTTACTCTTCTCCGACGTGACCAGCTCGGCTGCCGCCCCCGCAATGGCCAGCTTGCCCGTCTCCTTGACGCGCACCTGGAAGATGACACGCGACTTCTTGGGGCCCTCGCGCCACATCTCGGTGACGAGCGTCTGTCCCGGAAGGACGGTACCGGCAAAGCGCACCTTGATGTTGCGGAACGGCCCAAACTGCTCGTAGACGGCCCGGCCGGCAAAGCCAAACGAGCAGAGCCCGTGCAGGATCGGCTGCTTGAAGCCGCCCATGCTGGCAAACGCCGGGTCCACGTGCAGCGGGTTGTAGTCGCCGCTGAGCCGGTAGATGGCCGCCTGCTCGGGCGACGTGGCCTCCTCAACAATCACGTCCGGCGCCCGGCTGGGCGGCTGGTTGGCTGCCGTGGCTGCGCCACGATCCGACACCCGCTTGGCGCCGCCGAAGCCGCCGCAGCCGCGCAGAAACACAGTCGTCTCGTTGTAGAACAGCTCGCGGCCCGTCTCGGCGCTGATCGTCGTGATGCCGTTGCGCACAATCGCCGCGCTGCCCTTGTCCACCACGTCCAGCAGCTGGGCCGACGAGAGCAGCCGGCCCGACGTCGGTAGCGGGTACTCGCGGATCTCCAGGTACTGCTCGCCGTGCAGCAGCATCATCGGGCTGAAGTTGGGCACAATGTCGTCAAAGCTGTACGGCAGGTCGGCGTCGAACTGCGGGATCACGCCGAATGTCGGGAGCACCTGGAAGTCGTCTGCTCCCTCACTGTGACGGGTTAGGCAAAGAACGGACGAAGAAGAAAGAGAAATGAACTCACAAGATATACTTCAGATCCGTCCGCTTGGCACCCACTCCCAGATTGTACAGCATCACGTCGCGCTCCTTGTACGAAAACTCGGTCGGCTCCGACCTCTCCTTCTTGGCCTCCTCGATGGCCTGCAAAAAGTTGGGCGTGTCGTCGCCGTCGGACTCGGGCTGCAGAGACAAAAACAGAGCGTGAGATTCATATCTACCTAGATATACACAGCTCGGCACAGCACTCCGTCCTCATACCTTGGCCTTGAGCGTCTTCTGCTGCTCCAGCGTGGCAAACACCCACTTCAGGCTGTCTTCCGCCTTGGTCGGGTTATCGGCGCGGCCGTTGTCAAAGTCGACAATCTCGCCGAGCTGCTGGGCCACCGCCTCGGCCGTCAGCGCCTTGTCCTGCGCAAAGGCCACGCCCGCCGACCGCTGCCACCGCGTGCGTCCGGCCCAGCCGCTGCCGACCTCGTACAGGCCGCCCGTCGGGTTCTTGGGCACCTTGTCGCTCGACAGCGCCAGCACCAGCGGCGCAATGTACTCGGGCTTGAACGCCTGCACCAGCTCCTCGGGCAGCACCGTGCGCGTCATCGCCGTGCCCGCATTGGGCGCAATCGTGTTGACGTAAATGTTGTCCTTGGCGCCCTCGACCGCCAGCGCGAGCGAGAGCCCGAGGATGGCGCACTTGGCCGCCGAGTAGTTGGCCTGCCCAAAGTTGCCGTAAATGCCGCTGGTCGACGTCGTGTTGACCACCCGCCCGTACTTTTGCTTGATAAAGTACGGCCACGCCGCCTTGGTCACCCGGAACGTCCCGCGAGCGTGCACGTTCATCACCGGGTCCCACAGCTTCTCGTCCATGTTGGCAAACGCCTTGTCGCGCAGGATGCCCGCGTTGTTGATCACAATGTCGATGCGGCCAAACGCGTCAATGGCCGCCTTGACCACCACGTCGCCGTCCTCGGCCGACGCCTTGACGCCCACCGCCTTGCCGCCCAGCTTCCGGATCTCGCCCACCACCGTGTCCGGGTCGGCCAGATCGTTGACCACCACGGCCGCCCCGTACTTGGCAAACGCCAGCGCGTATGCCCGCCCGATGCCCGCACCGCCGCCCGTCACCAGCGCCACGCGTCCGGCAAAGCTGACCGGCTCGCCGCTGTCGTTGGGCCCCAGCTTGACCGAGTCCTCCAGCAGCGTGACAAAGTCGTTGGGGCCCGACGGGTACTGCGCCTCCGTGAAGTCGCTGACCTGGTCCCACTTCTTCAGCACCGCGCCCGGCGTGTAGCTGTCGTCGCACTTGAGCAGCAGCCCGCCCGCCCGCTGCCACCGCAGCTTCGACACGTGGCCGCCGCCAATCTCAAACACCGCGCCCGTCTCGGACTCGTTGGACTTGTGGGCCAGCACCGCCACCACCGGCGCGATCCAGTCCGGCTTCAGCACTGCCGCCACCGACCGCTCCAGCAGGTCCTCCGACTCGCGGCTGGCAGCAGCCGGCGAGATCGCGTTGACCAGGATGTTGTACTTGAAGCCCTCCTTGGCGAGCGTCTCGGTGAAGCCGACCATGGCCGTCTTGGCTGCCGAGTACACCGCCACGTTGGCCGCGCCAAAGAGACCCGCCGCCGCCGTCGTGTTGATGACCCGCCCAAATTTTTGCTTGCGGAAGTGCGGCCAAGCTGCCCGCGTCACCTTGTACGTTCCCCGGACGTGCACGCGGATCGTCGCGTCCCAGTCCTCGTCTGTGGTCGCGGCAAACGGCTTTGGCCGGATGATGCCGGCGCTGTTGATCAGCACATCGATGCGGCCGAAGCTCTGGATCGCCGTCTCGATGATCTTCTCGCCATCGTCCACCGAGTCGTAGTTGGCCACGGCATGACCGCCGGCAGCCTTGATCTCCTTGACAACGGCATCTGCAGGCTGTTAAAAGGTCAGCTCTGCTTTTGCTTTCGATTTCGCTTTCGAGCTCTGAAACACTTACCTTTTTCGATATGCTGCTACCGCCCGTCTTGGGAACGCCAATGTCGTTGACCACAACCTTGGCTCCACGCGAGCCAAAATAAAGGGCATACGTCCGGCCGAGACCGCCACCGGCACCAGTGACGACGACGACCTGGTCGTCGAAGCGCAGCTGATTCGCCATTTGGGGGGATGGAGATGGACGAGACGACGGAGAGACAGATGAGGGGATGGATGTGACGTTTGATGGCAGTAGATGGATTTCAGGTTACAGAGTGAAGATGAGAAGCAGAGACGGACATTCGGACATTCACCACATGCAAAAACTAGATGGGAAGGTGCGACGGCTCTGGGGCGTGCCTGCTATTTATGAAGGGAGACGAAGGATGACGAAAGTCAAGCTCGCCAGTCCGCAGCCGAGGCACATTGGCTGCTGTGCTCCCCGGATTGGCCTTAGCCCCAGCAACGAGGCAATGGGAAATGGGCGGCCGATGAGTGCCTGTGATTGCCGAGCGGGGGGACGCACTACTCGGTTCTAGCGGCCAGCGGCCCACTGGACGTCGCCCCATATGAGCCGACGCAATCCGCACTGTGTGCACAAGTGGAGCTAGCCCCTCAACTGGCGATACGAAATGCGAAGAGCGGTCATCTTCACATGTTACCGTACCGTGCGCCGTACAGTACGGCATTTCATCCTCGAGACAGAGTGATCGTCAGGTGGTTGGGATTGAGACATGTGCTTAGTAAGCGTACAGGAAACGAGCCTCATGAAGCCGGAAAAGCTCCTGGAGCTGTCCCCGGAAGAGCTGTCAGCGAGCTGTCTGGAGATCGTGGCCGACAGCTTATACCGGCGGGCCAATGGCAGAGGGGCTGAGCGTAGGGCAGCGTTAGCGTCAGTAGAAGCATATATCCTTGACATCTATCCGCTGTGGTTTGGTGTCTGCATTTCTGTGTCTTTCAAGAGAGATCACAACAGCCATGTCGTCCACGCCTGTCGTCCCGCTGCAGTCGGGCATCGTCGACGACAAGTCGCCCATCTGTATTCCCTTTATCCTCGAGCGTCTTGCTGCGTATCAGGAGCAGAAGGACCTCATCCATGACCTTGACCAAGATGAGAACCACAACCACGACCACAACCACAGCCACAACCACAACCACAACCACCACCCCCGTCCCTTTCTCGTCGGCATCAACGGCGTCCAGGGCATCGGCAAGACCACCTTGGTCCACGCCCTGGCCGAGACCTTGCAGCGCCAGGGCCTCGAGACGCTCGTCGTCAGCATCGACGACTTTTACCTCTGCCACGCCGACCAGTGCGCCCTGGCCGCCGCCCAGCCCGACAACGGCCTCGTCCAGGTGCGCGGCGAGCCCGGCACCCACGACACCGGGCTGCTGGCCGCCTTCTTTGACGCCGTCTGCGCCGGCGCCCCCGCCCGCGTGCCCCAGTACGACAAGGCCGCCTTTGCCGGCCAGGGCGACCGGCTCGCACCCTCGGCCTCCCAGGCTGGCCGCCTCGTCAACGGGCCCGCCGACCGGCCGCTCCAGGTCGTCGTTCTCGAGGGCTGGTGCGTCGGCTTCCGGCCGGCCGACCCGGCCGCCATCGAGGCCAAGTGGAAGGCTGCTGTTGCTGTGTCAAACTCGTCTTCACCCTCGCCCCCTCCCTCCCAACTACACAAACACAAGCTCGAGCACCTCCTCTTCGTCAACAGCCAGCTCGCCGCCTACGATGCCGCCGTCACCCACCGCCTCGACGCCTTCATCCACCTCGACGCCCAGCAGACCAGCTTCGTCTACGCCTGGCGCCGCGAGCAGGAGGCCGCCCTCCGCCGCGACCGCGGCTCCGGCATGACCGACGACCAGGTAGACCGCTTCGTCGACGCCTACTACCCCGCCTACGAGCTCTTCTCCGACGGCGTCCGCCAGGGCCTCTTCCTGCCCGACCGCCCCGGCTGCCAGCTGCGCCTTGTCGTCGGAAGAGACCGCCGCGTCCAGCAGACCGTCGTCCTGTGATGGGACATGCGCATGTCAGAGCACCTTCATGTCTAGATAGATCAGTTTATAAGAAACGATAACGTGCAGTCGCCAACAGACAAAGCCCAGATCGTCGTCATATAAGTCATAATGGCCGCCCTTCCTGCTGCCTACACCCCTGCAGCTTTTCCGCGCATCATCCCCTCTCCTTCGTGCTTCAGCGTGTCCAGAGTGCGATCTATGCTCTCCATCTTGTCCCGCACCAGTTCCTCCCGTTCCGCAATCTCCGTCTCAAACTCTGCCACCCTCTTCCGCTTCGCCTGTCGCTTTTCCCGGATCCTGTTCGACAGCTCCGAGAACTGCGTGAGAAACCAGTCCCCGCTTTCATCCCACTCCTGCATCGACATCTCCGTGAAAAAAATGTGCTGGCTGTTGCCATCCTTTCTCTTGTGCTGCACAAGCCGTTCCTCCAATGACAGCTTGGGTGGCGTCGTCGCTGCTTGCTTCACCGCCACTCGCGTCGGGTCGTGGTCGAACGGCTCGACCCTGAGATCCGAGTAGCTCATCTGGTGCAGCATGCTGTCGTCATAGTCCAGGCTGTTCCGCCGCTTTCGGCTCGTCTTCTTCTCCCGCCGACTCCCGCCTCCACCAACAGCCCGTGGAACTGAGCTTTCCAGCAGTCCTCTAGTCAGCGGTACTCCTGACGGTGGCAGCGGTGGAGGGCGCCGGGGTGGAGAGTAGTGCTGCCGTGGAGTCTGCTGGGACGTTGCCTCGTCATCTGGCGACAGTCCGTCGCTTTCATCTTCCGATCTCGCCGCCTTCCCCGGCGTTCGTGCTAGCGGCGTTTCTGCCTCGCGGAAATAGACAGGCTCACGAAGACCAGCCTCTGGTGCCATGCTCGCCCCTCCTACAACCTTGGACTTGCTATCCCGCCCTTGACGGATTCGCCGTTCCGGCGATCCACCCTTTACATCTTCATACTTTCCGCCGGACGGGCGATCAGCAAACGATTGCCGACCTGTTGCTGCCCTCGCCTCGCGCAATGCCTGTCTTGGGTGCTTCAACACCGGCGCCTGCCTTGAAGGAGACCCGTACGGCGGCCTCTCGTAGAGGTCGTCCGCCCGGTCTACCGCATCTCCGGCCCCGTTCCTGGGCCCTTCTCGGTCTCCGGCAAGAAGGCCGGCCGGCTCGTCTACCAAGTGCTCGTAGCGCTGCTGCATGCGCTGCTGCTGGACGACATCTTCGTATCGGCCACGGCTCGCTCGTTGCTTTCGGGCAGTTGCCGGTATGCTCTCTGCAAACATGGAATTGATGCTCGATTCCTCCCAGATCTGCTGCTGGGTCTGCTCCGAGGACGGAGGCGGTGACCTTGTCCGACGGACAGATGACTGCCTCTGAGCCAGCTGCTGCTGCTTGGGAGCTGCAACTGCCGAAAGTGCGCCGGCCTGGTGGCTGACAGTCGCACTGCGTACCGGAACAGGAACAGGGATTTTGGCTGCCTCGGCGAGCTGCTGCCGTGTAGTCAGTGGCGGTGGCGGTTGCGTCGGCTGTTGTGCAGCAAGCTGAGGAGACGTTTCGGGGCTCTCGTCGAGTCCGCCATTGTCGTTGCCATTAGGGTCTGAGCTTTGCATGTATCGCAACATTTTGAGTTGAGTTGCAGGCAGCATCGCCTCTCCGATCACGAAAAACAGCTGCTGGTAATAAATGGGGACTTGGCCAGTCTCTTTTGTGGAGTAGCTGGCTGCACGTTGAGCAGGATGAGATTGCCCAGGTGGTGATTGGGCTGGGGCCAGGTACTCGCACTTTTCCTTCGTACTCGCACTTTTCGCTTCGCCTTTGCCACTGTGCAGCTGCGTCTGCACGTTGTTGCCTGCGCGTCGAGCTGACTTTGGGCCAGGAGCAAGGCCTGCTTGCTGCCCTGCTTGCTTCGGAGAGGGGCGGCAAAGAGGGTCAATACAGCGGCCTGTTTTGATGGCTCAGCCCGGGCGCGTATCACTTGTTGGGCACAAATCCACTCGACACGATGTGGGTTGAGGACGAAAAGTGGTGACGAAAGGCAGAAGTCACGTCTCGGGTTCTGATGGCGTTGGAAGGCAATCGCACGAAGTCAGGTGAACTGCAGGTAACTCTTTCCCCTGTGTTGGGAACTCTGGCCACTAGCGCAAAGATATCGCCGACCCACATGGCTGCATATGGCAAACTTCACCACTGCCTCCGAGAGGCTGTCTCGCATCGTCGCATTTGTTCTAGCAGAGCCATATCCAATACACTCGCATCTTCGGTGGGCTGTAGATCAAACTAGCTTCTCGGAATTAGGTCCTAAGCGTTGGTCTGCTTGCTTCCCTCATCTAAACTTCAAAACAACGTGAACTGTTACATATCAGGCTCACCTTGTTCTTTCTCGTTGAAAGAGGCTTGTTAGCTCATACCGCCCATCTCGTTGTCCTACTGGCCTTGTGCCATTCACACGGTCTACGGAGTACAGCCCAATGCCACCTCACCGCTCATGTAGAACGGCTGACGGAAATGACTCCATCGCCCCTGTATAAGGCCCGCGCTACGGAGTAATCATTGGACCTTCATACTCCATACAGTACGGCATATTTATACACTTATGAAATAACGTTAATATGTGTATCATAGTCGATATGCAAAAATGTGTCAAGGAAATGTGACGGGCTGGATTACAATACGGAGTACTCCGTACAAAGCCTCAATTTACAATTGCATGAGGTCATTTGAGGTAGAAACCCAAGTATCTTATCTTACTCGGTAGTATCCGTATCCCATAATCATTCTCAGAGCTGCGGGAGTCTAAAGATTCCAAGTGTCGGATAGAGTAAATTTATAGCTGAGATTTCCGAGTATAAACAAGGGGCCTAGTTGAGTTAAAAGAGATTGTACTCCGTACTCCGTAGAGGTTCATCCCGGCTTACCAACCTTCATCATACCAATTTTCTTAAGATCATCACGTGTAGTGATGTAGGCCGGCGTACGCTTTGGCTGCAGATCCCGGATCACCTGATTGACTCGGCAGTTTGACGCAGGTCCAATGCTTGAGATGTGGTGGCGGACGCTGCTACGGCACAATTGATTATTCGCTGAGTGAAGGCCTTGTCGACGGCGTATTGGCCTTCACGAAGGCCCTGAGCTGTCGATCTGGGACTGTTGATTTGCGCTACTACTCTGTACTGCCAACATTATTAGTGGCCGACAACGGCGCTGTAGCCGATAAGATTAGAAGCCAGCAGATACGTCAGCGGGGCAGAGACTTCGTTACATGAATATCCATATTTCCAATTTCCAATCAACTTCCACGTGCAATCGTTCGCCACTTACCAAGCACTTCACATACTTACCCTGTCGCATTTTCAAGGTTTTGGTGCCCTTTAAAGTTTGAGGACCAGAATTACGCCTCCGAGAACACATACGTGCACTCTACCACCATGGCACCGGCGCTGGATGTGCCGGAAGCCGTCGAAGATGTCCTTGCCAACCCGCTAAAGGCAAAGCCACAACTCGTTGCCCCCGAACCAGAGCACTGTCCCGGTCCCGAATCCGAGCAGGCTGGCCAGGCAGATTCGTGTGCTGGCTGTCCGAACCAGCAGATATGTGCCTCCGCACCGAAAGGACCCGATCCAGATATCCCCCTCATCTCAGCACGGCTAGAAAACGTCAAGCACAAGATTTTTGTCCTCAGCGGCAAGGGTGGTGTGGGAAAGGTGAGGATGACCACGGGGATCGGGATGGCCTGACACTTGCTGACGATGCTGGTCCAGAGCACATTCACAACGCTGTTGGCACACGCCTTCTCCGCAAACCCAGACAACAATGTCGGCATCATGGACACGGATATCTGCGGACCGAGCATCCCCAAGATGATGGGTGTCGAGGACGAGACCATACACGTGAGCAGCGCAGGCTGGTCTCCGGTGTGGGTGTCGGACAACCTGGGCGTGATGAGCATACAGTTCATGCTGCCGAACCGAGACGACGCGGTGATCTGGCGCGGGCCGAAGAAGAACGGACTGATCAAGCAGTTCCTCAAGGACGTCGAGTGGGGCGACCTCGACTTCTTGCTGGTAGACACGCCACCGGGCACGAGCGACGAGCACCTGAGCGTCAACTCGTTCCTGCAGGAGAGCGGCATCGATGGGGCGGTGATGGTGACGACGCCGCAGGAGATGGCGCTGCTGGACGTGCGGAAGGAGATTGACTTTTGCCGCAAGGCCGGCATCCGCGTGCTGGGTCTGGTGGAGAACATGAGCGGGTTTGTGTGCCCCAAGTGCCGGCACGAGAGCCAGATCTTCCGGGCGACGACGGGCGGCGGGCGAGGACTGGCCGAGGAGATGGGGCTACCGTTCCTGGGCGAGGTGCCGCTGGATCCGCGCATCGGGCTGGCCTGTGACTACGGCGAGAGCTTCTTCGACAGCTATCCGGACAGCCCGGCATGCGGCGCGCTGAAGACGGTGGTGAGGGCACTGGCACAGCAGCTGAAGCTGGATCCGGGAAAGGTTCTGCCCGACGACTGACGAAAGCAGAATGATATCCAAAGAATAAAAACAGCAACCCGTCAATATAGAATGCCATCTCAAGCCCTTCCTGTTTCCTGATGGCTGAAGTGGAAATGAACGCCCCTCCAGAAGAAGCATATCAAGTTTGAATCCCAGTGTCTCACGGTCAGGCTGAGCCGAGCGTGTGCGGCAGCTCCTCGAGGTCCTCGGCGGACTCGATGTCGATCACCTTGCCGACCTCGCTCGTGTTGCGCATGAGCTCCTTGGCACCGGCGTACAGCATGCGCATCTCGTTGTTGGACGTGATGGGGAGGTAGTAGAGCAGGACGTAGGGAACGGACATCCGGCCAGAGGGCTGCGATCCATCGACACGTCGGGTCAGCAGGAGAGCAGAAGCAACACAGAAAGGGGAGCGACATACGAGGGTCATGGGGTAGCTGAGGAGCACGAAACGAGGTGAGTTGTCGGGCAGGTCGTCGGCGATCTCGTCGAGGCTCTTGTAGACGGTCTTGTCGGCATCCTGGCGGATCTCCTTGGAGACCTTGTCGATGAGATCTGGCAGCAGGAAGGTGAGTATGGAGCGCGCACGTGAAGAAGGAACAAGGAACAAGGAAGCTGCAGACGTACAGATCACGGCTTGTGGCTCGTTGGAACGCGACGTGCCAAGACGGAACTTGCGCAGCTTTTCCTTGGTCTCTTGCGAGAAGGTGTATAGTCTGGCTTCGGAGCTCTAAATGGCCCACGTCAGCGAGAGGGAGCAGAAGGGGCAAGGGTGTCTGGAGACGGCGCACCATGGTGGAAGACCGGAACAGAGATGGCCGACGCGGCGTGTCAAGAAGAGGACGTGAGTGTCGGACACGCGAGGAGGCTCTGGCTGAACGGTTGGCGTGTGATGGCAGGAATAGCTCGACACAATTGCGGGGGCGGGGAGAGGCCCAATTGAGAGGGCCGCTAAAGCCGAGAGAGCTGTCTGCAGGATAGCATTATTGCGGCGCTGCTGTTTTGGGCTAAACGGCACTCCGTGTTTTCGTTTGCCTACAAAAACACACCCATTGCGTCACGCACTTTTCTTCGCGACCCATCTCATCTCGTGAGCAGCATTTCTTCAGCCCAGCCGTCCGGCGCTCTTTTGTTCCGCATCCGCCACCTCCTGCGAACAGACACAGCCGCCAACCCCCCCAATGTCGTTGCGCCTGTCCCAGATCCTGCGACACCTGTCCGTGCCGTCTTCTCTGCTCTGCTCGTCGTCGTGCCCGTCGGTCTCCCGAGGCACAGCCGCTGCGACTACTAACAACAGCTTCTCCTTGCTTACGACTCGATCCACCATGGCTGCTCCGTCGGCGGCTATCCACAACGCCAGCAAGCCCATCCATACGGCGGCCTGTCTCATTATTGGAGACGAGGTGCTGGGCGGCAAGGCATGTTTATTTCATCAATATTCCCATTCCGGGGGTCACATAGACAAACTGACCAATGGATCGGCTTTGAGCTTGTATAGACGAAAGATGTGAGCTTCATCACCAGCAGGGGGGCCGGCAGTCTAGTTCCACCCCCTTGTCCACAGCACGAGAGTACGAGGGTACGAGAGCACGAGAGCACAGCAGCTGACGGCTTGATCGCCTTTTTGTTTCCCATCGAGACACACGGCAGACCAATTCTACCTACGTGGCCCAGTGGTGCTTCTCGCTCGGAGTTGTAGGTCTAAGCGAGACCCCCCCTGGCGAGCGAGCCTGTGCGAAAGAGGAGCCGAGTGGGCTGACAGACTGCCTCTCTTGGACCCCTGGGCGCTTCGGGGTGTCTGAGAGCGGCGCTGCTGCATAGACATTGAAGCGAATCGAAGTGGTCGAAGACGACGAGAGCCAGATCATCGAGGCCGTCCGCCGGATGAGCGCCAACTATGATTTTGTCGTGACCAGGTGAGAGGGAGAGGGGTCGAGGGAAAGAGAAAAACAAGAAAAGAACGAGACGAAGAAAAAAACAAGGAAAAAAAGAGATGGAAAAAGGCAAACGAGATGGCGTACGGAGTACTGACGGCTCATCTGCAGCGGTGGAATAGGGCCCACGTAAGTTACCAAGCGAGAGTGCAGGCAGGACCTGCCCCCCCGGAAGCCCCTCCTCGTTCTCACGTGGCCGTGTGCAGACACGATGACATTACGTATCCGTCCGTGGCCAAGGCCTTTGGGCTGCAGCTGCAGCTATACCCGGAGGCGTACGCCCGGATGCGCAGGCTCTCGCGGCCACGGCCGTCGCAGCCGCCGATCGACTGGGACGCCGACTCGCCGGAGCTGCGGGCGCGCCTGCGCATGGTCGAGCTGCCGACGGACCCGGCCCTCGCGGCCGACCAGCAGTTCGTCTTCACGCGCGAGGACCTGTGGGTGCCCGTGTGCGTGGTGAACGGCAACGTGCACATCCTGCCGGGCGTGCCACGGCTGTGTAAGTCTGTGCGTGTCTCGCTGTCACTCTCCGTCTCCCGCTGACGACCAGTCGAAATGCTGCTGGACGGCCTAAAGCCGGCCCTGGAGTCGCGGCTGGCCAGCGGCAAGGGCATCACGCGCGTGCTCATCTCGACGCCGCTGCCCGAGAGCCTGGTGGCCCCGTACCTGACCGAGCTGGCTGCCCGGGTCGAGCCCCATGGCGTCAAGGTCGGCAGCTATCCGCGCTGGAACCACAAGCGCAACACGGTGACGCTGGTCGGAAGGTATGTTGTTGCCATCCTGCTCGTCTGGCTCTTCTTCCCGTGGCTGACTAAGCAGGGACGAGGCGTTTATCGAGAGCCTCGTGCCAGAGGTGGCAGAAAAGGTCCAGGGCCGCCGTGTGAGCAAGGAGGGCGAAGATGACGACCTAGAGGAGTCGGTTGAGCAATAATGGATATCCGATTCGGACTCGGAAATGAGGAGGGGGGTACACTCTGGGAACCCACACACACACACTCGCACGCATCATCAGTCGGCCCTCCCGAGATTGAGATTCTGAGATGCATGCGAGCTGCTCGCAGCCTTCTAGAAGGACAGACGACGGGAGCGGACGAGGATGCGGACGAAGAAGAAAATCAAGACCAGAGCCCGATTGCGCTACCACGTGGTGGTATCAAGCACAAGCAGGACGGCTGTCTGCCGTTGCAGCTGCAGCAGCCCAAGTGGTCGTCCCCACCATCTTTTTGCCTGCGGGGTGATGTCCTGTCGTTCACTTTCCTATTTGGCTCTCTGGGCCGCTGTAGCGCGGCGCGCCGGCGCAATCTCTTACGGAGCACTCGTATCTTAGCACATGTGAACTCCGTACAGCGCTCAATGCCCCCCCAGCGCAGCCGTTTCACCTGCTTCCTTCAGACTGGGCCTACTCCAGATTGGGGATTCCGGCGCCGTGGCAGCCCACTCGTCATTTCGTTTCTGCCGAACTATCTTGCTACGTCGTACTCCGTACTGTACAGCTCGTACGAAGATACTACTCCATATGTATCTGCATCAACCGGCAAGCCTCCTTTTTTCTGTACTTTCGCCGCCTCCTTGAGGCTGAAGAGACAAAAGCCCCCCCGTCAATACCAATACCGATAGCGTGTTTCGTTCCTCTGTCAGGCGATTCACGCTTGCTGCTGCTCACGCTCTTAGGTAAGATAACGTAGATATGCGTGATGGCCGGTATCAATCGCCATAAACCCGGCAATGCCGTGCAATCTGGCCCTCCCCCCTTTTCTCTTTCCTGTTTTGCACCTGTCCTGATCGTTCTAGAAAGGTCTCAATTTCAACTATCCCCACACCGCATTACTTGCTCGAGAGATGCCTCGTAATGCTCATCAGCAAAGGGCCGTCCTGCCCAGTCTGGTCGAGCACGTAGCTGATTGCGATGGCGGCATCTCGACGACTGCGCGCCTGTCTGTGCTCTGTCCGCTCGCTTTTTCCGTCTTAGCTGCCCTCAGCTACAGGTGCGGATACCGTCTTCGGTGCGATGCATGCACCTGAGATGCAACCTTGTCGCGCGCCTACTCGTGCGTCACTAGATGCCCGGGACCCTGATCGTGTCTCTCGCCTGGGTCGTGCTGGTCTCTCTCTCTCGGAAATCGTGCACGCTTGCACGCTTGCATGCTTGCTCGCTCGCACGCTCGCACGCTTGCAAGCTGCATGTCGCATCCAGTTTGCCCAAAGCGGCGAAATTTAAAATAAAAAGAGGACCCCAACTTTTAGTGCCCATCCCCACTGCCATTGCACCCACCGACCGCTGGCGGGTTGCAGGGTGGTGAAGCCTCGGAACGTCTACTCGGTCTGGCAGACGACGGCCGACGATAGCCAGAATCTCTTGGCGTGAACGTGCTCAGCAAGCAATTTGCCCCCCGGCTCGTGTACGACACCGCCGTACGGGATATACGAGCGCGTATCCGTGCAAGAGCATCTCTTGGTCCTGCTGGCAGCCGGCTAAAAGGCCCTGTGATGTGCTCGGACGGTTGTGGCTACCCTGAGCATGCACTGTGCGGGTAGCTCCCTCACAACCGCCGGCTCACCAGATCGGCTACGGAGTACGGAGTCGTTCGTATCGTACATTGTAGATGCAGAACTTGTCGACATCCAAGTCGGCCGAGCATGCAGCGTGCATGGCGCTCCGTTTGTATGGGCCAGGACAAGGTTAAGGATGGAGCAGGCCTGCATGCTCGTGTCGTCCTCGTCAACGGATAAGCTTTTTGGGTTTCGATACCAGGGATCGCTCGTACTCCCCGGCGTACGAGTACATTCGATACATGGAACCGGTTCTATTTCAGGAAGGCCTGGCCGACGGCGTCCTTCTGCCTGGCTACGGTTCGTCGGGCTCGTCCTGCAAACGCAATGGCGGCCCAGTCCTCACGCGAGCAACGAGGCCAATACAGACACGACAGCCGTGGCGGTGGAGCAGCAGGAATCAATTGTCCCTAATAGTGGATGGCCCCAAACCACAGTTCTCAATCTAAACACAGTGCCCGCACAGTGTTGCATCATTTCCCGCTTTGGACGCGCTTCTGGCCGGCACACAGCAGCAGACGTGACTTGGGCGAGACCGCGCCAGCCACTCGTCCTTGCACGGGACACAGGTCGTGCTGAAGTATTTCCTTTTTTTTCCACCGCGCGGACCTCCAACAACGGCCTGTCCATCGGCCACAGCGGTCGCCCTCGCAGTCGCAGGCAGGACCTGCGTCGACGTTGTCGGCAGTCGCCTAGGCACGTATGCAGGTAAGTAAACGGCCGTCCCTCGCTCGCCCTCAGCTTGCCCTGCCAGCAGACGCCGTGACACTGCCGTGCGGTGGTGCATGCAACGTATCCGGTCGCACCGCGTCTGTGGACGCGTCCCGTTCCAGCCTGAAAGAGGACACACGACAGACAGAAACGGCAAAAAGCACATGATTGTTGGCTGTTTCGATCGCTCCTGCACCTGCAGCTTGCTTCATCCGAGGAACAAACACCATTCAATTCGGTATGTGGGGATTGGGGGATTTTAGGGGAGAATGGGCGTGGCTCGATCAAGATACAGGTGTGGCTACAGCGAGCCACTCCGCCGTTTTGCTGCAAGGCAGGCGCTTGATTGCCTGCCACACCACTTCCAACCCACTACCCATCCTTGACACACACCACCCGTTTCTCTGGCGCCGCCCCCTGCCCTTTTCCTTTTATCTCTTTATTTTGCGACTCCCTTTTTCTCTCATTTCCCCCCTTTCTCTGGTCCCATCCCTCTCTTTTCTTCTTTTATTTGAATATTTCCAATTGCTACTGGCATTTCCTTCCCCGTGCTCCTCTTCTCTCCTGCCTGCCTCCGACTTCTCGTATCTTCACCCTCAAGCTGTATCCACTACGATCCATTTCCCGCCATCCTTGAGCACGCCTTTCTCGCTGCAATCTGTACAGTGCTCTTCATCTCCCCCAAAGCTTCCCGCCCTCACCAGCACCACTAAAAGCTGGACCTGCGCCTGTGCCGGCTCGTCGTGCCTTGAATTTCGAGGAATTGACCCTCCCGTTACGGATTACATTGATCCGACTGCCAGCGAACAATTACCAGCCAGGGAGACCAGAACGGCTCGCTCAATCCATCCCCTTCCTCGCTCTCCATTGATCGATCAGCTAGTCCAAACTCCGTATAGGCAGACTGACCCACGGCCACCACCCGGACCCGGCGAATTTCCCCATAGCCTATACCCATTATTGGGACTCCTGAGAGAAAAAGGAAACCTTCAAAAAGTCTCCAATCCCTTTTTTACTCCTTTTCCCTCGCGAACACCCGCAAAGGCGAAAGTCAAAGGGACCTGTTTCAACGTCATCCACCCTTTCGCTTCCCAGACGAGTCTTTGCTTTGTATTCCTCGGCCAGCTGCGTCTCTGAAACAGCTTTATTCCCGGTTTCCGAATTGCAGCTCTTCTCTTCCACTTCTTCCCTTCTCTTCTTGTTCTTGTTCTTTTCTTTCTTTTCGCCGCTTCGACCAGCTCGCGAAGACATCCTCCCCCATATACCCGGAAGACATCTGCAATAATGGCATCCAAGGTATGTTTGTGCTGCTTCAGGCCTCTTTCGCTACTCTTTTCATTTTCCCCTAGCCGTCTAGCTGTCTGGGCGCGCTATCTCGGGAAGCTCTGAAGAATCAGCCAGATGGGAGCTACAGCCACCAGCCTTTACGCAATGCACACACATCCCGATAGCTACCATGGAGGTTTGTTTTGGCTAACAGTCTGCGAACGCGTCAGTTCCTGAGAGAATACAAGCTGGTCGTGGTCGGCGGTGGTGGTGTAGGTAAATCTTGCCTCACCATCCAGCTGATTCAGAGCCACTTCGTAGACGAGTACGATCCGACGATTGAGGGTACGTACCAGCCCACAGTGCATCCGGTTTACCACCCAGCCGGCGCCCGAGTAGCCAGACTAACCATTTTCATCGATTCTCAGACTCGTACCGGAAGCAGTGCGTCATCGACGAAGAGGTTGCCCTGTTGGACGTTCTCGATACCGCCGGCCAAGAGGAATACTCAGCGATGCGGGAGCAGTACATGCGGACCGGCGAAGGCTTCTTGCTGGTGTACTCGATCACGTCAAGGCAGAGCTTCGAGGAGATCACCACATTCCAGCAACAGATCCTGAGGGTGAAGGACAAGGACTACTTCCCGATGGTCGTTGTGGGCAACAAGTGCGATCTCGAGTCGGAGCGGGAGGTGACCAAGCAAGGTACGATAATATTGCTTTTTGTTGGAAACAATGTCGGACTGTTCTAACATGCTGGCTACTACAGAGGGCGAGGCGCTGGCAAAGTCGTTTGGCTGCAAGTTCATCGAGACGTCAGCCAAGTCACGGATCAACGTCGACAAGGCCTTCTTCGACATTGTCCGCGAGATCCGACGATACAACCGGGAGATGCAGGGCTACTCAACCGGCAGCGGGGCATCCAACTCAAACGGGCCAGCAAATAAGCTGGAGGTCAGCGACGCCGATGCAGACCCAGGATGCTGCGCCAAGTGTGTGATTATGTGAAGCGGACAGAGACACGTCGCGACGTCTGATGTTGGCTGGTGAGCAGAGGAGGAGATGTGCTATTTTTGTCTTCTGCATTGGACACGACTGGTTGCAATGGTCCCTTTTGTTAGGTTTCGGCGGGCAATAGAGGAGGAGATGCTGCAAAAGGCATGGACAGATATCCGGCGAACCGATGGGTCCTTGGGACAGGATGCGAGTTTGAGAATTCCACGGCGGGTTTCGAGCATTGGCACGGGTGGAGGCGTTCTCGCCGACCAATGTGACAAGACGAGAGACATAAAGTGTCAAGTCTGTGCTTGCGCTGGTACTCTGGAAACTTGGTACTGGTCTCTTTGTTCTGCTTGGAGCACCACCGGCAACGACTAGCATGTTCAGAGTTAGTTCGCGAGGGTGTGCCCATCTTGTCCTTTGACGTCGTTCACGGGGGGCCGGTGTTCCTAATCCCCTTTTCCTGTTGTCGATGTGATTTTGTTTTGACAGCGACAGAGTCCTACTGACTGGCTCTACTTTGATTTCGGTTGTTATTTGTGGTTTTCTTCCCATTTTCTCCAGCAGCTACCCACTGTTCCTTTTTGTCATTTTTCTGTCCCTTCCTTCTCATTTGCTTATCTCTTTAGTTCCTGGAGCCATCCAGATATCTTACCTATTCGTCTTCAGGGGGAAAATGTTCAATGAACGAGTTCCAAAGAATATGTGCACAGTTGGTGAACTGAACGTGTGCTTGCGCAGTTTCGGTGACTGAACCTGAACAGCCGAAGGCTTGTTCAGTCAAAGCTTGTTCGGTCGATTCGGACGGCTATAAAGCAAGCGATGCGAAGCGGTTAACCATGCTGCTCTTTTGCAACTTGTCTTCACCCTTGGTCACAGTTTCGAAACAGCATCTCACTGGTAAGTCGAGTCTCGCCTCGGCCTGTTCGGATTTTCAATCAACTTCAACTTGTCACCTGCAGAGATGTCCGATAACGAGTGGATGGCAGCCAGTGTCGACATCAGCGACGACGGAGACAGCTACAGCAGCATTTCGCCTTCAGTAGAGATATCCGATACTGAGTAGACCGCTACCGGTGTCGACGTCAGCGACGAGGACATTAACGGCAGCATTTTCGACAACATGGTCGGCGGCTACTTTGAGGCTACCATTCCCGTGGCCCTGTCGCCGGTTCCTGTCGCTGAGCCCGTCGCTTCCGTCGACCCGCTGCCGGCCCCAGTCGCAGAGCCACCGGCTCCCGTGGCCGAAGAGCCCGCTCCTGTCGCTCAGCCCGCCGTTGAAGCCCCGGACCTGAATGCGGCCGCACGGAAGGCAGCAATGTACGCCACCATCACCGCCAAGAGGGTCGCGACGATGGCCAGGAAGCGGGAGGCAGCCGAGGCGGCCAGGATCCGATTGGCCCGCAACCTCGCTGCCCGTCACGGGCGCAAGGCCGCCGACGAGTCCTCTAATGCCGCAGGCCCTGCAGGGGAGTATGTGCCCCGTGTCGTCACCCGTCGCATGGCTGCCGCTTCCGCTGCTACCGCTGCTGACGCTACTGCTGCTGACGCTGCCAATGATGACAATGCAGCGTCTGGTGCAGATGCAGCCGAGTAAGTGATCCCGTTGTCAGGTCCGGCCATTCCGAGCCAAAAGATTCCCTCGTCGTAGGTGAGTTCAGTCGTATTTGAGCCAAGATAGTAGAAGTGCCTCCTGTTGATCTGCACTCGTTCTCGAAGTGCCTCAGGCCGGTCAGCACTCGACAATGCAGGTAATCGTAGATATCCGATCCATGAACACTGTCACGAATAAAACATTAAGCCCAAATCTCGCACGCGCGCAGAACTTTTAACACATGCAGTAAATTGTTGTAATGAGCAGCCTCTATGCTCTCAGGGCAGCAGTGAAATAACCAGAGGGTATCAATTTTACTAAGGAGCGGACGAAACAGACTTCGGCTTCCATCATTAAGGAGTGTGATTAATTGACTTTTTCTAAACCAAAGAGACGTACCAATTAGGCAAAACAGCGGTTGAGTTATGCTAGTGCCAGAAAAGGACACAAACAACGAAATGCAACGGGGGTTCGTAAAAAGGGGGCATTAAACATGAGCAGTAGGGACAGGCTACCAACTGTGACTTTTACTAGATTAAGCAAGGAAGAAAAACACAATCAGAGGTGCCGAGGCCAGGAAGGCATGGAAGCCCGGGCTTGACTTTCCAGATGCCGGAATAGCATCTGATGAGCCACCAGTTGCCGTGGCAGAGGCCGATGTTGTCGAAGATGTCGATGTCGATAACGAAGATGACCTCGTTGTTCTTCCAGTAGACGATCCGGCTGTCGATGATACAGAGCCGCCGGTGCTGCCACTTTCACTGACGGTACTGCCGGTGAGACCACTAGAAGCGCCACTGGCAGTGCCGGCAGTCTTGCCAGTAGTGGTGCCTGTAGCAG